>CM037855.1:56699436-56733486 GCA_021234595.1 Delia radicum | reverse complement strand
TTTTTGCGTTTTCTAATGGAATGAATGATATATTTTTTTGAAAATATTTTGTTACTCGAAATCAAAAAAGCAAGTGACTGGTTTTGACATTTACGTTCGCACTGTTGACAACTCGTTCGAAATAGAGAAACTTAATTTTGTATGAAAACTGTTACGTTTTCATTCGACTTGTACTTCAAGTCATCGTTCGCATAGAAATTTAGTTAGAGAAACCCAAATCAATTTTCTTTCGCTTAGAAAAGCGAAAGAAAGCATTCTTTCGAAATCGAGAAACAGGCCATAAATGTATGAAAATCTTGTAGAAACCTTTCATATTGGCAACTTTGTTATCTACAAAAGTGTACACAGATACATTGACATATTTACACAATTCAAAATATTATGTTAATAACAAAATATATATTTTTTGTTGCATTTTTGATACGAATATCTGGTTGATAGATTACATTTATTACCATGAAAAATCATGTTTTTTTTGCCATTTCTCATATAACTAGTATGTATGTATGCATGTGTTTTTTTTTTTTTGTTTGCTAGAATCTAGCTGTCAATGGTTACGAAATTTATGCATCTCTTTAATTTAACAAGATCAACTAGATTGGATAATGTCATGTACAATGTCATATGTTAGCATTATGTTCGGGCGGGTCGTTTAGTTACATATGGAGTTGGTGGAGCTTCGGTAATTGTACATTGGCTAGAATCTGTTTGTTAGTTTAACTAGCTGGTGCTTGAACAGTAGCTACTGTTGGTTGGTTGTTTAATGCCTTTCCTAATGTCCACTGATAGAAAAAGTGTAACACTACCATCAACCACATCAGGTAACACAACTCTATAATTTTAGATTTTTATATTGTGTCTAAGCCACCAACCACCATGGACAAAAGGAGAAAAATACTAACATATTCATATGACCGAAAACGTGTTGTTTGGGGATTCGGGGGGCAATTCAGGTACATAGATATATATATATATATATATGTGTGGTTTGTTAACGAGATAACCAAAAAATAAAAATAAAAAAACATCTAGCAAACAAACAGCTTAAACAAACAAAAAACACTAAAATTCTTATCGATTACAACCTGAGACCTCAATCAATAAATCGACGACAAGATCAATCGGTCGATATATTAAGTTTTTTTAGTTTTAGTTTTGTTTTATTTGAATTTAAGATTGCGCTAGAGATCAACAAAAAATGAATGTGTACGAATGTGTTTTAATATGACTATTGTAATATGAAATGTACCAAGAATAGAAATATTATTGACCTAATCATTGACATTTGAAATCTGCATGTTTTATATGCATACCTAATAAGTAGAGTTTTACATGTGAATTCCAGATATTTTCCAATCCCGGGAAATGCTTTGGGCATTACCCGGAAATTTTATTTAGTGATGGTAAGAATGAAAACCTTTTTTAAAAAGAACTAATTCGAAATTATTAATTTTTATATCTTATTGATAAAAATATTTACAATTTGGGGCTAAAATGCATCTGTTGAACTCTGTTTTAATATAACTTTATTTGTTATGGCAGAATTGGGTAAAAAATAAATCGAAACCGGCGATGAAATGGTCATTGTATTTACAACACATTTAAAAAAATATATTTTTCAATTAAAAATACATATAATTTAAAATGCCAAATAAAATTTCTAGTCACAAACATGCCTTCGAATGAGTTAAAATTGTTTTGGGGATCCTGTACAAAACGAAAAAACGAAAAACATTCAAACATTTTTTTTAACACCAGCTTCTGTCGAAGTTGTTCGAGTTTTATTTCGGACATCGCTATTGCTAACTTAAATAAAGAATTAGCTTCGGATTAGTCGATGGGTAATACTGTAATACTCTCTGTAATACTCTCTAAACATATTTAAGAAACCAAACGCGAATTGATGTTTAATTATAATAATAATGACTGTTCGGTAAAAAAAAACTTTACTTTAAATAAAAATTAAAAACACGTACTTTAATTTTATTTTCGACTTGTTTTATTAAAGATTAAAAATGTAATGACAAAACTAAATCTAACAATTTATTAAGAACCACAAAACATGTAAACAAAATAAGTATATGACGAGCAGACAAAAAACTGGACCGTTATTCTTAGAGAGACTAAGAGTAGCCAGTACATTGATTTCATATGTGCGTTTACTAATTTGTTATTAACTAGCAATAACAAACAGTAAAGCACATATGAACATAGACAAAACAAAAAACAGACAACAACAACTAATAATAGGGATTAACATGACAGTGACGACACTACTAACAGTGATGGTACAGTGAGTGGTACTGTGACTGGCGATCTGACCCGACATACTCCCCACGTTGAAAGGACTGGCTTTCAAGAATCTTCTTGGGAAGGTAAAGGAGCCACCTTATGTATTGGTCGTCTATAGGAACCATTTGTAGATTTTAACTCAACAACTCGAACTTTTCCATCAGAGCCAGCAATAGTTTGAGTCACACGTGCAAGGAGCCATTGTTGAGGTGGAGCGTTATCTTCATGGATGATGACTAGTTGTCCAGCCTTGAGGTTAGGCTGAGGCTTAAACCATTTTGATCGTTGTTGCAAGCGACAAAAGATAATCACGAGACCACATCTGCCAAAATTGTTGCTTAAGAAAGGAAATTTGCTGCCATCGGACTTAAAACTGGAATTTTGGCGCAATCAAAAGTTTCATCAGGAACTGAAATCAAAGCAGATCCAATTAACAAATGGCCTGGAGTAAGAGTTTCGCCATCATTGGGATCATCTGACATCGGAGCTATGGGCCGTGAATTCAAAATTGCTTCAATTTCGACGACAAGTGTCTGAAGTTCTTCGAACGTGAGATGA
This sequence comes from Delia radicum, assembly GCA_021234595.1. Classification (NCBI taxonomy): domain Eukaryota; kingdom Metazoa; phylum Arthropoda; class Insecta; order Diptera; family Anthomyiidae; genus Delia; species Delia radicum. The sequence goes on along the minus strand of CM037855.1, from coordinate 56,730,636 downwards.
GCTTGTGAGACATTTTTTACCAGAAGAGTTTTAGCTGATTTGACTGCTGCCTCCCACAAGCCACCGAAATGCGGAGCACGAGGCGGTTATGAAACAAAATTCGAAGCCACTTTGAGTACCAAAAGTTTTTAGTTTGCTAATGACGTCATCAGAGAACAATTTTTGTTTTAGTTCTTTCAATTTGTTATGAGCGCCAGTAAAATTTGTAGCATTATCACAAAATATGCGTTGTGGTATGCCACGTCTGCCTACGAACCGCTTCAAACATAACAAGAAATTATTCGTCGAGAGATCAGAAACGAGCTCCAAATGAGTCGCCTTTGAGCTAAAGCAAACAAAAACAGCAATATAGGTTTTGTACGGTACCTTTCCACGAATTCCATACGATGTTAAAAATGGGCCACAAAAATCGACACCAGCAACTAAAAATGGACGTTGAGCTCTTAAACGATCAACTGGCAAATTACCCATGATTTGTCCCATCAATTTTGGCTTGTAATGAAGCAATGTACGCAATTTCGAACCACTTTTCGGACAATTTCTCGTGCATTTGTTATCCACACTTTTTGACGAAGAATGCCGAGCAAAACCTTTGGGCCAGCATGTAAATGATTACGATGCAGATGCTCAATATACAATTTAACAAATCGATGTTGTTTTGGCAATAGAGCTGGAAATCGTGCATCATATGGGATGGGTGCATTGCTTAAGCGTCCGCCAACACGAAGTAGTTTAATTTCTTTGTTATGCATTTTGGTGTCCTGTAAAAATGGAGCCAATTTTTGCAGAGATGGCTGAACGAAACCGTTGTTTGAAATAGCTTCGATTTCAGCATTAAAATTGGTATGTTGTATGTGCGCGACGATTTTCCAAAAGGTGGTTTCCAGCTCGGTGGACTGCAAATGAATAATGTCTTTTGCTTTCAGCAGGGAACGATCTACTGGGGATCTGTTGAAAATACGAAAAAATATAAGTAAGTATTCTAATGATTTTATAATATGAAGAATGCTTATCAATAATGATATCAATTATAGATGGTGAATCATTTGTGGTACATTTGAAAACGGCTGCTTTTCTTCGTTCCAAAATTTCTGTCTCGTTGTCAACTAAGTTTGTTGGCCAATACAAAATCTCTTTGCATAGAAATTGAGGACCATTGAACCAAATTGTGGATGGTAATTCTGCTGCACTGCAACCACGGGATACAATATCTGCAGGATTGCTTTTTGATGGAACATGTCGCCATTGAATATCTCGAGTTTGCTCCTGAAGTTCTGAAATACGATTGCCCACAAAACAATTTAGTGTTGATGAATGCAACTTTAGCCATTGTAAAACGATTTTTGAATCTGTCCAAAAGAAAATAGAAGATACAAATTTAATAACTTTAGATTTGATTTTGGACCACGTTTTGCTAAGCAAGACCGCAGCACACAATTCGAGGCGTGGCAAGGATTGAGCCTTTATTGGAGCGACTTTTGATTTGGCAATCAGCAAAGTTGTTCTATAGGAGCCATCTAAATAAACACGATAATAAATGCAGCATCCAAAGGCGCGTTGCGAAGCATCTGCAAAGCCATGTATTTCGCCAAGTAAATTTTCTGAAGTTAAAACATATCGAGGCACTTGTATATTTTGAATATTTGACAAATCTTCCTTAATTGGAGCCAAAGTTTTGTAAGACTTGAGTTGAGGGGTTCATCCCAACTGATATTTTGTACCCACATTTCTTGAAGCAGCATTTTACAACGAATAACATAGGGCTCAAGAGGCCGAGTAAATCAAAAATTCTAGCTACGATTGACAAACTGGAACGTTTAGTGGGGCAAACTACATCGGGCAAATCAAAACGGAACAAAAAATTATCTTTTCTGGGATTCCATGACATACCAAGTGGTTTAGTGACATCGGTTTCACCCGTTTTAATAGTAACTTCTTCATCTGAATTTGATACAAATTCAGGACAATTGCTGTTCCATTTTGCCAGTTGAAGACCATGCAAACTTAAAATTTTTACAATTTCCATTTTTCCTTCGAATTCAAAACTTCAAAATTATTTGAGCCGGTTAAAACGTCGTCCACGTAATAGATCTTCACGAAGTACTTGAAGCCAATTGGGATAGGAAGATTCATTTTGATCAGCGATATAAAACAAGCTAACGAATTGCTAAAAAAGGCGCTGCTGAGAGTCCATACGTAACTGTATTTAATTGGAAAATTTTAAGTTTTCTTCTTTATTAGCTCTCCAAAGAACCATTGAAATTTACGATCGCGTTGATCAACTAGAAATTGACGGTACATTTTTGATATGTCAGCCGTGAGCGCAAATCGGTTCAGACGAAAAGAAAACAAAGTTGTGATCAAATCTTGTTGTATTGTTGGGCCAACCATGAGAATTTCATTTAAGGAATGATTAGAAGCAGTACGAGCCGATGCATCAAAGACAACGCGAAGTTTGGTTGTAGTACTTTGAGGTTTTAATACACAGTGGTGTGGTATAATATAATACGGAAGTGCAAACCGGCTGATCGTAGGGCGACATATGACCGAGAGCCATATATTCGTTCATAAAATCGACATACATTGACTTTAAAATAGAGTCACGCTCCAATCTACGTTCGAGCAACAAAAATCTTCTACGAGAAATTTCAAAAGACTCACCCAAATAATCTGCATTGAGTTTAAAAGGCAATCTTACTTGTATACGACCATCAGCATTAACATTAACGTTGTCCACAAAATGTTGTTCACACCTTTGCTCCTCTTCACTAAGAATTTGGGAACCACTGGCATACTCTTCAACTTCCCAAATTTTCTCAAAGTGTTGTCCAATGTTTCCGTTGAAGAATAAAGTGCTAAGTTGCATGTAAGAGGCGACAAAGTTGTTTGAGAAGTGAATTTGCCTCCAACAATCCAGCCAAACACAGTATTGACAAGGCAAGGTTTGCTATCTCCCAAAGAAATGCGTCCATCTAGCAACATTGCAAAAAACACCTCAGAATTAAGCAATAAATCAATTCGTTGTGGCTTGTAGAACAAAGGGTCTGCGAGTTGTATCGTTTCAGGTATTTTCCAATCTGATGTTTCAATAAATTCGCCAGGCTGTTGAGCAGAAATTGATTTGGATACCGCAAAGACTGAGGACCACTGGAACGAACCAATACGAGATTTAATTGTGGCTGCAACAGAAAACTTGATGCTTGTTTGTATTTCTCCAATACCAAAAACACCTTGAGGTTCTGGTTGAAATTGTAACTTGAGCCTTTTTGCAACTTCTTCTGTAATGAAATTTATTTCAGAACAGGAATCAAGTAATACTCTTACCGGTATAAAAGAACCAAAATTGTCCTTGATAAGAACCACTGCAGTTGGTATGATTGACCTTTTGAATGACCGAGCTACCAACGAAACTGGGTTACCTTGACTAGAAGATGGTGCTTGATTTAGGGCATCATTGGACAATGGCGGTGCTGTATGATCAGGAACTGCATAAATATGCAAATTAGTATGATGAGCTGCATGACAAACCCGACAACGAGATTTGGATGGGCATTTCGAAACTAAATGACCCTTTCGTAGGCAGTGTATGCAGTGCCCATTTCGTTTTACAAAATTAAAACGTTCCGAAACTACAAGCGACAAAAACGAGGAACATGTTGTGATGTAATGATCAGTGCTGCTACAATATGAACAGGTCAACTCGGTATTTGAATTTACAAAAGTATTCGCTGAACGATTGAAGTTCGACTTTGGCTTTGAATAACTAGGTTTATGCACTGTTTCACATTTCTTCCCATGGCTTTCTAAAAATTGACAGCGATTACTTAAAATGTTGTAGCAGGTATCCCAAGTAGGCAGTGATTTAAATTCTTGCTTTTCATCATAGTTTTGCCTGGAACCTTCATCCAACTTCAACAACACCATGTGAATTATAATCGCATTCATAACGTCCATTTCGGAGCCAAGAGACAAAAGAGAGCCACGAATAGCCGAAACAGTGTCGATTATGTTCCGCAATGAAACGCAGTCACCCTTGGACATTTGAGAAACATTAAAAAGAGCAGTAATATGTTCCAAAAATATAAGTACCTTATTATCGTAGCGTTCCTTTAACCGTTCCAGGGCCTTCGGGTAATTTTCATCTGTAACCAGAAACGGCTCTACCACAGCTAGGGCAGGACCAGAAAGACAGCTCAGTAAATAATTAAATTTATCCACTGGAGTTAACAACGAATTATCATGGACCATGTTTTGAAACGTTGATATAAATCGCTTATAATCAGCGTATTTTCCGTCGAATCGGGGTAACTTTAACGAGGGCAAACGAGATTGATGTGGCGCTCCAGACATTGAAGCATTTAGAAAACTATGTTCCGCTGAAGTAGAGCAACGACTTTTATTTAAAAGTGTTAACAACTTTGCCTTAGATGTGATAAAAACTTCTTCTAAATCACTACGACAATTATCAGCTGGATTTAGTTTTTCAATTTGTCCTTGAACTTCACAAATTTCTTTAAAATACGCTTCTAAGATTTGTAGGCGACATTGCAAAATGGTTGCATCCACTTTGTCGCCATCTTTTTCATTTTTCTTATGTAGCTTTGATATGTTCTTTTCATAGTGGTTCTCTGTTGTTCTAACGATGCCAAAGCTGAGCTGGCGTTAGCATCATCGTTCACCATTTTGAATAAAATTCACAAAAAAAAAACTTTAAAATTTGTCAAGGAACCACTTTGGAATTGAAACGCGTATTTACCTTTGTATATAAATGAAAAGGCACCAAAATTTTATTTTTATTTATGTACCACTTATGTACTTAAAATAACGGCACAATAAATTAATTTCCAAATTTTAAAAATCGAAAAAATTTAAATTTTAACAAGGGCTACACAAAATTATTTTATTTTTCAGCAAAACTTATTTCGATGAAAAAAACCACGAAAACAAAACTTTTTTGTAATTACAAAATCAAAAGAATCACTTTTAATTTTGTCCAAATGAACTTGTATAGCGGCAGTGGTTAACGACGGCAAAAGAACTCCAAACGAACGAAAAACAGCAACTGTAGCAGCAGAGGTTATGATGAATATCCAACGACGAAACTTTACTCCGAACCACAATTGTTGCACCAAATCACAAAATTTTATTTAATTTGTTGTGGCTGTATGTGCCAAAAAAAAATAAAATTTTCCACTAAAATTGTTTTTTATTGTATTGGCTCTACGGGCCATGAAATTCTTTAAACCGAATTAAAAAATTATTAAATTTATTTTAATTTCGTTAACACACAGGCCGTCCTGTCACGGGTCGCCAAAAATGTTCGGTAAAAAAAAACTTTTACTTTAAATAAAATTAAAAACACGTACTTTAATTTTATTTTCGACTTGTTTTATTAAAGATTAAAAATGTAATGACAAAACTAAATCTAACAATTTATTAAGAACCACAAAACATGTAAACAAAATAAGTATATGACGAGCAGACAAAAAACTGGACCGTTATTCTTAGAGAGACTAAGAGTAGCCAGTACATTGATTTCATATGTGCGTTTACTAATTTGTTATTAACTAGCAATAACAAACAGTAAAGCACATATGAACAATAGACAAAACAAAAAACAGACAACAACAACTAATAATAGGGATTAACAATGACAGTGACGACACTACTAACAGTGATGGTACAGTGAGTGGTACTGTGACTGGCGATCTGACCCGACAATGACTAAAGCTATAAGTCTGTAACAACAGAAAAATAAATAAATTTAGCAATTGATGCCCGATTGACTGAATACCCAGTTAAAATTTAACAAACAATTAAATTGAAAATTTATATGGTAAACAACAAAAAATGTGTTAGTTAAAGTCATAGTTAGTAGCTAACGGGACATGGTGAAAAGAAGCTAAGAGACATAAAAAACTTAAATTGCTTATTCGCCAGATTTGAGGATTATCGTCATTTTGACGATTTGTGGTCGCAAATTTGTCAAATAATGATTCGATTTATGGTAACAAAATGAAAATTTTTTAAAAAAGAAAATATTGTCTTTTGTGGACAATTTTTTTGCGAACTAAGTAAAAAATTGTTCCTTCAGAATGTTAAAGAAATTAATTACAAAGCAAGGAATTAATTACTCATATATAGGGTCCGGAAACATCAGCATCTTTCAATTTTTCCTATGAAAGTGCTCTTTCCAAAAGAGCAACCTGTGTATTCAAAATAAAAAAGAACGTACAATATTTAAAATTTCTTCATAAATTTCTACCATTTTTTAGTCTTTTATGAGTTTTAAAAATTATCACTCACTTTGAGACAGCTATTTGGATTGTTAAGACACGATCTTTAAGGGTTAATATTTTTAACAAATAAGTCTATGAATGTTTTTTCATACAAATAGACTCTAAAATCTGTTAATTTTTATTTAGGAATTCTTCAGTTCTTCTTTAAAACATTGTGAAACTCTGGCTAATGAGATTTTTATGGAATATTTTGTTGGTGTTTTTGACGCAATAAATTGATTTTTAATGTTTGTTCCCATGAATGAGTATTTTTAAAGAAAACCTTGTCACTTAATTTGGTACATTACTAATTGTAATGGTACATTACTAATTGTAATGGTACATTACTAATGGAACATTACGAATAATGGATGCCGCGAAATTACAAAATGGATCCCTATTTCGCGGTAAATGAGAAAGTTCTGGAAAAGAAAAACCCTACTACTAATTCAAGCACTTGTTGGTGGGGAGCACTCGTAAGTACATATAACTACTTTTTACACCTAAAGATTCAGTTCGAAAAATACATAAAATATATTTATAAATATTTATAATTAAAAATAATAAATAAAAGTTTTTTTTATTTGGGTATATCCGAGTGATCCGATGCAGATCTATGGGATTTGTGCGAAGTTGTCATTTTTTGTAAGAAAAGGGGTAAGAGTAATGTGTCCAGGTGCCGTTAAAAGTATTATTAAAAATATATTTCCAGGAAGGTGAAAATCGAAGCATTTCGATCAAAAAATTGAAAGAGCTGATTTCGGAGAGTGATTCTGAGACCAGATTTCGATTGAGCGTACCTTATACCTTTAGAAAAGTATACCTTAGTCCTAGTGTCAAATAATTTTCGGCCTGAATCTTTAGGTGTAAAAAGTGCTTGCATGTACTCACACTGTAGATGTATTACAGTTAGGGTTGCCAGATTCAAATTTGCAAAATGCTTGACATTCACCAAAAAAATCTTGATTTGAACAATAATCTTGACAAATAAAAGCACTCACACGATACTACATCCCGAGATCCACACGATAGATATGTTCCAGAAAACATCGTGTAAATTGAATTCGAAAATTTTTGTGTGAAAAATCGTGTTAGCAAAACAAAAGGCTTAATATGCGTATAAAATTATGGATTTTTAATTTTGTAAAGTATTTATAAAGAAATTACGTTAAATGGAAAAAGAAAAATTGAATTATTGAATACGATTTACAAACAAATTTAATAATTGGTTTGACACAAAAAGTAAAATTTTAAAGTCTTTTTAAAAGTAATTTCGGCCTCTTGTTGCCATGTGTAATATTATTCCACGTGTGGAAATTTGTTGCAGTTTGCAATAAATATGTAAATAATTAACATTATTCAGTTGTTTGTTGTTTGATTCGTGAACACATGTTTTTATATATTTTGTGTTGAATGAACACTTTTTAGAATTTAAATTTTTAATGCATTGCAGTAATGGTGAAAAAATTTTGATTATAATCGGTAAGTTTTCTGTCATACCCCAACTTTTTTAAAAAGTCAATTGGGTTTATCCCGATCAAAACAAATTTTGAAATGCGGTTTATTTTAAAATCATAATTTCATTTTTAGTTTTCTATTTAAAGTCTCAGCAAAAAGTTTTATATATTGTTCTAAAAATTTTAAAATTATGAACCTAATAGGAATTTTTGCAGTTGAACTTGCAAAAACTATAAATTAAATTTTGATTAGCTATTTTAAAGTGAGAAAATTGTAAGTATAATGGTATATAGACAGAAAATCTTAATTTCAATTTAAATATTCGAAATATCGCTTTAAAGAAATCTTTTATTAAGAAATAACAAAATCAATTAGTGTTTCGTACCTACAAATACACTCAACTTAATATATCAGAATTTTCAAAAATTTAAGATAAACATTTTAAAGCATCAGCCTCCCTTTTTGGAATCAGCTCGAAAATTTGATCAGGCATATTGTCTACCAGATTTATACGAAGTTCTTCTGTTATATACCTAAACGCATCAATAACTGCTGACGGTTTTCTGCGTTAACTCGACGGGTTAATACTGCCCAAATATTATCAATTTTGTTTTGATACGGATCCATTCCAATGCTCATATCGTTTGATGATAGCCATTCCATTGTCTGACGACTTTTCTTTTAAATAATAAGACATCAGTTATCACACTCTTAAAAACAGTTATAAATTAAAAAAAAAAAATTAGTAATATTATAAGAAATCATTTGTAATTATAATTATGCAACGCAGTGTAGTTAACAGACTATTTACTCGCTTAATTACTCTTGTTCGCGATGTGCCAAAATTCAAAGGTGATCATTACCATCTGGCTTATAAAAAAGTAAAAATAATTAGATACTAAGGATAAGAAATAAGTTGCTACCTAGGAGTTGCAAAATAATTGGTTACAACGGAGTTCCAAAATAAGTAGTTACCTTTACGAAAATAAAAAACAAATCTTCAAAATTCCTACAACTGTTTTTTGCATTAAAATATGGTATAACATCAATAGCAATACAATTTCAAATTATAAACCCATTTTTAATGATTCAGATTCTGGAAAAATAACTTTATTTCGAAAAATATAGTTGTAAGAATTTTCAAAACTAATTAATAAATACAATAATAAAACAAAAAATACACAATCTATTACTTATAACCAATTACCAGAAACTCATCATTTTGCAATTACATATAAGTACTTATATAACCCATTATCAGTAAGTCATTAATTGGCATTTTATAGTAATGCCAGAGGTAATATCCTATAATTTGTCGGATATGTTGCAGAGAATACAAATTTAAGGGATCCGGTTTTGTTTAGCTTCTCATTATCATGTTAGGAGTTGCTAAGCGGGGTCAAAAATTACCCCATTTTTCGGTTTGTTTCGAAAAATGAAAGATTTTTTGAAGACACATTTACTGCACTGAGAGAATTATCCTTCATAATATTAATGAAACAATTTCATAGAATTTTTTTCGTAGATTCAATGAAGAAGTTCATTATATCCCAGAAATTTTATTAATATTAAGAAATTTTTCATAAACTTTTTGTCATAACATTTCATAGTTTCATAAAAAAAATTGATTCGATTTCATTTCGATTTCATACATTTAATAAAAATTTTCTTTAGAGCTATGAAATTATTTCAGACTTATTTTTCATTAAATTTCATAATTTCATTAATTTTCATAAATTTCAAACTTTAGTTTTAATATTTAATTCTTAAGTGTTCAACATAATTTATAAAGTACTTTATTATTTCAATGTAGCGTTTTATTAATTCTGGACTTCTATGAAATTGTTTAAAAATTCATATGAAGCGGTTCTTAGGCTTAGTTCCAATGCATTTTTCAAGACATCCATGAAGAATATGATTAATTCAAAAGGCTTCTTAATATTAAAAAAATTTATGAAACTGTTTCATAAATTTTATAAACGCTTCATTGTCGGAATAGTTTATTAGTTTCATTAATTCTACAAACATTTCATAAACATTGACTTTAATGAAACGTGTTTCATGGAATCTATGAAAAGTTTCAATGGCCGACTTCCAATGAGAATTTTCATAAAATCTATGAAGAAATTCATTACTGAAGTGAAGATAATTCTCTCAGTGGGTTGTACAAATACTTACAAGTATTTTTTTATTCAAAAAAATGTGTTTTGACCAACGTCAATTCTGACGTTCTGTTAAGGAATTGTAGTTGTATTAAGCTAAAAATTATGCATAGTAATGCCCATGTCATTTAATCGAGGGGGTGTCTGAGCTTTTTTCGATATCTGAAATCATTCGGCTTTTATGCGACTTTTTCCGAAGAGCCTTTTACCCTATATTTCAAATAATTCACAAATGTGGCAGCTCTGGGTACACTATGTAGGCAACATGGGTATCAAAATGTCTGTTTTCTAGAGAACTTTAATCTTATGTACAAATAAATATAATTTTCTTAAATTAAAGACGAGTTTTCATACATAATCTAATTAATTTCTATCTCCACTTTATAACCTTTAAACGTGAGATTGGGCAGCTAACAACAAATGCAAAGCTCATTAAAATCTGCGAGTTCGGGTCGGGATACCCCCTTGTTAGCTTTTTTATAACCCGTTCCAGTGTTGTTGTTTACTCCAATGGTTTTTGTTTGCAATTGTTTCAAAAGCAAAGTGTTGCTTGGTTGGTCCAAAGTGAAAGTGGTACACTCAAAAAAAAAGTTTGTAAAGTCAGGAAAAATTTTGCTGAGTCAGCAAAACTTTAGTCAGGAGGGTGCTAGCAAAAAAATTGCTAATGTCAGCAAAATCTTTTGCTGAAAATCAGCGAGCTGATTTTTAGCAACAAAATTAGTAGATTCAGCAAAAGTTTTGCTAACACTTTGTAGACTGAAAAAAAAACGCAAAATAATTGTAAAAAAATTGTAATTTAGTTAATATATTTGCTGATAATCATAAAACATATTTCTGTGATTCTTTTAAAAATAATTTACAATAATTACGAAATATAAAAATTTTCATTTTCCCACATTGACGACATGAATTAATTTAATAATTGAAAATATATAGAAATAAATATATATAACGTAACAAAAATTTTCTTTCAACTACTTACATCAATCGTTGTCTAAATAATGCTTTCTTTTAAAGAACGCAACTGCTGAAGATAATTATAGAAACGAAACGAAAAAATAAACAAAAACAAACGAAACGAAAAAAACAACCTTTTTTTGCAATAAGAAAAAGGAACCATACAAATCTACCTAAGATGTGTATCTTTGTCTTTCGCTTTACTCTGTCTACATGTCTGTATATGTTTGTTTGTTTGCAATTTGACCACACTAGATTATTAATCTATTAACATTTATTATAGAAATACATATTAAATTTAAATATTTTCTTTTGTCTTTATTTTATGTATGAAAAACAGATACAAAAGTCTTCCATGGTTGATTTTTTATATGTCTTATTAGTACTTTTTAGTATCATTTTCCTCTTCTATACTACATCTTGACATGCCGCGACATCTGCTTCATTGTGCGTATATCTTTCAATCTGGTTGTCGTCCACACTACTAATGTGCTTATCAGCACAATTTTTTTTAGGCAAAATTAATTAGTAAAACATTAGTATATTAGTAAAGCATTAGTATAAAACAGTTAAGTGCTGAATAAGTATAACAAAAATTTTAGCTGAAAACACGATTTTAGCAAAAAAAATTGCTAAAAAATAGTATACCTGATTTACAAGACGTTTTACTAACTTTTGTACTAACTTATTTTTTTGAGTGTACTCTTACACTTCAACTAATTTTTATGTTATTTTATCTAATACCAATTCATCATAACAATTCATTTCATCCCTATTTAAACCATTACTGTTTTCATATCGTTACTCTTCTGAGTATCCGCTATCCGTCTCGCTTACAGATGGCGTTTTTTGCTATATCTCGGAAACTATTCAAGATTGAACAAAATGGATACAAATTTGTTACTCCGTGCTATAAATTAGTCCTTATAATCAACCTATAATCAAATTAACCTGCCAAAAATTCGGATTTCGTCGAAATTTCATCAGAAATTTAAGATAAAAATTAAGTTAATCTAGCAAAGTTGTTAATGTATTTAGCAGTTAAGTTAAATTTAGCAGAATATGATTATCAGCTTTATTTAAGATTATGATTCCGTTATAGAATCACAATTTTCAACCACTTGTACTGTATTTTTTTTTTATGAATTTAGAAACACATCAAGTTGTGACATCAATTTAGAACAAAATGAAAATTTTTTTTAAAAAAAAAAATCAATTTAAATTTTTCAAAAAATTAAACCAGAAAATTAAAAATAGTCTATCTTATTTTCGAAAGCTTTTTAAGTTGCCTTAAGAAGTTATTTTATAATTTCTTTGTTCAACAGAATTTACTTTCCGCAAATCCGTCACAATTTGTTTATTATGTAAAACAGAGACAACATATTATATATAAGTACAATTTTTACACATTGTATTTAGTTACAGTCCGTTTACGAAACATATCCGATCGAGTTATAAAGCCATAATTTATTAATTTGCTTCAAAAATGGTAGAGGTCTTCCCACATTTGCACTCATAACTTTTGAACGCGTTAACCAATTTTGCTCATGTTCAATAACAAACTGCTCCCTATAACATCAAACAATTTGACTGAATTTCATATCCGTTAATGAATATTTTTAATAATCTTTAATGGAAGGTATTTTTATTGATCGTTGGAAATATACTATAATTTCTCCAATATTTAAATCTGGCCGTAAGGAGGATGTGACTAATTACAGGTCAATCTCTAAGTTAACAATAGTTTCAAAACTTTTTGAACATATGATATATAATAGATTATATTTTGCAACTAAATCTCTTATAATTCCACAACAGCATGGATTTCGTAGTGGAAGATCCACAATTTCGAATCTAATGGTGTTTACTGATTATTGTATGTCGCAGTTTGAAGTTTCTTCACAAGTTGATGCAATTTATATGGATTTATCAAAAGCTTTTGATAAATTGTCACATAAGATTTTATTAGAAAAGTTGTCAAGCTTGGGCATTCATTCGGCTTTTTATAGTTGGTTTTCTTCCTATTTACATAATCGGGAATGTGTTGTGAAGATAGATGACTATGAATCGTCACCTTATATTCAAACTTCTGGTGTGCCACAAGGGAGTGTATTGGGCCCTTTACTGTTCAATATCTTCATAAATGATGTATTTACATGTTTTAAATATTCTCAGTTTCTACTCTATGCTGATGATATGAAAGTGTTTTCAAGAGTTGGTAGTTTGAATGATGCATTAAATTTACAAATTGATCTTGATAATCTAAATATATGGTGTTTTCATAATAAATTGAATTTTAATATGAACAAGTGTTTTCATATGTCATATGCAAGAATCCGTAATCCTATACAAACTTCTTATAGAATTGGTGCTAATTTAGTTAAATCTGTTAATGAAGTTGAAGACTTAGGAATAGTATTGATTGTAAGATGACATTTTTGCCGCATATGGAAAAAATGATTCCCAAAGTTTACTCTACTTTTGCTTTTATTAGAAGAAATTGTAATGATTTTTCAGATCCCTATACCTTGAAATTCTTGTATACTTCTTATGTCAGGTCTAAATTAGAATATGGTGCAATAATTTGGAGCCCTCATGCAGATATTCATATTAAACGTATTGAAAAAATACAGAAAAAATTTATTAAATTTGCATTACCGCATTTGAATTTTGTTTATCCAGTTCCTACATATGAAGTCCGTTGCATGCATCTTGGTTTAGAAACGTTAGAAACTCGGCGTAGGATTCAATCAATGCTATTCTTATTTGATTTAATAAATGGTAGTATTGATTGCTCCAGTCCTTGGAGAAAATTCCGTTCAATGTACCCAGTAGACATCTTCGTCACAATGATTTGTTTTTTGAAATTTGTCATCGTTCTAATTATATCTTGAATAGTCCTCTAATTAGGACAATTAGAGAATTCAATTTATTAAATGTAAATCAAATGTAGAATTTAAATACAATCAAAATCCAATTTTAAAAATTTTTTGCTATTTAATTCTGTAAAATTATAGTAGTTATTTAATATTAAATAATTTTTAATTTTTTTAAATTAATTTAATTAAAATTAAGATATTCTTAGTCTGTAAGGAACTATGTTCTATAGACATTAAATAAATAAATAAATAAATAAATAAATAATAAATGAATACTAGCAACCCTGCTTCTATATTGGCGGAGTACTAGCGTTTCAACGGACGGGCATAGCTTATCGACTTCGCTATTCATGCTGTTCAAAAATATATATAGTTTGTGTGGTCCCAAATTTTTTTAAAAGAATAACAAACATTTGACAAACTGATATACATATATGCAGGGTATAAAAATTGTGGTTTGACCTCTGCCCAGCATGGCTTAGAATTTTAAGATTTGTCTGAAATTTTCAACAACTAAGCTCAAAATGCACAAGTGTAACGATACACCAATTCAAAATCGACGCCTTTCCTCTCAACAATTAAAAACTGTTGAGAACAGAAGTTTATTTTAAGATGTAGTAAAATGTTATAGACATTTATTAAAAATATTAATATTTTGGTGTGGCTGTTGAGACATTCAATCAATGAAAGTAGCATGTGGGAGTCAACCATTAACGATTTTTGATTATTTTAAATAAGGTGGGTAAACTACATTCACACTGAACCCCAAAATACGTATTTTCGTTTTCTTCAAGTTTTCGACTGTCAAATCCATACAAATTTTAAATCGAAAACTTGAAAAAAAAAACGAAAATACGTATTTTGGGGTTCAATATGAACGTAGTATAAGATATAAAAAGTTAAATTGATTTCAACTGGAAATGTTACGTTCATGCCTACATTTATTCACTACATCATTCAGTATTCGGGTGTGGTAAGATTGTCAGTGAGGCACACAGTGAAAAGCATCTTTACAATTTGTTTTGTTGCTTTGTAAATACAACTTGGGGTGTGAAACAAACAATATTGAAATGGAATAAGAAAATACACAAAATATAAATTATCGAATCAATTAAAATAATTTTTGTAATATATGTACACTAAAAAAAAAGAACAATCTGTAAAGTCAGCAAAATTTTAGTCAGGAGAGTGCTTGCAAAAAAATTTAAAATGTCAGCAAAATCTTTCAGCTTGCTGGTTTTCAGCAAAAAAATTAGTAAATTCAGTAAAAGTTTTTCTAACATGTGGTTGATTAAAAATTAAAAAATCCTTTCTAAAATTGAATACATTTTTTTTTAATATTATTAGGCTAAAAAAACTCAACAAATTTGTAGAAAAATTATACTTTAGTTAAATTATTTACTGAAAATCCTAAACATATTTTTGCGATTCTTTTTAAATAATTTAGAATACGTTGTAAAATATCAAAATGCTCATACTCCCATATTGACGACATGTATTAATTTAATATCTGATAATATATAGAAATAATTGTGTATAACTTAAACAAGAATATCGTTCAACTACTTACGTCAATGGTTGTCTAAATTGTGACATTTTTGAATGAAGACAAACTCGGTAATTTTTGAAACGAAACAAAGAAAAAAACAAAATATGATTCATACAACCCTTTTTGTGCAAATAGAGAAAGAAACCAAAAAAAAATACCTAGGATGTGCGTCCTGGTCTTTGGCTTTAGTCTGTCTCCCTGAAGGTATATTTGTTTGCAATTTAACCCATGGATGGCAGGCGATATCACGAAATACCGTTATCGATTCATACCCCATTTAGCTAACTATCGTTATTCCTAAAATAGCGTTACCGAAGTAATAGGAATGCCATTATCCGTAAAATACAGTTACCGATATGACTGAAATACTAATATCGTACCGTAAACGAAATAACTAAAATACCCTTACTAAAATAATCTGACAAAATCAGAATGTTTTGCAGGTAATTATATGTATGATTCCAATTGTCAAACCTAAACAAATTTATGTTTGCAATTTTAAAATATTTAGATATTATGTTTGGGTGTTATATTCCTTGCCTGTAGTACATTTTAACATGCCAGAGACATATACTACTTCATTCTGCGTCCATCTATGAATCTACAAAAATTATTAAAATGAGAATAGCAAATATGTTACTAAAATAAAAAATTGTATTAAAAATTAGTACAAAAATAGAAAAGTGCGATTGAAAATTGGTTCTACTAACTTTTTTTTCTGATATACATTATATATTTTTTTATGCTAAATAAGATTTTAACTCTCAAAAAGTTACAAATTCCTAGAGAAAAAAAAATCATTTGGGGGGACACGGCTCCCCCTGACTACGCCACTGGCGCTTTCTATTGTCGAAAAGTTAGCAGCACTGATACTGATGTAGTACTTGTAAGCGTAGAAGACACAACTAGAAGTCATATGGATTTATTTGAGTTGTTCGTGAATACTGTGAAGTCAATTTTGTCATTTAGCTAGGAAAAGACAACGATATATTTAAAAATATGCCATTGGTTTAGAACCTCTGAGTAATTAATAGCGTAAATATATAATATGCACATTACTGTACTTCAAAATCGTATGACATAGACATAGTCCGATTTGAGTTCTTCAAGGCTGGAGTGTTGTGTATGGACACACTAACATATCGCACTTGTTCAACAAAAGGCTCATAATTCAAAAAAAACATTTTTTTCAGTAAAGACAACAAACTGCTTCTGTTTATATTAAAGATATAATATAAAAAAAATATATGTCACTGTAAAGAAAAGTCCCAATAAAAAGTATGCAACGCTAGTTTTTCTTTCATTTGTTAAGTGATTGTGGAAATATAAAAAGTTGAGTTACTACCTTCTTTTAGATATTTTTTTAGTTTAGGTAGTATTATTATTAGTATTATTTTGAGTTGTACCAGCTTAACTGAAAATGTTGGCTGCAATTAGTAAATATGTTAATGATATAAGAGATGCAAATGAAACTAATACTATTTAGTTAAAACTGATTTGCTCAAGTATTTGGGTACAGATCTTTAGTTGAAGCTCGAACGAAGTTACTCTAATAACACATTGAATGTCATATCTGTATTTTGTTTTTTTTTTTGCTAAAGAGAACAGAGACCACTTTAAGATTTTTACAGTGGGTGGAGATGACCGCTGTATGTCGTTTTCTTGCAAGAAATGGATTGTGAAAATTTTTGAGTTATGACACTTTTGTTGAACAAGTGCGATTATCTTCCAAATTTCAGTGTAATCGAATGACCTTTTAATATCGCTAAAAATTACAATTTTTCGAATATTTTGTATGGAAATTTTATATACAATAAAAAAACACTTACATTAAATTTGCAATGATTTATAATTAAATCTTTCAGGACTTCTCCATGAATTCTATTTAATTTATTACCTTTAAGATTGTAGAACAAACCTTTAATACATTTTTAACGATTTTCAAGGTATTCGCGTTTTTTGTGATTTAAGAAAAAAATATTACAATATAATTTATTATTTTAATAGCTAGTGTGCACTAGAAAATAAGTAAATTTAAAATAGTCATTATGTGAACATTATGTGAAAAACTAATGGCTTACGCATTGCAGGAAGGCTAATGTTATCCCGAGGATTTTTCATAAAATATAATAATAATATAAAATATATTTTTTTATTAATTAATAATCATATAATTACAAATTATATACTATTACCCTAACCTAGCACTAGCTACTATGTCCCTCGCGCGTTGTAACGAAAACAGACCAGTGCCTCTGGTGGGAACCAGCCCACGACCCCCGCACTGATAAGCCAGCACGCTACCAACTAGCATACCGGAGCGCTCAAATAAAATATATAATTAACCCCTTTTCTTACTCTTTTTTGACACAGTGTTCCTTTAAAACCCCAAAAATAAATCAGCACCTTGAGTACAATCGTGAATCAAAAAAATTGTGGAAAAGTTTTATCCAGAGTTGCCCAAATAGTTATTTGAAAAAATTGTTAACCTTTTGTGGTGGGAACTTTTTTCAAAAATATAAAAGGGCTTATCTTTATTTAATATTTTGATTCGTTTCTTGATGAAAAAAAAAATGAAATTGTATTTCTCTGCTATAAATTAGTTCATAGATTGCAAATCTGACCGATTGGACGATGAATTTTTCAAGTACTTACACAAAGTCTAATATTCTCCAAAATTTATTCCGTTTTCACTCAAAATAAAAATAGTGGATTGTTTTTTTAAAATACTAATAAAACTATAAAAATTGTATAGTAATTGTTGCCATATGGCAATTCTAAAAATTAGCATCACGATTATTTTTCCAAAAAATTAAAAAATATTTTTTTATATATTTTGAATAAAGATTTATTTGCAAAATTATACAAAATTTAAATTTTAAAAATATCTTAAACCGTATAGGATGTATATAATGTTAAAGTTTCAGCTTTGGTTGCAAATATTTCCACCAGAGGGCGCTTTTGGTAAACAAAATTACAAACATTTCCGAATGAAGCATGATTTTATATACACTCAAAAAAATAAGTTAGTACAAAAGTTTAGTAAAACGTCTTGTAAATCAGGTATACTATTTTTTAGCAAATTTTTTTGCTAAAATCGTGTTTTCAGCTAAAATTTTTGTTATACTTATTCAGCACTTAGCTGTTTTATACTAATGCTTTACTAATATACTAATGATTTACTAATTAATTTTGCTAAAAACATTGTGCTGATAAGCACATTAATAGTGTGGACGACAACCAGATTGAAAGATATACGCAGAATGAAGCAGATGTCGCGGCATGTCAAGATGTAGTAGAGAAGAGGAAAATGATACTAAAAGTACAACTCCTAATAGACATATAAAAAAATCAACCATGGAAGACTTTTGTATCTCTTTTTCATACATAAAACAAAATTGATGATTAAAACAACTTAAATTTTGCGTTGTCAGCGGCTTGTGAAAATAATTGTCTATTAATAAATAAAAGACAAAAGAAAATATTTAAATTTAATATGTATTTCTATAATAAATGTTAATAGATTAATAATCTAGTGTGGTCTAAATTGCAAACAAACATATACATACATGTAGACAGAGTAAAGCGAAGACAAACCAACACATCTTAGTATGGTTCCTTTTTCTTATTGCAAAAAAAAAAGGTTTGTTTTTTTCGTTTCTTTTGTTTTTGTTTATTTTTTCGTTTCGTTTCTATAATTATCTTCGGCAGTTGCGTCCTTAAAAGATAGCATCATTTAAAACAACCATTGATGTAAGTAGTTGAAAGAAAATTTTTGTTATGTTATATATATAAGTATTTCTATATATTTTCAGATATTAAATTACTTCATGACATCAATGTGGGAAAATGAAAATTTTTATATTTCGTTATTATAGTAAATTGTTTTTAAAAGAATCCCAAAAAATATGTTTCATGATTTTCAGCAAATATATTGACTAAAATACAATTTTTTTACAATTTTTTTGCGTTTTTTCAGTCTACTAAAATTCAACAAAAAAATTTATTAATTTTTACCAACGCTTTTTTATTTCTAATCTACTAAGTGTTAGCAAAACTTTTGCTGAATCTACTAATTTTCAGCAAAAGATTTTGCTGACATTAGCAATTTTTTTTGCTAGCACCCTCCTGACTAAAATTTTGCTGACTCAGCAAAGTTTTTTGCTGACTTTACAAACTTTTTTTTTTGAGTGTATATCAAAGTTTGGTTGAGTTGATATATTCCAGCGGATCTATGACGTGCCACTAAAAAGTTAATGACTTTTTAGATAGTGGACTCATTTTGAAATTTAAATTTGTTTTTGAAAATACATAACGTTTTTTAGGCATATTGGGAATTAACGCTGTAAAAGATTTATATTTATAATATACGACGCCAACCTGCAAAAATGTTCAACAAAAAAATTAAATGCAAAAAAAAAATATTTTTAATCCGCATTATCGAGAAAACCGATATTTTATTAAAAAAAATTTACTTCATAATTCCAATTATCGCCAAAATATAGAACACTATGGCATCATAATCATATTTAAAAATTTTAAATTTTTATTACCCTTTATTACCCGAAACTTATCGCTATTTAGCGACCTTAAGATGAAAACATTTGTTCAGCGATTTTTGGTTATGTACACTCTTAGTATGTAGTCAGATTGGTTGGGCCTTGAAGAGGTGGAACATTCCAACGTCTAGAATTTTGAAGCACCCTAATACACATAAATAAATTTGTTGGTATGTACATATGTAGGTAATTAAAAGTTAAATGGAAACAACATCGAAATTTTAAATGGGGTTTTTGCTGCTGTTTTAATTTTTTTTTAAACATCAAGAATTAAGTTGAAATAGAAAAACAGATCATGTGCAATAGTGCTAGGTTCCAGCAGCAAATAACGGCTATGATCCAAACACCACTAACTGCAATAATAAATTATCTATTAAGCACTTCTGGCCAACATTGGTCATAAAATAATTTAAATGTCATTTTAATGAAGCTCATAAATTAGCAAATGTGTCAAATATACAAGTACCAGCACAGAATCAGTGCAATAAATGGCAACACTGTTGCCAGCAATATTATTGTGTGCTGGCACAGCCAGACAACCATCAGAAGCCACTGTTTGTTACTAAAGACACCACAGTCTGTCTGTTTTTTTTTTTTTTTTTTTTTTAATTTTGTTGCCCACTACACTCTATCAAGAAACACTTGCGCAGGCATTCAGCCAGCCACCAAGTCAATGATTTTGATGTTGACAGCTCTGTTGTCAAACAAACGGTTGAAAAGCATTTCAAATGTACTGTTGCTGCTACAGCAGCAGCAACAACAACAGATACAACAACATTTAAAACGAACAACATCAATTGAAGCAGCACAGCATGACTTTCACAAATAACCTTCACGAAAAACACTTCCAATACAACAAACACTTTACGGATGAAAATAAACAAATGAAAAAAATTATAAAAAAAATAAAAAATTTTAACCAAAATCAAAACAGTATCGATTGCGAATGAGAAGAAAACGAAATTTAACCAAAATAAGTAGATCTCCAAATTGTACCAAAATGCAGTTGAAATCAAATCGCACAAACGACATTTTCCCACACTTGATATACATCGCCGCACCACACGTATATACGTACAACTTCGAACCATCTATATCAGAGTTTCCCCAACTTTTAATCTTTCTTAAAGGAGTAGGTTGTTAGTTTAATTATGGTTAAAGCGACGATTATTTTTTGTTGGCTTTACAGTGGGGTGTGAGTACATGTAAGTACTTTTTACATCTAAAGATTCAGGCCAAAATATATTTCACACTAGAAATAAAGTATACTTTTCTAACGCTGAATCCAAATCTGGTATCAGAATCATCCCGCTTACATCAGGCGTTCGAGCTATATTAACAAGGGAAATGTCGTTTTTTTTTTTATCAAAATGCTCCGATTTTTCACCTTCCTGGAACTATAATTTTCATAGTAAAGCTCCTAAAGAAATTATAGAAATTCTAATATGCAGCAGATGTCAAACCTTATAATATCTAATTTTATTCAAAGTGGTGTGCCTTAAATTCAATTTTTGGAATGGAAATGGTATAGCCCAGCACTCTGTATAGGTAAAATTATTTCTAATAACAAATCAAATAGATATACTTCTTATCTGAAAACCCATTTCACTGAAAAAAGCTACTTTTACATACCCCAACACAAGTTTTACCACGTAATGCACCCAGATGAAACAGCTCATGGTGGATCAGGCCATTTTAATAAAAAATACCATCAAACACCTATTCAGGTATTCCTTTTCGTTCCAACGAAATCTATGCGACAAATATAATTGTTGAAGATTGGCATCGACCAATAACTTTCTACAAGCCCCCACCACATCAAAAAAGATAAGTATGAAGAATTTTTCGAAACGCTATAAAACAGGTTCTTAGAATATGGCGACTACAACGCAAAATCTAGATTATCTAGATTAATAATAACCAAAGGTAGACAACTATATTCCGCAATTAAAGATCTTAGCTTAAATGTAACATATCTTGATTCACCCATTCTGGTAACATTGAGCAACCAGTGGAAACTTCATACCAAAAAAAAAAGCAGATTGGAGTCGTTATCGTTGCCTAGTAAGTGAAAATTTAGTCACACAACTTTCACTTAAAACCTTTGATGACTAAATATAATACAACAAGCAACTTGGAATTCCACTACACAGTATAGCTACGCTAACATTCCGAAATGTTCGATCGAAATTCGAAATAAAATGTAAAAAAAGTAAAGCTCGAAAGCATTGGCAAACAATATAATCTACCGGTGACAAAACCATTTTAAGGATGAAAAAGATAAAAAATTTGAATCAGACATAGAAAATCCACGGATTTTTCGTTATGGAAAATTACTAATAAAGTAAAACAATAGTATAAAGTAAACCATCCAGTTCGCAAGACTGATAATAACTGGACTAAAAGCAACCAGGATAATTCCATCATTTTCGCCAATCATTTGAAATAAGTATCTATTCAACGTAGAAAATAATGATGAAGTCCCCAAACAAATCAAAACTTTTCTAACCATCTCGATTTACCGATTAAAAAATTTACGAAATCTGAAGTTTATAACGTTATCAGCAAATTTAAAATAAATAAAGCTCCAGGATATGATTTAGTCACAGCAAAGGCATTAATGGAACTGCCAGAAAAGGTATAACGCTACTAACTTATATATACAACGCTTGCATAACTTACTCCTTCGTACTAATCCAATGCGAAGCCAGCCCAGCAACTTACTTCCAACTTACTTATCGTCCAATAAGTTTGCTGCCCCTTCTTTCCAAGGTTCTTGAGCCTTTGTTTCTCAAAAGACTAACACCAATTATTGAATCAAGGTCTTATACTAACTCACCAATTTAGATTTCGAAAACAACACGGAACCACAGAACAAGTTCATCGTTAGTTGAAACTGTTAATGAAACCTTTGAGAAAAAACAATACTGCACAGCGGTATCCCAAGCCTTCGTATGGCATGATGGCTTACTTTTCAAAATCAAGAATATTCTCCCTATAAATGTATATTTGCTTACTAAATCAGATAATATGAGTGATTTAAACACAATATCTACAGGAATTCCTCAAGGTAGCGTTATGGGACCCACACTTTACCTTCTTTACACTTCCGACCTTCCCCAGTCTGAAGGTGTCATCATTGGAACAACGAAAATGCATAATTAACTCTTTAAAAATACCTTAATGATATATCATCATGGCTTAAAATTTGGCGTGTTAAAAACAGCGAGTCGAAATCTGTGCCGGTTACATTTACAACTAAATCGTCAAAAACGCCCTCCTTTCAAGTTAAATAATACTGAAATACCTCAAATGAAAAAAAGCGAAATATCTTGGCATACACCTAGATAAAAGGAAAAAACATATACAAATTCAACGTAAAGCTTTAGATATTCAAATAAGAAAATTCGGGTTCATCATTGATTCCCGACTCTTTCAATAGAGTCTAACTAACAATATATAAATGTATTTTGAAAGCTATTTGGACTTATGGCATCAATTTGTGGGGCACCGCCTCCACCTCGAACATTGAAATTCGCCAAAGTTTTCACTCAAAAATGATTAGAAGAATTGCAGTCTCACCTATGTATGCAACAAATAATCCATTTCACAAAGATCTCAAAATACCTACCATCAAAGACGAAATTAAAACTCATCTGGCATCCAACAAACCTTATGAGAGATACACAATATTCGTAAGATTAAAGCGCAGAACTCCTCAAGGCTTGATACGGTGAAACTATTCATTTTTACTTATAGTAATTAAATGTGCTAAAGTCCCAAAACTTATTTAACAAATTGTGAAAAGCAATCTGATGTAGGCGTGTCCCTATGGTCATCCAAAGGAACTCTCAGGGGACTGTAGAATTCTAGAGATATGTTAAATCACAAACTCAATGGAGAATTTCTTGTCCTCGTCTAGGAGCGAGATTCAAAATTAAAAATATCAAAGAAAAAACAAAAAAACAACAACAAAAAATTGTCACAATTGGCTTTGTCATCTTCCAAATACTACTCTGTTTTTTTGACAGACCTAGGCAATATAGTGACGTTTATTCAAGTAAATCAACAATAGAAAATCATATGTTTCTATTAGTGTCAGTTACATTTTTTAAATTAAGAAATACATCTCATTAAATAGCCAAAGTAAAACATTTTTAACAGCATGGTATGGTCACGGATCATAACCATTCAGAGAAAAATATATTTTTAACTCAAATCTAATGGTTAATATAAAACAATTAGAGATTGCATTAATCAAGACAATTGCAAATAAATAATAATATTTGCAACGGCATCTGACACCTGCTCTTAATCGTTTTTTTTTGCAGTTTTTGAATTTTTAAGATATTTCATTTTCTTAAGAAAATAGGTAAATTGAAATTGAGGTTTCAACTGCAATTTTAAAGTCCCACAGTGTAAAATTCTAAAAATTTCGAATTTATTATCAAGTTGAACCGACGATCATTTCAAGATAAAATAAAGAAAAATATCGAAATCGATCATTTCAAGATCAAATAAAGAAAATATTCAATACAAAACCAGTTTCTAGGTTCTTCTACAACACGTCTTTAATTTTTTAATTTTATTACCGCTTTGTCGCACAGTGTCTTCAATTCATACAATGAGCTTAAATGAAAAACTCATAGCTTTTAGTGGAATGCAACGCAAGTTGATATATTTCTTAAATATAAAGCTGGAATTGGGTATGTAAAATTTTATGGATTTCCGAGCAAGGATACGGCAAGCTCTAAAATGGCCTTGATTAAAAAATCAGCATTAAATCTAAAAACGATTTCAATGTTACAAAAATAGGTAAATCGCACTTGTTCAATAAGAGGGTCATAATTCCAAATCCACTTTTGCAAGAAAACGGCATACAGTGGAAAACTCTACCCACTTTAAAAATCTTAGATCGGGTTTTTTGTTGCTAAATGGTACAGAGAATAATCTAAGATTTTTGCACTGGGTAGAGATAACCACTTTATGTCTTTTCCTTGCAAAAAAATTATTTTGGATAATTTTGAGTTATGTCCGTTTTGTTAAACAAGTGCAATATAGGGTGGCAAAAAAAAACGACGAACTTCGAAACCCGGTTTCGGTTTCTTGAAAAAATCACTTTTTTAAAAAACCGGTTTCGATTACGGTTTTTATTGTTTATACATAATATTTTGTACCTTTTCGAGTTAAAAAAAACCTAATGCACTCCACATACTTTTGCACATTTTTTATGTTCACAAATTTTGAGCAGATTTAGTTAATTTTTTTTTGGTTTCAATTGTAAGAATTAACTTCCAATTAAAACTAGTCTGGTTTGAAAATTAATAGTGTTTATTATTTTTAGAGAAAAACGTTTATTCTTCTTCTTAACCTCAACATTTCTAAAATTAAATTTGTCTAATGCATATTAGTTAATAATGTATTTGTGACTGTCTACATGACGTGAAAATAACACTGTACAAAAAATACATTATAAAAATTTGCCATGTGGCGATGTCTAAACTTAAAACGCAAAAAGTTGTCAACACTGCGACGTAAACACCATACGTCAAATCTGGTAACATTGTGAAATAGAGACGGAGGAGATTAGAAAAATACACAAAAAATCGTAAAAATAGAATATTTGTGTTGTTAGTGTTGTCACTTCTGAGTATAGTATACAATAACAGAAAAGCTAATAGGAAATAAAACTGCAAATTAGCCGCATTACATTCGAGGCTGGGTGTGATTGCTAAATGGTCATGACTTCGTATTGTTACGTTTGTAATGTAATAAAATTTAAATAACGTTTGAAAGAGGTAACACGTTTTGAAAGAGGTAACAATCCAATGCAAAACATCAAGCATTCATATAAACTAGTTTTCGCACTAAATGAAAACTAATATATGAGCTCGAAGTTAAAGATTATCACCATTGATCAAAAATTAATTGAAAACTTGTTGTTTGTGCGTAAGGTCTGCCACTGGTAGATATTCAATACACATTTTTTGTTTTTTCCCTTTTTGTGCACTTTGTTTTGTTTTGTTTAAAAAACAAAATATAATGGGGGAGTAGTAAACAAGACATAATCTGACAACATTCTTAAATGTAACTTGATAAGAAAAAATGTCAGTGTCGTACACAAAAGCAGTTGTGAGTGAAAACGTGTGTCGGGGTTTTTTTTGGATCTCACTCTTTAATAGAACACATCAACTAATATTCAAATAATATTCATTGAAATTCATAAAATATTATTTTTATTAAAAAACAACACTATTTGTAATTCAGAAAATTCTGATTTGCTATTGATAATCCAGAATTTAAAACTATTTCTGGTAGTTTTTGTGTTTCCAAAAGAAAAGGAATTACAAATGATTTATTTTTAATTTAAAATGGAAAATAAAAATTTCAATCAATATTTTCTAAATTTAAACTAAAATTTGGAGTTTCAATTGAGTCTATGGTTTAATGGTATAGATTTAGTTTAGAAAAATTAAAAAAGCGATATTTTATATAAATCCATGTAATATAAATTTTTTGAATGCTATATGGTAATTAAAAATATATATTTTGGTTCATTCTTATCAATATTTATTAATATTTCGAATTGAATAAATCCGAACAATAATAATAAAGTTGATTTACCTTGAATAAAATTATTTTCACAAAGATTATGAAACGCATTTATGAAATGATCTATAAAATTGTTGTCTTCAATTTTAATAAAACTTTTGTTGTATTTATGAAAACTTCATTTATGAAAAATTTTCGTCACTATGATACTACTTTTTTCACTGAGTGTAACTAGGCTTTATTTAAGTAATTTTTTTGTATTTTATATGGAGATGTATACCGGTACAACGTTGAAATTTATACATATTAATCCTTATTAAATTTAATTCGACACGTATTTTTTTTCAATATTTGGTCTATTTCCGGTTTTATCGGAATTTTTTTTGAATGTTCATTATTGGCCCTTTTTTGTGATCTGTATGTACAAAACATAGACAATGTGCATGCATACCAAACTTAATATTTTTTAGTTTACATTCAATACATTTTGAATTTTATTTTGTAAATTTCAGGCATGCCAAAATTATCGGGGTTTTTTAAATAATTTATTTTTCTTATATGTAAAAGTAACCTTGTTTTTACCCCATGTTATGTATTTTTTAATAAGCTTTCGAACAATATATAATATTTTATATACGAAAGAAACATTAGTAGTAAATTTATCAAAAATGTGTGTTTTTGCAACATCCACATACAAAATAGAATTTCCTGCAATTTTGGAATTGTTGTTTGTCATACATTACCAGCTATGTTAGGAAAATATGTACAATATTCATATAAAAATTTTGTATTTTTTGACTACATTAATAAAAGATATAAAATATTAAGACATGTCTGCTTACGAAATGTTTAATAAAAAAGGGGTTCAGAATACAATGTGTTGGCAGTGGTAGCACATATGTATGTTACCTATACTATTTTATGTTGATGTTCACTTTTTTGTGTATATCAAAAACTACACAGAAAAAATAAAAAACGGGTTTCAATTGAAAAATTTATTGAATCAATTAATATTTTATTTGATTTTGCACCTATCACGGCAATGATATTATTAATTAAAACTTTAATTGAAAATGAAAAAGAAAAAGAGCTACAAATAACTATCAACAAAAAAAATATGACACTCAAAGAAATAGTGTGTGAACGACACGTTTGTATGTATATGTGTTTTTGTAATGCTGAGTCCGTTTGTGTATTTGTGTGTGTGCTTATTTAGTTTATTTGGTATTTTATACTGAAAGTTTTCTATTTAATACACATTATATGAAAAAATAATTTGAGAATTATGACTAAAATAAAATATAAATTTTTAAAAGTCAAGTATAAAAATATTATTTGATACAATTAAATATTTGTTTAGAAACAAATTTAATTCAAATCAAATCTTTTATTAGATATTAAAGGTTGATAATTTGTTCTGCGCAATGTAGATATAAGTACACTCCCAGAAAAATCTCAGTAATGGGCTCTCATTACCAATAACCAAATAATAACCAGTAGAATTATGGACAACTGCATATAATTCCGCGTCAAAACTAATTAAGTTCGTTCCAGGAGGTCGTTTTTGTAAGTAGTTTTACACATTTACTTCATGAAAAAACGCACAAAAGTTGTGCACTCGCTTACAAAAAAATAAATAATAAGTGGTTGACTAAATAATTAGTTATTCGTACACTAAAAAAAGTTAGTAAAACATTCGTAAATCAGTTTTCAATCTCTCTTTACTATTATTATACTAATTTTTAGTAAACATTGTTTGCTATTCGTATTTTACAAATTACTATTTTTTTACTTATTTTGTTTTCTAATTTTACTAACTTACTTTTCTAACTTTTGAAAGCCGATTTGCTAAAATTACCAAAAAAAAAAATAATGTAAATATGGTAGCTATTCCTATTCTCACTTTCATCACCATTCACCTCAGTTTTCGAACCTCGTTTTCGCTCAACTAATACAAAATTATAAATTTTTTATTGTCCAATCGTCTTTACAATAAACAAATATTAAAAAATCAGAAATCAAAATGGGACATATAATTAACACATGGGAAATAATGAGATGTTTTTTAAAGCTAACAATTATTTGACAAGGAAAAAACTTTAACTTTATTTATGCACTTTAATATTAACTGCACTCAGGGAAAAAGTTCCGTCACGTACTTATGAGAATGTTTTTATAAATCGTTTGTCATCAATTATTCATCATATTTTTGAAGTTTTCACATAAAAATAAAATGTTTCAGAGATATTCATAATTTCGTAAAAATGTTTGATAAACTTTTAGTTTTATTTATTATTGATAACATTAGACCAAAATATATTTTTTATTTTAGCATATAGCATTTACAAAAATTGTTGATGGCCTTTTCTAAACGAAAAAAGAGCATTAGAAAGGTCTGAATTCAAAAAACCATCGATTGCAATTGAGATTTTCCATTTGAAATTAAAAATAAAAAATTCAATTATATTTTGAATTTTTTTTTTAATTTTGAATGGAAACTCTGAACTCTTTGTCCATAGCATACATGCCTGATACATATGTTAGTTGTTAAGGGAAAATGGCAATATTTTCAATAGAAGACAAAACACAATTTATTATACAATTCATAGTAATATAAATAGTGTTGTTTAAAACGTCCCAGGTAGAAAAATACAATCTTTAAAACGTTTTAAAAGCATTTTTTCATGATGGTACAAGCGTTTTCAGAACATACCAAATTACAAATTTAAAGCGTTTTGAGAATGTGCAAAATGATAACCCAAATTTACGGTCTGAGGATGGTATTTTATAACGTTCTCAAAACATTGCAAAACAAAATTTTTGAAATGCTTTTTCCAATCGTTAAATAAGTATTTGCAGAACATTTTGGCTTACAGTTATAAGCGTTATGAAAACGACCCAAATGATAACCGCTTTGAGGGTTGTAATTTTGAACATTGTCAAAACGCTCGAAAGACAAATTTAAAGATCTTTATGAATTGTTCATAAATACCAATTTACAGTTTTAACGTTCTCTAAGCGTTAAAAAAAAGCTACAATTAAAGTACTTTGTCATTGTTTTCAACACAATATCAGAATAATAATTTTAAACAATTTTATATATTTACATTTGAAAAATAATATTTTTATTGAATTTAATTAAAATATATTTTAAAGTAAAAAAATATAAATTAATAAGCTTGAAACATAAAAGTATTACTTCAGGGTTTTAAATTAAGGGAAATGTGATTTAGTTATAAAAAATATACAATGAAGCAATGCTATAACGCTATTACATAAATAATTATGAAACATGTAAAATATGATTAAAATAATATAAATAAAGTAACAAAACATTGTAATTTTAAATAGTTTAACTAGCGTTTTTATTAAGTTTTGAAAAAGTCCTCTAAAATATTGCTTTATCTGTCCTCAAAATATAGTGCTTTATAAAAGATATACAAGGACTATACACTTTATAGAGTCGCTACATTATGGGCTGACCATATTGAGTGATTTATTGAACTCGGTTCATGAAGAGAAAAGCATATAAAAAAATTGCATAAGAACCGAGTTCGCATATAGATAGACCCCCTTATGACAGTGTTGTTTTTTAATCAGTAAAATATTTTGTAAAAAAAAAAGTATTTCTAAAGTACTATTGGCAAATGTTAGAAAAACGCTTTAACGCAATGGTTTTACATTGGTTTTATTTTATAAACCGTTGTAAATTTTGTACGATAAGAACCTCTAAAGTACTTGTTACAAACGTTGGAAAAACGCTTTGAACCAATGTTTTTACAGTGTTTTTATTTCACAAAATATTTGTAAGTTTTGTATAAAAAGTATTCCTAAAATACTTTGTCCGAACGTTCGAATAGCAATCCAAAATAATGTTTTTTAAATGCTTTTTTTTCGTATTATTTGCAATTATCGCTTTGGAAACGCTTTTATTTTAGTACCATCAAAAACAAAACGTTTTGAAAACTCTTCGTTTTTTGTACCATCCCAAATTTCTACCTGGGGTTGTTAAAAGAAAAATATTATTAAATGTTTTATTTTATTACCTTGTTTTATATTATTTTATAAACCCCAAAACCACTAATTACATTCCACCAAAAAATCTTTACATTTTTTAACTTGCCTATTTTTTATAATTCAGATTTTTATTAGTAATAATATGTGATTTTTAAATTATTATTTCCAATTATTTATCTAATAAGACGTGTTTACTTGCAGCGTCTTTTTTATACTGACACAATATGAAAAAATACAAAAACCGAAAACGCAAAAATTGCATTACAACACCCTCAACAGGTTTTGATTGTCAAATTAATATTTTTAGACTTTAGTAATTTATTAAAAAAAAATAGTAAAAAATTTAGTTTCTGTCAAGTTAAAGTAATAAAATTGTTAACCTTAATCAGTGGAGGGCGTTAGTTCAACAATTGTTAAATACCAATACCCACGCATTCTTATTCTCTTGCATTCAGGTCGTCGGTGAGACAGCGACGAGTGCACATGTGAGCGGATGCCGTATTATTTTTTTCAAGTTTACAGAAAATAAATTATGGTGACACTCAAAAAATAGTGTATGTTAAAAAAATGCTTTTGGTAACATCCAATGCCTTTGTATGTTATCAAACAATTTAGGGGAATATATGGACAAGTTATTAAAAAGATAATATGATCTTTTCATAGTATATGATAAATTAAATGCTGATGAAGAGATTTTTAATAGAAAACAAGAAAATTTAGTTTAGTAATCTTTAATGTTTAGATATGGTAATCTTGTTATTAATATTATTATATTATTATATTATTATA
>CM037855.1:56648518-56699336 GCA_021234595.1 Delia radicum | reverse complement strand
ACTAAATTCGGTCGTGTTGATGCAATTGTAGTAACAACTAAAATAAGTTTGTATCTATTTAATTAATATTATTTTCAATTACATATAGTTTTATTCACATCTATTAAAAATTTAATTGAATATTGTTTTACTATTGGGAAAAATTAGACCATTTGAAAAATCGCAAAATTTAAAAAAAAAAATTGCCAAAACAATCCTCAAAATTGCAGAAATTTAAAAAACTCCCAAAATAAACGCCAAAATTCAAAAAAAAAATTTAAAAAAAATGACCAAAATTAAAGAAACGCGAATTTTCAACTTTAAACGATTTTTTAATTTTGGCGACTCTTTAAAATTTTTGCATTTGTTTCAATGTTGTTCAACGTTATAAAAACTGAGATTTTTTTTTTATACCAAATTCATTTTCAATTAAACAGTTAATTGAAAGTAGTTTGAAATCGAAACAAAAGTTTAATTGAATTTTTTTTTGACAATGATTTTTTCTCTGTATTTTGACATAATCTTTTTAAAATGGAGCTACCACTAAGACTCAAAATTAGGTTTACTTGTGCCGTAAAAGTCGTTACTTTACTTACAGTGCAATCTTTTGGTAAATTTGGTTTGCTACGCACGCATCTGGTACATAGTTTTCAGTATTTTTTTTACGATATATATTTCGATATATCATATTTTTTAATTTTTTGAAACAAATTTAAGCCTCAAACTTTGATCGATATGCATAACATGTTAACGTGGTCCAATGGGACTCAAATTTCTCAATTTCTTTTTAGACTAAATGTAAACAAATTTCTATCGGCGCTCCTTGAAATGCACATTTTAAAATCAAGCAGCTAAACCACCCAAGTAAACAACTTTACGGACTGTCCGTTACAAACGGATTCATGAATCCGGCATTAACGGTACGAAAACGGACCGGAATTAATGTATCCGTCGAAGCTGTACGAAAACGGACCATTAACGTACAGTAAAATTGGATTACTCAAATTTTCGAAAATTATCAGTTTTAACTCCGTTTTGCTGTATCCGCTTCGGTGCCGTTTAACGGACTACACCGATTTTCATCAGTTAAAACTCCGTTACAACCGTTATCGTTTTTCTTTCCGGTATTACCGGAGTGTGTTTTGTTTAAAAAAAAATCAAACAGTTTTATTTATTAATAAAAGTAAATATTAATAAAATGTTCTATATATATAAAAAGAAGTGTACATTTTGATTGTCACTCCATAACTCGAGAACGGCTGCAGAAAATAAAAAATGGCTGAATACGTTTTGTAGAACATGCAATGAGGATGGTTTTAAAAAAAAATTCTTTAAAAATATTTTCGTTTGGGGGCAGATGTGGTGATTTTTCTGAACATTAGTCATTTTCATCTATATATAT
The DNA here is from genome assembly GCA_021234595.1 of Delia radicum. NCBI lineage: Eukaryota > Metazoa > Arthropoda > Insecta > Diptera > Anthomyiidae > Delia > Delia radicum. The sequence continues at coordinate 56,697,955 of CM037855.1, read as the reverse complement.
AAGAAGAAGTGTACATTTTGATTGTCACTCCATAACTCGAGAACGGCTGCATAAAATAAAAAATGGCTGAAAACGTTTTGTAGAACAATGAGGATGGTTTAAAAAAAAAAAAAATTTTTCGTTTGGTCCAGATGTGATGATTTTTCTGAACATTAGTCATTTTCATCTATCTATATATCTATATATATAAAAAGTGTACATTTTGATTGTCACTCCATAACTCGAGAACGGCTGCATAAAATAAAAAATGGCTGAATACGTATTTAAGATTTTTAGTGGTAATTTTTTGGTTATTTTTAAATGTACCACTTTTTAACATATACTTGTATTTCAGATGTTTTTGCAATTAAATATAGAGATGCAGATCTCATGAAAATTTTAATGATGAAGATATTAAACAACACCAGAGATAAAATGAAAAAAAAAATCAAAATGTTAAAACCACATCCTTTTATTGAATTTTTATGTGGTTTCATATTGTTTTTTAATAATGTAATTGTTAATCCATTTTTGTTAATATTTTTTTAAATGAAAAAATTTAAAAATAAAACCAAACTTTTGTTTAAAATTAAAAAAGGAGAAATCATTTAGATAAAATAAATAAAAAAAATAAAAATGGACCATTTAAAAAAAAAAACGGTACGAATACGGACCATATTCGGACCGTATACGGTATTTAAAAACGGAGTCCACTCCGTTTTTAAAATAAATTACTGACAGTTTACGGTACGTTTTGAACATACACTCAATTCGTAGACTCCGTTTCTATACCGCATGACGGTACGAAAACGGTCCGTTTTTAGCGTGTTTTACTGTTTCGAATCCGTATTCGATGTTCCTTTTATTCCGTTTTCCGGTCCGTATACTGATCCGGAAAACGGTACGGAAACGGACTTCGGATCCGTATATGCTGTACCGAAAACGGCACATAACGGACCGGATTGTTTGCTGGGCAGTAATAACGATGTAGTTTTTTTTTTAGACATTTTAAAGGGTTTTATTTAAAAAATTGATTAAAGACAATTTGAAAAGCGTTTGAAATTGTCCAAAATATAAATCAAAGTGAATTGGAAATACGAAATAAATAAGACCTAGGCGATGGAAATAAGACCTAGGCGATGTCAGGTATATTTTTAAATTTTCCAATTTTATATTTTTTCTGTATTATTTCTTTCAGACTACAATCACGCTTGCTTGTAAATTTACGATTTTTTAATACAATACATGAAGTCGGATATATGAAAAAGGGGAAAAAAATAGTGAATACTTTGTTAAAATAATTCAAATAAGTGGCAGCCGGGGGTCCACGACATAGTGTCAAAATGGTTTTCAAAATATGTGTTTTCTCGAGGATTTGAACGCTGTTTTTAAATAAGTCTAAATTTCCTAAACTTTAAACATATTTTCATACAAAAATGTGTTAATTTTCACCACCAATTTTAAAAATAGATACGTTTTTCATATATTTTTGCTGCTTTATCACCTATCCGAATTTAATTTCAAAGGAAACCCATCGGAAAAGCTTCCTTATAAGTGGCAGGCAAATTATATAGGGTATTTGCTTTTAATTTGTTTTTTGGACGGTTTATAATTCTTTAATTTCCCGAGTTAAAACGTTTGCATAAAATAATACATTATTTTATATGCACTTATAAGGTTTTGTCTGCCAGTGCATTTAACCGGACATAATTATATAAATTCATATATAAAATTAATTTCGTAGAAAAAATTTAATATGATGTCATATATAGTTGCGTATAACTGTATATTGCATTTAGAATACGCTAAAACTAATCCAATTAATAATTACGTTATATTTATATACCTAGACATTGCAAAATAATATATATTTTGATATTATATCATATTTTAAAAAACACAATTTTATTTTAGATAAAATTGTATATTACCCCATGCAGAGTCACACTAGAAAATTTGTCAATTATATTTTGGATGTAAATGTGTATTACATCAATACAATACAATTAATTGCACCATTTTGTGTATAATTTTATACACAAAATTTACCCCAATTTTTGTCTTTTGAATTGATTTCTTTCTGGTTCTTAACCCTTAAAAAAAGAATTTGTTTCATTTGTAACATTATGAGTTCTTAATTGAGTCTAAGATTTTTTTCAATCTAAAACTCTAAATTTAGTTTCAACGTTTTTTCCGTCTTTGTTATTCAATGGTGTAAGTTAATAAATACCCCAAAATCTTCATTTATATTTTTTTATTTTTGAATATAATAAAATTTCCAAATGCTATGGAATTTGTTACAAATTATAAAGTTGTAAACCTTTTGCAAGTGGCTAAAGTCTAAAAGGATTAATAGATATTTTGGATTTTCATGAAGTTTTAAAATCAAAAACCGGACACAACTATAGCTTATTTTGTATATTTCAGTATCAGTTCACATATAAATTTATACCGCTGTATAAAATCGTATTAAATTGTATCGCGTCATTATTCGGATGTTATTTAATCTGATATTATCAAATTAAAACTAAACTAATGCAAATATAATTATTATGAACATTTCTCGGATAAAACTTTATTAAGACTCATATTAAATTTCGTATGATTATATAAAGCATCATATTAATTTTAATCGGGTTATTAGAAGTTGAAACTTTTTTACTTTTTTTTACATTTATCAAGTTTTAGCTACCCTAGACGTATATTAGCATATAAAATATAAAGTAACGCAATTTTATTTTTTCGTGGTTTTCAAAAAGTTTTCCGCATAATCCTTTTTTTTATTTAATTAAACTAAAAATTAATATTTAGCTAAAAATTTAACGTAATTAGACAATAACGATGCATATCCAACTTAAAGTACACAAACATTTTCAAATTTGTGATCAAACAGATTAAAGCGTTGTCTCGCAATATAGACATCAAAATTCGCAAAATAATGAACACAATAAGTAATAAATGAAAAAATGCATTTTAAGGAAATGCACTTTATGCGGGAGGTTTTGTTTCAAAATGAAATCAGAAAGCTATTTCTATTATTAATACATGATTGCCCATTATGTGTAGGTAAAAATTTAGCAAAAATTAAGCAAACAAAGAAAAAGCTGTTACTTTAGTGTGCAAAAAAAAATATATAATCAAAAAAAAAAATCGAAAAGCCCCCCCGAAACAAACTCCTAGCTACGTGCCTGTATGTATGTATGTATGTATGTATGCATTAGAAGCAATCACATGCAGTGTTGCCAGGTTTCACGATTTATAGTCATTTTGACGATATTTAATACCCAAAATAACTAAATGACTATTGGACGATTTTTGCATCCATAAAATTTACGAATTTTCGACAAAAGTTTAATATGTCAGCAAAACATGTTAATTTGTCACCGGATCAATTTTTTAATTTATATAATTTGAAAAAATACCAGTTTCTTTAATTTTTTGTGTCACGAAAACACTCTAAACACACACAGTATTTTCTTTTTAATTTTTTGACAAACTTAATATTATCACACTTTCCGTTTTTTAATTCGCGTATGCTTTTTAAACCCTAAATTCACTAAAACTAATTCACTAAAACACTAATTTCCCTCTGAAATTCAATAACAATAAAAATTGCAATATGGATCTTTGTTATAAAGAATTCATATTATTTAAATTGTTTGTCTCGTCAACAAGACTCCGTACAAATGATGTCTGATATAACGGACTTCTTATATCCACAGATTTCATAAATACTTCAATTTGCATTTCCCTTTAATTCTGTCCAATTCGACTGAATATATGTAACTGAAACGATTGCCACTTAAACTATGTTAATGTAGTATTTACAAAACAGTTCAAAAGTTTCTACGTAATCACCTTCTTGGACCCCTAAATGCTTTTTTAAAAGTCCATGTGAAAAAAGCATAACTTTGCTTAAAATGTAATATTAAATTCCTGTCAGTGCATGCAAACGATTTCTCAATCTTTCCACAGTTTTTATCAATTCTGTAAATTGTCACTACTGATTTTAAAACCAACTATTATTTCAAAAAAAAAATTGCTTCATTGAGAACAAACCTGCAGAATAACTTTGAACATTAATTTGTGTTTCAGTGAAACATAAGATGAAAAACATTTAAAGTTTTTATTAATATTATTAAAATATAATATTCCTAGCATGTTTAGATCAAATCGGTATGTTTTTCGCTAAAATTAAAGTGTTTTTGTATTTAATACAATTCATTTTCGTTACATTGCTAAAAGCCTATTTTGTGGGTTTTTTTCTACTAAAATCACGGGTTTTGTTTTATAGAAAAATAATTATTTCAGTGCTACATTATATGTAAATATTTCTTGTACGGATAATATTATTTTCTACAAATATTGATTACTTTGAGACATCGATTTGTGCTTTTCCGTTATTTCAAGTGTTATAAGCAAACTGCATTTAATTATTGCAATAAATTGAGTTTATTTTTGACCACATAACCCTCGTTAATCGAGTGTTAGATTTTTTTTCTATTCATTTCGTTTCATTTACAAAACAAAAGTTTTTTTCCTAAGAGTATTTTTTTCTATTTTTTTTTTATAAACTTCCCTTCACAATTTAAATGGAGGAGCCAGTTATTCTTCCAATTAGGTCCTTTCTCAATTACAATTAGTTATTAAATTAAATTACTAATTCACAATATTTATTTTATTTATTAATTAATAATCACATAATTACAAATTATATAAATATTACCCTAACCGAGCACTAGCTACTATGGCCTTCGGCGCGTTGTAGCGAAAACAGACCAGTCCCTCTGGTGGGAATCGAAACCACGACCCCCGCACTGATAAGCCAGCACGCTACCAACTAGCCTACCGGGGCGCACAATTCACAATATACTTATTATTTTTAAAACAATTTTTTTCTTATTACTGTCCCTTTAAACCTATCCCTTTATAACTTAATAGATGGCGCTATTGACAATTTTCCCAATTGGACGTTTCCATCAATTGCAATTGGATTCTTAAAAGAATATTAATTGGATTTTAACTCCCAATTCAAATATATATTTAATATCATAGAAATTAAACATAGCGATTTCAGCGCCTGAATATCGACGATTTTTTTATAGCAAATACACAAACCATATATATTGAATTGTGTAAATCTTTATCTGTATTTATATACAGTGCAGTTCGCTTTTAACGATAATTGATACAACATTTTTTTCTTCACCCCCAAATACATTAATTAATCATATTTTATTTTACTTATAAAAACAACATTGTTATTGTTATTTTTACAAGGAATATAGATATATATATATATTGTTTGCACTTTCACTGGCTAATTCAAACAATGAGATGGAGGGTATCCAAAAATTCGGCACAGCCGAATTTAATCTTTTTTATACCAAATTCGGCACATCGGACTTTAATGCTTCCACTTGTTTTTTTATGTATTTTGCTGACTCATTAACTGGTATTTTAAATATTTTCAATAACTTTAAAGTATTTTGGTCATTCAAAAAAATGTGTTTATAGTAACAATAAATCTGGCGTTTTGTTAATGAGTTCTAGTTGGTTTAAGCTAAAAATTATGTATATTAATGAGGTTTTTCCGATATTCGAAACTTTTCATCTTTTTGCGGCGTTTCCCGAAAAGTTTTTTTTCATCTTTATTATAAATATTTCAAATAAATGGTCATAAGTTACTACACTAAAAAAAAAAACCGGAAAGTCAGCAACATATTTGCTGTGACGATCACAAAAAACATATGATCTCTTCACATCACTAGCGTATTATGGAAGAGCTACGACGCGTATTTGCGATGATTTATTTGCAGTTGGGCATTAAGTGAACAGCTTATTTCAGGGAATTAAACAGTAAAGTTAAGTGATTATGTGCTTAAACCAAAAAGTTAAGTCTTTAGGGAATTAAACAAAAAAAGTTAATACCCTTAGGGAATTAAAAGCAAATGGAATGAATTCCTAACGAATTCATTCCCTAGGGAATGAAATTCCAGAAAAAAAGTTAAATTAAGTGAATTGAATGAGTTCTTGTTGAATGAATTCCCTAATTGTAATGCATTATGTTTTAGTCATGGAATTCATTCTCTAAACTAGAATTCTTGGAATTCATTCCCAGAAATTAATTTTTAGTATTTAGTATTTAGTAAAGAATCATTCCTTGAATTAAAAACTGAATTCAATTTTAGGGAATTCATTCCTAAATTCAATGAATTCTTCAAAGATCTGACTCCACAACACTCTTTAGTTCAAAAATCGCCCACGAAGAGAGTAGGAGGGTCTCCCGATGGATTTCTCCGATCTGAATGAAATATGTTTGTATACAAACATGTCTGAAATTAACGAAATTCCAATTTACTTGAAACGCAATTATTTTTTGACCAAAATCTCTAAACTTTGAACCAAAAGCGGCGAGGTCTAGAGTTGTGCAATTTCGCTTAAATTTTCAACATTAGCTTTTAAGACCACGTAGAACAATTTTACAAAATCTACAAAAAGCGTTTTAGCAACAATCCTAACATATACTTAAGTGTATGTCAACTATTTGTCATTACTTCTCTTCCATATTTATGTTCAATGTAAAGAAAAAAGTTAGTTTATCAGACATCTTTTGAAGTGTTAAAAAATACATATTTACAATCAGTCACCAAGACGCATGAGTGATGTGATTTTCATTTAGTTTCGATTAGATTTGGCGATAAATGTTTTTGGCTTAATTGTGTGCGATTGTGTTTCCATTAAGAATTATGACATGTACAACAACAATTATAAAACAAACCACTTGAAAGCCACTTGAGCACCAAGCCTTCCATATGACAAGATCAACAACAACTGCAATTGGTTAACCGTTACACGATTAATCGACAAATTTTTATAACTTCCGCAAATATAAAAAAATTCGTACAATTTGGACTTTTTACAAAACCTATTTTACGGGCTCTCGAAAACAGTCATAAACTTAAAGTAGTGCATAAGCATCTACACTCAGGGAAAAAAAATTCATCACATTGATGAAACTGCTTCACAAATCGTTTGTCATCAATTATTCATCATATTTATGAAGTTTTCATAGATATGATGAAGAGTTTCATAAAATTGTATGATAAATGTTTCATAAATCTTCATAATTTCATTAAAAAAAAGTTTCATAGACCGTGTGAACGTATATTTTTTGGTTTTCCTATCGATTAAAATTAGGAATTTCCATTTGAAATTTAGAAATCATTAAAAGAATTTAATATTTTTCATTTGAAATTTAAAACATATAAATTGAAATTAAGATTTTGTATTTAAAGTTCAGAATCTATCATAACATCAATTGAAAGTCAGAAATTCGAATCAGTTAAGGTGTTCAATGTTTTGCATTAGATTTTGTGGAAATTAATATAATTTTTATAAATTTTAGTGGAAATTTTTAATCCAATTAATGTTTTAAATTCGAAATGAACATTTATAACTTAATGTCATTTGTTCTGAATTTTAATAAAAATTAATATCAATTGATATTTTCTAAATTTAAATTTGAAATTCTAAGTTTTAATTTATATATTTTGAATTACAGTTGCAAAAATATTGGGTTAATGTATTACAAATACATTGTCTCCATAGGCTGTAGCTTTTATCGAATTTGTACGCTATTAAAGAAAAATTTTCATTTCATAAAAATTTATGAATTTACTTCATCATATTAGTAAATCGTCATATAACATTTATGAAACATTTCATGAAAATCAATAACACTTCTTCATATTTACAAAAAAATTCATAAATATGAAGAAGCCTGTCTTCAATTCGCTCTTTTATGACACAACTTCAAACTGTTCTAAAAAATACACCGAAACATTTTCTCAGTTGATTAAAACAAAATTTTTAACTGAGGCTCAGGTTAAATACCCTTTACTGAGGCAGAGATAACAAAATTAATGGTTTATAACTGAATTATTAGTTGAAAAATTGTGAAGAAATATAACTACGAAGACTACGAAGAGTTACTGCGGACGATTTTTTAGTTTAAATTTTATTTTTTTTTATATACACTCAAGTAAAAGAGTCTATCAAAGGTACAGAAAGAACTGTAATTGTAACAGAAAATTTGATAATATTAAGCCAGCAATTTTTTTTTTGCTAATTTTAGCAAAACGTGACTGTAACATTTTAGTAAAGTAAAAGTAGTAAACAAATTTGTAAAAGCTTCTAGAATTTTGTAAAAGTTTAGTAAGCTCTTAATGGATATCGATTTGCTAAAATCAACTAAATTTAGTGAAATAAATTTAGTATAAAAATTAGTAAAAATAACTAATAATTAGTAAAACTGTTGCAAATAAAAATGGAAATTAAACTTCTGAAATCAACAAAAACATTTTACTAAGTATTAGTAAACAGGAGCGTTATTACTTTTTCTACAAAAGAACATTTTGTTTACTTTTTGTATTGTAATTTTTCACATGTTGTAAAAGTAGTCAATTGTAGTAAATAAAAGAACAAGAACACAACATAACATAAAATGTTTAATAAATACTATGCAAATTTTTCATATGGATTCATATTTTATGGATTTCAACAAATATGTTAAAAAAACGTTGCGATATGGTTTTTTTACGAACAAAATAGATTCGGCCAATTGAACAAAATGACCTAGTTCACCGGTTTTATATATTTTAGTTTATTTAGTAGTTCACCTCATGACACAAGCATCTTTTTCTTAGAGTAATATTTGACACCCAAAGGAAATGAAATGCATACAAAATATTTCGTTTTTACAAACCAATTTCTCTTTATTTTACAAAAATATTATTTTATTTTTATTATGTTTTATATAATTTATATTACGGAAATTTAAATTTGTTCGTCCTTTTTCGTTATTAATTAATATCAAATACAAATAGTTCGCCTAAATTGTATCAAACAAACGATCTGACGAAAGATTGAACGAAATTGTCAAATATCGATTGAAGTAGAAGAGCGACCTAGTTTGTTAAGATCAATTGAACTAGAAAGAGCGCTCACTCGAAGAACTAGATCAGCGGTGGGCACAAAGAGAAATGAGAATGTATTAGTTATTTAACAAAAAAATGAGATTGTATTGGTACTATTGTACTGAACAAAATCACTTGGTTTTGTTTGTTTTTTTTTTGTTTATTTGTTTACATTGTTGTATTGATTTACTATTTATGTCCTTACGTGATAAATTTCAGCTATGAGGCGAATAAAAAAAGAAATATACATAAGAGGAAATTAATAGGTAATAAAAAAATGTTCTTTAAGAAAATAGGCACATGATGTACTGCCAATAATGTACTGGGAAAATTTTTAAATTAACAGTTCTCTGTCAATTCCAGTAACTGAATGAAGATCTGAATGACTATTGTCATAGTGCCGACTTAAAGTGGAAACATATTTATCTTTCAATTTTTTGTTACAAACAAGGCTACAAGCTAAATAAAAACGCGTTTTCCAACCAAAATCCCACTTAATGAATGAAAATAAATACAATTAAAAAAAAATTGTCTTTATTAATTAAAATATCATTGGTTGTTGTCAAATATTATCTGTGTACTTATTTTATTAAACAAAGCGACATAAACCTACTCCATCCAATGCTGGCAAGCAACTAAATCATTTTTTTTGGTTTTTTTCGGTTTATCTTTTTTTTTTTTTTTTATTTACGTTCGGGTTGTGTGTGTGTGAAAAACGATTAGTCTTCGTTCAACAAGTGTTTGCGCCAGTGATGCATTTTGAGTTTTTTTTGTTTTGGGCCAAATTGACAATTTAAAAGGGCCAAAATAACATTGATAGGGCCACAGGAATGATAAAGTTAGTACTATGGTACTTTTTTTGGTACTATTTGATCCAGAAAGTACCATGGTACTCCTTTGACTTTTTTAGTACTATTTACAAATAAATAAATATTAAAGATTGAGTTTGAATTTTAACGTCTTTGTCACACAATTGCAATTAATACTATAATTAATATGCAATTTTATTTAATTTTAATTGTGAAAGACGTGGTAGAGAAGAATGAGTGTATTTTCTAAAAATCTTAACTGCATTGTAAATTTTTCAATTTTCCTGAATTAGACTGCGCAGTTTCTGGTACTGAACCTTCGTCAGTGACCCTGTTTTTTGAATAATGTAATATTTGTTATGTTTTTATTTGTTCGATTGCGTCTATATGAAATTTTCTGTGCTATCACTGACCGTGGTATAGATAAACTGATTTCTAATGCCACATGCACTCGCACCACACGTTAGACAGAGCGCTTTAGCGCACTGATCTATCGTCAGGTTGAGTTTTGTTGTGATTAAAACTAGTTTTATTTAGTACATGGTGTTTTTGTTCTTGCATACATAATCTCAGAAATACAACTCCAAGAACACAACAGTTCTATTTTTAGAAACTTCAGAGAAACTTCAAGATTCAACATTTAATTCAATTACCGATTCATAAATTAACATTTATCAAATGTATTTATTTGGATCCAATCGTTATAAATGGAATTGATTAAAGATGATTTTATTTGAGTTCGAGTAAAAAAAAAAGTGTTCGAAAAGTGAAAGTACAAATTGAAAAAGTACAATTGAAAAAAGGCCATTGCCAACATTTTCAAATTTGCATTGTGATTCTAAAATCGAATGAGTAATGAAATAGATTTCCTTGCAAAAAAGGCGAATTTAAGAAATAGTCTGATAATTTTTATAAATTCTGTAAGTAAAATCAACTAAATTGTGTTTTTATATACAAATAAATTTTAAAAAAATTTAATAATAAAAACTTGTATTTACTACTATGATTGTCGAAAAAGTACTATTTTTTATGCTGGTTGGTACTATTTGAAAATCCCATTTATCATCTCTGTAGGGCCATATTTTTTAAAAATTCGATTATTAGATTTTTACTAAAATAAAAGTACTATTAATTTGTTAATTATAATTAATTCAATGTTAATTTTAATCCTCCAAAAACAAAAAAATGAATTGCGGCACTTCTTTTAAAAATTTGGACAAATATAAAAAGATTTAAAATTGTTATCGTCCTGCATTCAAAAATTTTAAAACCTTACCTCCTGCTAGGAAACATATGATTTTGAATGCGATTTTTATTAAAAATTAAACAACTCCCCGTTTTTCATTCTCTAAGGAACTAGCATATGCTCTCATCGAATAAAAAAAATCAGGCAAATTTCATAAAAGTCTGAACTAAACGGTTTAAAGTAGTTAGTTCAATTTTGAGCTGAAAGGGCCAAAATAGATAGAAAGTACCACAGGGCCATCAAGCAGTCAAAGGTGCCACAAATGGCCCTATTGTGCCACGTTTTGCATCACTGGTTTGCGCATCACTGAACTAGATCACAGATGCGGTTATTGGTTTTGAAGTTGGCTTAGTGAGCAAGAAAGAGAGAGAGAGTAAAATTGAGCTAGTAGAAAAGTTAGTAAACGCGCTAATAATCCAACTCAAACTATGATTTAAGTTAACAATTTTATTACTTTAACTTGACAGAAACTAAATTTTTTACTATTTTTTTTTAATAAATTTACTAAAGTCTAAAAATATTAATTTGACAATCAAAACCTGTTGAGGGTGTTGTAATGCAATTTTTGCGTTTCGGTTTTTGTATTTTTTCATATTGTGTCAGTATAAAAAAGACGCTGCAAGTAAACACGTCTTATTAGATAAATAATTGGAAATAATAATTCAAAAATCACATATTATTACTAATAAAATATCTGAATTATAAAAAAATAGGCAAGTTAAAAAATGGAAAGATTTTTTGGTGGAATGTAATTAGTGGTTTTGGGGTTTATAAAATAATATCAAACAAGGTAATAAAATAAAACATTTAATAATATTTTTCTTTTAAACAACGTTTTAAACAACACTATTTATATTACTATGAATTGTATAATAAATTGTGTTTTGTCTTCTATTGAAAATATTGCCATTTTCCCTTAACAACTAACATATGTATCAGGCATGTATGCTATGGACAAAGAGTTCAAAGTTTCCATTCAAAATTAAAAAAAAAAATTCAAAATATAATTGAATTTTTTATTTTTAATTTCAAATGGAAAATCTCAATTGCAATCGATGGTTTTTGAATTCAGACCTTTCTAATGCTCTTTTTTCGTTTAGAAAAGGCCATCAACAATTTTTGTAAATGCTATATGCTAAAATAAAAAAATATATTTTGGTCTAATGTTATCAATAATAAATAAAACTAAAAGTTTATCAAACATTTTTACGAAATTATGAATATCTCTGAAACATTTTATTTTTATGTGAAAACTTCAAAAATATGATGAATAATTGATGACAAACGATTTATAAAACATTCTCATAAGTACGTGACGGAACTTTTTCCCTGAGTGCAGTTAATATTAAAGTGCATAAATAAAGTTAAAGTTTTTTTCTTGTCAAATAATTGTTAGCTTTAAAAAACATAGGTAGCGATTCCTATTCTCACTTTCACCATTCACCTCAATTTTTGAATCTCATTATTTCCCGTGTGTTAATTATATGTCCCATTTTGATTTCTGATTTTTTAATATTTGTTTATTGTAAAGACGATTGGACAATAAAAAATTTATAATTTTGTATTAGTTGAGCGAAAACGAGGTTCGAAAACTGAGGTGAATGGTGAAAGTGAGAATAGGAATAGCTACCATATTTACATTATTTTTTTTTTTGGTAATTTTAGCAAATCGGCTTTCAAAAGTTAGAAAAGTAAATTAGTAAAATTAGAAAACAAAATTAGTAAAAAAAATAGTAATTTGTAAAATACGAATAGCAAACAATGTTTACTAAAAATTAGTATAATAATAGTAAAGAGAGATTGAAAACTGATTTACGAATGTTTTACTAACTTTTTTTAGTGTACGAATAACTAATTATTTAGTCAACCACTTATTATTTATGTTAGAAAGTGTTTTGCAACCGTCAGATAATGACAATCGTAATTAATTTTTTATATTAATTACTGTAGAATATTTCTTTAGTTAGTCTCTTTACAGGAAGAAGAAGAAGAAAACATTTTTATTGAAAAATTTTACGGACACAAGGGATACACCAGACTGCCGCAGTTTCGTCCCCCTCCTGGGACTCGTCAGTGGTTAATTTATGTGTCAATTGAACAAAGTATTTTATATTGTTAATTTTGCTCTATATGAAAAACTTTTTATTTTTTGGTGTCGTACTGTGATTTGAACTCACAGTCTTAGCATCAAAGCTATGCATCGTAATCTCACCTCTTAACCAGTTGAGCCACGGTCGACACAGCGTTGACTGCGACTAAATTGGAGTTTGGTCACACTACGTACACACAAGTATTGTTTTGATCAGAAGAGACAGAATTAGCTAATACCAATGCACAATTCATTTCTCAACTAGAATGCTTTTTCTTCTTAATCCTATCTCTTTTTCACAAGTAATTATCACGTTTTATGATGCGCTTTTTTCACATACAATAGTTGGATACCAAGTGTAGGTTAGAGATTGAGTCGCCGTTAAGCAAGTTTATTCAAATTTTATGTTAGAAAGTGTTTTGCAACCGTCAGATAATGACAATCGTAATTAATTTTTTATATTAATTACTGTAGAATATTTCTTTAGTTAGTCTCTTTACAGGAAGAAGAAGAAGAAAACATTTTTATTGAAAAATTTTTTTACGGACACAAGGGATACACCAGACTGCCGCAGTTTCGTCCCCCTCCTGGGACTCGTCAGTGGTTAATTTATGTGTCAATTGAACAAAGTATTTTATATTGTTAATTTTGCTCTATATGAAAAACTTTTTATTTTTTGGTGTCGTACTGTGATTTGAACTCACAGTCTTAGCATCAAAGCTATGCATCGTAATCTCACCTCTTAACCAGTTGAGCCACGGTCGACACAGCGTTGTTATTATTTATTATTTATTTTTTTGTAAGCGAGTGCACAACTTTTGTGCGTTTTTTCATGAAGTAAATGTGTAAAACTACTTACAAAAACGACCTCCTGGAACGAACTTTATTAGTTTTGACGCGGAATTATATGCAGTTGTCCATAATTCTACTGATTATTATTTGGTTATTGGTAATGAGAGCCCATTACTGAGATTTTTCTGGGAGTGTACTTATATCTACATTACGCAGAACAAATTATCAACCTTTAATATCTAATAAAATATTTGATTTGAATTAAATTTGTTTCTAAACAAATATTTAATTGTATCAAATAATATTTTTATACTTGACTTTTAAAAATTTATATTTTATTTTAGTCATAATTCTCAAATTATTTTTTCATATAATGTGTATTAAATAGAAAACTTTCAGTATAAAATACCAAATAAACTAAATAAGCACACACACAAATACACAAACGGACTCAGCCCAATGGACCACAAAATAAGTAAAGTATAACAGTACTTTAGAATAAGCTTTTTTTAAAAAAAATACTAAAGCCTTTTTCAACCGTGTTTGAGAAAGTAGTATTCTTTACAACGTGCTGACAACATGTCGCTGCAGCAAAGTCCCGTTAAATTCTGTATGTACGTCGTTGATTACTTTGCATTGTCATTGTCAATTTTGATCGAAGATAGTGTGGTTGTTTTTCAATTCCAAAAACTTAAATAAAAATTTCTTAATAAAAAAAATTAAATAAAATGTGAATTTCTTATATTCAAACATAAGGCCCGATTCTTACACATTTTTGTAATTGTCCTAAATTTGTCTGACTATCTTACCTTGAAAAAAAAAAATTCTAGGTAAGAGTCACAAAAATGTAAGACAGTCACAAAAATTTCTGAAAATCGGGGCGATAATAAAAAAATTTACAAAAGTAGGCATAAGCTAATTCTACAATTGGTAGCATAAGCTTGTTCTAAATTTATAAGCATAAGCTAATTCTACAATTGTTGACATAAGCTTATTCTTAAATTAGCGGCATAAGCTTATTTAAATATTATTTCAGTAATATTATCACGAGGGTTCCGTTTTGATTTTTCTACAATAAAATTAAAGCGTTTTTTCAATACTTTCTAAAGTCTTTTTAAAGCTTAACGCTTATGCTTGCAAGCTTAATATAATATTTTTCTAAAGGGTTTTGGTCCATTGGGAGCATTACAAAAACACATATACATACAAACGTGTCGTTCACACACTATTTCTTTGAGTGTCATAATTTTTTTTGTTGATAGTTATTTGTAGCTCTTTTTCTTTTTCATTTTCAATTAAAGTTTTAATTAATAATATCATTGCAGTGATAGGTGCAAAATCAAATAAAATATTAATTGATTCAATAAATTTTTCAATTGAAACCCGTTTTTTATTTTTTCTGTGTAGTTTTTGATATACACAAAAAAGTGAACATCAACATAAATTTATGTAAATTTATGTCTGATTTTAATTATTCGATATAACCAACACTATAACCATTATTCGATATAACCAACACTATACCACTGCCAACACATTGTATTCTGAACCCCTTTTTTATTAAACATTTCGTAAGCAAACATGTCTTAATATTTTATATCTTTTATTAATGTAGTCAAAAAATACAAAATTTTTATATGAATATTGTACATATTTTCCTAACATAGCTGGTAATGTATGACAAACAACAATTCCAAAATTGCAGAAATTCTATTTTGTATGTGGATGTTCCAAAAACACACATTTTTGATAAATTTACTACTAATGTTTCTTTCGTATATAAAATATTATATATTGTTCGAAAGCTTATTAAAAAATACATAACATGGGGTAAAAACAAGGTTACTTTTACATATAAGAAAAATAAATTATTTAAAAAACCCCGATAATTTTGGCATGCCTGAAATTTACAAAATAAAATTCAAAATGTATTGAATGTAAACTAAAAAATATTAAGTTTGGTATGCATGCACATTGTCTATGTTTTATACATACAGATCACAAAAAAGGGCCAATAATGAACGTTCAAAAAAAATTCCGATAAAACCGGAAATAGACCAAATATTGAAAAAAATACGTGTCGAATTAAATTTAATAAGGATTAATATGTATAAATTTCAACGTTGTACCGGTATACATCTCCATATAAAATACAAAAAAATTACTTAAATAAAGCCTAGTTACGCTCAGTGAAAAAAGTAGTATCATAGTGACGAAAATTTTTCATAAATGAAGTTTTCATAAATACAACAAAAGTTTTATTAAAATTGAAGACAACAATTTTATAGATCATTTCATAAATGCGTTTCATAATCTTTGTGAAAATAATTTTATTCAAGGTAAATCAACTTTATTTATTATTGTTCAGATTTATTCAATTCGAAATATTAATAAATATTGATTAGAATGAACCAAAATATATATTTTTAATTACCATATAGCATTCAAAAAATTTATATTACATGGATTTATATAAAATATCGCTTTTTTAATTTTTCTAAACTAAATCTATACCATTAAACCATAGACTCAATTGAAACTCCAAATTTTAGTTTAAATTTAGAAAATATTGATTGAAATTTTTATTTTCCATTTTAAATTAAAAATAAATCATTTGTAATTCCTTTTCTTTTAGAAACTCAAAAACTATCAGAAATAGTTTTAAATTCTGGATTATCAATAGCAAATCAGAATTTTCTGAATTACAAATAGTGTTGTTTTTTAATAAAAATAATATTTTATGAATTTCAATGAATATTTTCTAAATATTACTTGATGTGTTCTATTAAAGAGTGAGATCCAAAAAAAAACCCGACACACGTTTTCACTCACAACTGCTTTTGTGTACGACACTGACATTTTTTCATATCAAGTTACATTTAAGAATGTTGTCAGATTATGTCTTGTTTACTACTCCCCCATTATATTTTGTTTTTTAAACAAAACAAAGTGCACAAAAAGGGAAAAAACAAAAAAAGTGTATTGAATATCTACCAGCGGTAGACCTTACGCACAAACAACAAGTTTTC
Source organism: Delia radicum (assembly GCA_021234595.1). NCBI lineage: Eukaryota > Metazoa > Arthropoda > Insecta > Diptera > Anthomyiidae > Delia > Delia radicum. Next base: position 56,681,033 of record CM037855.1, on the reverse strand, counting down.
AATTAATTTTTGATCAATGGTGATAATCTTTAACTTCGAGCTCATATATTAGTTTTCATTTAGTGCGAAAACTAGTTTATATGAATGCTTGATGTTTTGCATTGGATTGTTACCTCTTTCAAAACGTGTTACCCTCTTTCAAACGTTATTTAAATTTTATTACATTACAAACGTAACAATACGAAGTCATTAGCAATCACACCCAGCCTCGAATGTAATGCGGCTAAATTGCAGTTTTATTTCCTATTATCTTTTCTGTTATTGTATACCATAGATGCCCAGTAGTAGCTGATATCAGCAAATTAAACTCATACGTATACTTACGCTCTTTTGTTTGATCATCAATCAACCAATAGGAAATCAGCATGCTGAGTGGGAGAGACAAACTACACTTGCAGAACTTCTGTGTTTTATAATAAGACAATACAATATATCCTGAAATAATGAAGATTTCATTGAAGTGCTTATCTTTATTTCCCTCAACGTATGGTTGCGAACAAATATTTTCAGATTTGAATTATATTTGCTCAAAAAAACGCAATAAGCTGAATTCTTCTAGTTTGGGAAATATACTTTTATTGCGTAACTGCAATAAGAGTATCAACATAGAAGATTTCATTACTTTTTAATTCCAAATTGAACAATGATTAATTGAGGGAAAATTTATAAACACTTCGAAGAATCTTTTTATTTCGAAATATATCACACCCGCCACACATTAGTTTCTTTCAGTGTTATTTCGTCACTCTCACCAATACTACTACATTGGGCATCTATGTTGTATACTATACTCAGAAGTGACAACACTAACAACACAAATATTCTATTTTTAGATTTTTGTGTATTTTTCTAATCTCCTCCGTCTCTATTTCACAATGTTACCAGATTGACGTATGGTGTTTACGTGCAGTGTTGACAACTTTTTGCGTTTTAAGTTTAGACATCGCCACATGGCAAAATTTTATAATGTATTTTTGTACAGTGTTATTTTCACGTCATGTAGACAGTCACAAATACATTATTAACTAATATGCATTAGACAAATTTAATTTTAGAAATGTTGAGGTTAAGAAGAAGAATAAATGTTTTTCTCTAAAAATAATAAACACTATTAATTTTCAAACCAGACTAGTTTTAATTGGAAGTTAATTCTTACAATTGAAACCAAAAAAAAATTAACTAAATCTGCTCAAAATTTGTGAACATAAAAAATGTGCAAAAGTATGTGGAGTGCATTAGGTTTTTTTTAACTCGAAAAGGTACAAAATATTATGTATAAACAATAAAAACCGTAATCGAAACCGGTTTTTTAAAAAAGTGATTTTTCCAAGAAACCGAAAACCGGGTTTCGAAGTTCGTCGTTTTTTTTGCCACCCTATATTGCACTTGTTTAACAAAACGGACATAACTCAAAATTATCCAAAATAATTTTTTTGCAAGGAAAAGACATAAAGTGGTTATCTCTACCCAGTGCAAAAATCTTAGATTATTCTCTGTACCATTTAGCAACAAAAAACCCGATCTAAGATTTTTAAAGTGGGTAGAGTTTTCCACTGTATGCCGTTTTCTTGCAAAAGTGGATTTGGAATTATGACCCTCTTATTGAACAAGTGCGATTTACCTATTTTTGTAACATTGAAATCGTTTTTAGATTTAATGCGATTTTTTTAATCAAGGCCATTTTAGAGCTTGCCGTATCCTTGCTCGGAAATCCATAAAATTTTACATACCCAATTCCAGCTTTATATTTAAGAAATATATACTAAAAGCTATGAGTTTTTCATTTAAGCTCATTGTATGAATTGAAGACACTGTGCGACAAAGCGGTAATAAAATTAAAAAATTAAAGACGTGTTGTAGAAGAACCTAGAAACTGGTTTTGTATTGAATATTATCTTTATTTGATCTTGAAATGATCGATTTTGATATTTTTCTTTATTTTATCTTGAAATGATCGTCGGTTCAACTTGATAATAAATTCGAAATTTTTAGAATTTTACACTGTGGGACTTTAAAATTGCAGTTGAAACCTCAATTTCAATTTACATATTTTCTTAAGAAAATGAAATATCTTAAAAATTCAAAAACTGCAAAAAAAAAACGATAAGAGTAGTGTGTTCAGATGCCGTTGCAAATATTATTATTTATTTGCAATTGTCTTGATTAATGCAATCTATAATTTTTTGATATTAACCATTAGATTTGAGTTAAAAATATATTTTTCTCTGAATGGTTATGATCCCGTGACCATACCATGCTGTTAAAAATGTTTTACTTTGGCTATTTAATGAGATGTATTTCTTAATTTAAAAAATGTAACTGACACTAATAGAAAACATATGATTTTCTATTGTTGATTTACTTGAATAAACGTCACTACATTGCTAGGTCTGTCAAAAAAACAGAGTAGTATTTGGAAGATGACAAAGCCAATTGTGACAATTTTTTGTTGTTGTTTTTGTTTTTTCTTTGATATTTTTAATTTTGAATCTCGCTCCTAGACGAGGACAAGAAATTCTCATTGAGTTTGTGATTTAACATAACAAATATCTCTAGAAATTCTAATAACAAAGTCCCCTGAAGATTTCCTTGGGCAGGAATGAAATCCGGATAGGGACACGCCTACATCAGATTGCTTTTCACAATTTGTTAAATAAGTTTTGGGACTTTAGCACATTTAATTACTATAAGTAAAAAATGAATAGTTTCACCGTATCAAGCCTTGAGGAGTTCTGCGCTTTAATCTTACGAATATTGTTGTATCTCTCATAAGGTTTGTTGGATGCCAGATGAGTTTTAATTTCGTCTTTGATGGTAGGTATTTTGAGATCTTTGTGAAATGGATTATTTGTTGCATACATAGGTGAGACTGCAATTCTTCTAATCATTTTTGAGTGAAAACTTTGGCGAATTTCAATGTTCGAGGTGGAGGCGGTGCCCCACAAATTGATGCCATAAGTCCAAATAGCTTTCAAAATACATTTATATATTGTTAGTTAGACTCTATTGAAAGAGTCGGGAATCAATGATGAACCCGAATTTTCTTATTTGAATATCTAAAGCTTTACGTTGAATTTGTATATGTTTTTTCCTTTTATCTAGGTGTATGCCAAGATATTTCGCTTTTTTCATTTGAGGTATTTCAGTATTATTTAACTTGAAAGGAGGGCGTTTTTGACGATTTAGTGTAAATGTAACCGGCACAGATTTCGACTCGCTGTTTGTTACACGCCAAATTTTAAGCCATGATGATATATCATTAAGGTATTTTTAAAGAGTTAATTATGCATTTTCGTTGTTCCAATGATGACACCTTCAGACTGGGGAAGGTCGGAAGTGTAAAGAAGGTAAAGTGTGGGTCCCATAACGCTACCTTGAGGAATTCCTGTAGATATTGTGTTTAAATCACTCATATTATCTGATTTAGTAAGCAAATATACATTTATAGGGAGAATATTCTTGATTTTGAAAAGTAAGCCATCATGCCATACGAAGGCTTGGGATACCGCTGTGCAGTATTGTTTTTTCTCAAAGGTTTCATTAACAGTTTCAACTAAACGATGAACTTGTTCTGTGGTTCAGTGTTGTTTTCGAAATCTAAATTGGTGAGTTAGTATAAGACCTTGATTCAATAATTGGTGTTAGTCTTTTGAGAAACAAAGGCTCAAGAACCTTGGAAAGAAGGGGCAGCAAACTTATTGGACGATAAGTAAGTTGGAAGTAAGTTGCTGGGCTGGCTTCGCATTGGATTAGTACGAAGGAGTAAGTTATGCAAGCGTTGTATATATAAGTTAGTAGCGTTATACCTTTTTCTGGCAGTTCCATTAATGCCTTTGCTGTGACTAAATCATATCCTGGAGCTTTATTTATTTTAAATTTGCTGATAACGTTATAAACTTCAGATTTCGTAAATTTTTTAATCGGTAAATCGAGATGGTTAGAAAAGTTTTGATTTGTTTGGGGACTTCATCATTATTTTCTACGTTGAATAGATACTTATCTCAAATGATTGGCGAAAGTGATGGAATTATCCTGGTTGCTTTTAGTCCAGTTATTATCAGTCTTGCGAACTGGATGGTTTACTTTATACTATTGTTTTACTTTATTAGTAATTTTCCATAACGAAAAATCCGTGGATTTTCTATGTCTGATTCAAATTTTTTATCTTTTTCATCCTTAAAATGGTTTTGTCACCGGTAGATTTTATTGTTTGCCAACGCTTTCGAGCTTTACTTTTTTTTACATTTTATTTCGAATTTCGATCGAACATTTCGGAATGTTAGCGTAGCTATACTGTGTAGTGGAATTCCAAGTTGCTTGTTGTATTATATTTAAAAAATGTTTCACAGCATCTGTAATATCATCAAAGGTTTTAAGTGAAAGTTGTGTGACTAAATTTTCACTTACTAGGCAACGATAACGACTCCAATCTGCTTTTTTTTTGGTATGAAGTTTCCACTGGTTGCTCAATGTTACCAGAATGGGTGAATCAAGATATTTTACATTTAAGCTAAGATCTTTAATTGCGGAATATAGTTGTCTACCTTTGGTTATTATTAATCTAGATAATCTAGATTTTGCGTTGTAGTCGCCATATTCTAAGAACCTGTTTTATAGTGTTTCGAAAAATTCTTCATACTTATCTTTTTTGATGTGGTGGGGGCTTGTAGAAAGTCATTGGTCGATGCCAATCTTCAACAATTATTTTTGTCGCATGGATTTTGTTGGAACGAAAAGGAATACCTGAATGGTGTTTGATGGTATTTTTTATTAAAATGGCTGATCCACCATGAGCTGTTTCATCTGGGTGCATTACGTGGTAAAACTTGTGTTGGGGTATGTAAAAGTGGTTTTTTTCAGTGAAATGGGTTTCAGATAAGAAGTATATCTATTTGATTTGTTATAAGAAATAATTTTACCTATACAGAGTGCTGGGCTATACCATTTCCATTCCAAAAATTTAATTTAAGGCACTCCACTTTGAATAAAATTAGATATTATAAGGTTTGACATCTGCTGCATATTAGAATTTCTATAATTTCTTTAGGAGCTTTATTATGAAAATTATAGTTCCAAGAAGGTGAAAAATCGGAGCATTTTGATAAAAAAAAACGACATTTCCCTTGTTAATATAGCTCGAACGCCTGATGTAAGCGGATGATTCTGATACCAGATTTGGATTCAGCGTTAGAAAAGTATACTTTATTTCTAGTGTGAAATATATTTTGGCCTGAATCTTTAGATGTAAAAAGTACTTACATGTACTCACACCCCACTGTAAAGCCAACAAAAAATAATCGTCGCTTTAACCATAATTAAACTAACAACCTACTCCTTTAAGAAAGATTAAAAGTTGGGAAACTCTGATATAGATGGTTCGAAGTTGTACATATATACGTGTGGTGCGGCGATGTATATCAAGTGTGGGAAAATGTCGTTTGTGCGATTTGATTTCAACTGCATTTTGGTACAATTTGGAGATCTACTTATTTTGGTTAAATTTCGTTTTCTTCTCATTCGCAATCGATACTGTTTTGATTTTGGTTAAAATTTTTTATTTTTTTTATAATTTTTTTCATTTGTTTATTTTCATCCGTAAAGTGTTTGTTATATTGGAAGTGTTTTTTCGTGAAGGTTATTTGTGAAAGTCATGCTGTGCTGCTTCAATTGATGTTGTTCGTTTTAAATGTTGTTGTATCTGTTGTTGTTGCTGCTGCTGTAGCAGCAACAGTACATTTGAAATGCTTTTCAACCGTTTGTTTGACAACAGAGCTGTCAACATCAAAATCATTGACTTGGTGGCTGGCTGAATGCCTGCGCAAGTGTTTCTTGATAGAGTGTAGTGGGCAACAAAATTAAAAAAAAAAAAAAAAAACAGACAGACTGTGGTGTCTTTAGTAACAAACAGTGGCTTCTGATGGTTGTCTGGCTGTGCCAGCACACAATAATATTGCTGGCAACAGTGTTGCCATTTATTGCACTGATTCTGTGCTGGTACTTGTATATTTGACACATTTGCTAATTTATGAGCTTCATTAAAATGACATTTAAATTATTTTATGACCAATGTTGGCCAGAAGTGCTTAATAGATAATTTATTATTGCAGTTAGTGGTGTTCGGATCATAGCCGTTATTTGCTGCTGGAATCTAGCACTATTGCACATGATCTGTTTTTCTATTTCAACTTAATTCTTGATGTTTAAAAAAAAATTAAAACAGCAGCAAAAACCCCATTTAAAATTTCGATGTTGTTTCCATTTAACTTTTAATTACCTACATATGTACATACCAACAAATTTATTTATGTGTATTAGGGTCCTTCAAAATTCTAGACGTTGGAATTTTCCACCTCTTCAAGGCCCAATCAATCTGACTACATACTAAGAGTGTAAATAACCAAAAATCGATGAACAAATGTTTTCATCTTAAGGTCGCTAAATAGCGATAAGGTTTCGGATAATAAAGGGTAATAAAAATTTAAAATTTTTGAATATGATTATGATGCCATAGTGTTCCATATTTTGGCGATAATTGGAATTATGAAGTAAATTTTTTTTAATAAAATATCGGTTTTCTCGATAATGCGGATTAAAAATATTTTTTTTTGCATTTCATTTTTTTGTTGAACATTTTTGCAGGTTGGCGTCGTATATTATAAATATAAATCTTTACATCGTTAAATTCCCAATATGCCTAAAAAACGTTATGTATTTTCAAAAACAAATTTAAATTTCAAAATGAGTCCATTATCTAAAAAGTCATTACCTTATTAGTGGCACGTCATAGATCCGCTGGAATATATCAACTCAACCAAACTTTGAGATATATAAAACCATGCTTCATTCAGAAATGTTTGTAATTTTGTTTACCAAAAGCGCCTCTGGTGGAAATATTAGCAACCAAAGTTGAAACTTTGACATTATATACATCCTATACGGTTTAATTTTGCAACTAAATCTTTATTCAAAATATATAAAAAAATATTTTTTAATTTTTTGGAAAAAAAATCGTGATGCAAATTTTTTAGAATTGCCATATGGCAACAATTACTACACAATTTTTATAGTTTTATTAGTATTTTAAAAAAAACCATCCACTACTTTTATTTTGAGTGAAAACGGAATAAATTTTGGAGAATTTTAGACTTTGTGTAAGTACTTGAAAAATTCATCGTCCGATCGGTCAGATTTGCAATCTATGAACTAATTTATAGCAGAGAAATACAATTTAAAATATTAAATAAAGATAAGCCCTTTTATATTTTTAAATAATTTTTGAAAAAAGTTCCACCAAAAAAGGTTAACAATTTTTTCAAATAACTATTTGGCAACTCTGGATAAAACTTTTCCACAATTTTTTTGATTCAAGATTGTAATCAAGATACTGATTTATTTTTGGGGTTTTAAAGGAACACTGTGTCAAAAATGAGTTAAGAAGCAGGGTTAATTATATATTTTATTTGTAGGCTAGTTGGTAGCGTGCTGGCTTATCAGTGCGGGGGTCGTGGGTTCGATTCCCACCAGAGGCACTGGTCTGTTTTCGCTACAACGCGCCGAGGGACATAGTAGCTAGTGCTAGGTTAGGGTAATAGTATATAATTTGTAATTATATGGTTATTAATTAATAAAAAAAAATAAAAAAATATATTTTATATTATTATTATATTTTATGAAAAATCCTCGGTATAACATTAGCCTTCCTGCAATGCGTAAGCCATTAGTTTTTCACATAATGTTCACATAATGACTATTTTAAATTTACCATTTTCTAGTGCACACTAGCTATTAAAATAATAAATTATATTGTAATATTTTTTTCTCAAAATCACAAAAAAAGCGAACACCTTGAAAATCGTTAAAATTGTATTAAAGGTTTGTTCTACAATCTTAAAGGTAATAAATTAAATAGAATTCATGGAGAAGTCCTGAAAGATTTAATTATAAATCATTGCAAATTTAATGTAAACGTTTTTTTATTTGTATGTATATTTCCATACAAAATATTCGAAAAATTGTAATTTTTAGCGATATTAAAAGGTCATTCGATTACACTGAAATTTGGAAGATAATCGCACTTGTTCAACAAAAGTGTCATAACTCAAAAATTTTCACAATCCATTTCTTGCAAGAAAACGACATACAGCGGTCATCTCCACCCACTGTAAAAATCTTAAATTGGTCTCTGTTCTCTTTAGCAAAAGAAAATACAGATAGGACCTTCTATGTGTTATTAGAGTAACTTCGTTCGAATCAACTAAAGATCATCACCTAAAGAGCTTCAACTAAAGATCTGTACCCAAATACTTGAGCAAATCAGTTTCAACTAAATAGTATTAGTTTCATTTGCATCTCTTCAATCATTAACATGTTTACTAATTGCAGCCAACATTTTCAGTTAACTCAAAATAATACTAATAATAATACTACCTAAATTAAAAAAATATCTAAAAGAAGGTAGTAACTCAACTTTTTATATTTCCACAATCACTTAACAAATGAAAGAAAACCTAGCGTTGCATACTTTTTATTGGACTTTCTTTACAGTGACATATAATTTTTTTATATTATATCTTTAATATAAACAGAAACAGTTTTTTGTCTTTACTGAAAAAAATGTTTTTTTTGAATTACGAGAATTTTGTTGAACAAGTGCGATATGTTAGTGTGGTCCATACACAACACTCCAGCCTTGAAGAGCTCAAATCGGACTATGTCTATGTCATACGATTTTGAAGTACAGTAATGTGCATATTATATATTTACGTTATTAATTACTCAGAGGTTCTAAACCAATGGCATATTTTTAAATATATCGTTGTCTTTTCCTAGCTAAATGACAAAATTGACTTCACAGTATTCACGAACAACTCAAATAAATCCATATGACTTCTAGTTGTGTCTTCTACGCTTACAAGTACTACATCAGTATCAGTGCTGCTAACTTTTCGACAATAGAAAGCGCCAGTGGCGTAGTCAGGGGGAGCCGTGTCCCCCCAAATGATTTTTTTTCTCTAGGAATTTGTAACTTTTTGAGAGTTAAAATCTTATTTAGCATAAAAAAAATATATAATGTATATCAGAAAAAAAAGTTAGTAGAACCAATTTTCAATCGCACTTTTCTATTTTTGTACTAATTTTTAATACAATTTTTTATTTTAGTAACATATTTTGCTATTCTCATTTTAATAATTTTTGTAGATTCATAGATGGACGCAGAATGAAGTAGTATATGTTCTGGCATGTTAAAATGTACTACAGGCAAGGAATATAACACCCAAACATAATATCTAAATATTTTAAAATTGCAAACATAAATTTGTTTAGGTTTGACAATTGGAATCATACATATAATTACCTGCAAAACATTCTGATTTTGTCAGATTATTTTAGTAACGGTATTTTAGTTATTTCGTTTACGGTACGATATTAGTATTTCAGTCATATCGGTAACTGTATTTTACGGATAATGGCATTCCTATTACTTCGGTAACGGTATTTTAGGAATAACGATAGTCAGCTAAATGGGGTATGAATCGATAACGGTATTTCGTGATATCGCCTGCCATCCATGGGTTAAATTGCAAACAAATATACCTTCAGGGAGACAGACTAAAGCTAAATACCAGGACGCACATCTTAGGTAATTTTTTTGTTTTCTTTCTCTATTTGCACAAAAAGGGTTGTATGAATCATATTTTGTTTTTTTCTTTGTTTCGTTTCAAAAATTACCGAGTTTGTCTTCATTCAAAAATGTCACAATTTAGACAACCATTGACGGAAGTAGTTGAACGATATTCTTGTTTAAGTTATACACAATTATTTCTATATATTATCAGATATTAAATTAATACATGTCGTCAATATGGGAGTATGAGCATTTTGATATTTTACAACGTATTCTAAATTATTTAAAAAGAATCGCAAAAATATGTTTAGGATTTTCAGCAAATAATTTAACTAAAGTATAATTTTTCTACAAATTTGTTGAGTTTTTTTAGCCTAATAATAGTAAAAAAAAATGTATTCAATTTTAGAAAGGATTTGTTAATTTTTAATCAACAACATGTTAGAAAAACTTTTACTGAATTTACTAATTTTTTTGCTGAAAACCAGCCAGCTGAAAGATTTTGCTGACATTTTAAATTTTTTTGCGAGCACTCTCTTGACTAAAATTTTGCTGAATTTACAGATTGTTCTTTTTTTTAGTGTACATATATTAAAAAAATTATTTTAATTGATTCGATAATTTATATTTTGTGTATTTTCTTATTCCATTTCAATATTGTTTGTTTCACACCCCAAGTTGTATTTACAAAGCAACAAAACAAATTGTAAAGATGCTTTTCACTGTGTGCCTCACTGACAATCTTACCACACCCGAATACTGAATGATGTAGTGAATAAATGTAGGCATGAACGTAACATTTCCAGTTGAAATCAATTTAACTTTTTATATCTTATACTACGTTCATATTGAACCCCAAAATACGTATTTTCGTTTTTTTTTCAAGTTTTCGATTTAAAATTTGTATGGATTTGACAGTCGAAAACTTGAAGAAAACGAAAATACGTATTTTGGGGTTCAGTGTGAATGTAGTTTACCCACCTTATTTAAAATAATCAAAAATCGTTAATGGTTGACTCCCACATGCTACTTTCATTGATTGAATGTCTCAACAGCCACACCAAAATATTAATATTTTTAATAAATGTCTATAACATTTTACTACATCTTAAAATAAACTTCTGTTGCAGTTGATACATTCTCAACAGTTTTTAATTGCTGAGGGGAAAGGCGTCGATTTTGAATTGGTGTATCGTTACACTTGTGCATTTTGAGCTTAGTTGTTGAAAATTTCAGACAAATTTTAAAATTCTAAGCCATGCTGGGCAGAGGTAAAACCACAATTTTTATACCCTGCATATATGTATATCAGTTTGTCAAATGTTTGTTATTCTTTTAAAAAAATTCTGGGACCACATAAACTATATATATTTTTGAACAGCATGAATAGCGAAGTCGATAAGCTATGCCCGTCCGTTGAAACGGCTAGTACTCCGCCAATATAGAAGCAGGGTTGCTAGTATTCAGTCAAATTGTTTGATGTTATAGGGAGCAGTTTGTTATTGAACATGAGCAAAATTGGTTAACGCGTTCAAAAGTTATGAGTGCAAATGTGGGAAGACCTCTACCATTTTTGAAGCAAATTAATAAATTATGGCTTTATAACTCGATCGGATATGTTTCGTAAACGGACTGTAACTAAATACAATGTGTAAAAATTGTACTTATATATAATATGTTGTCTCTGTTTTACATAATAAACAAATTGTGACGGATTTGCGGAAAGTAAATTCTGTTGAACAAAGAAATTATAAAATAACTTCTTAAGGCAACTTAAAAAGCTTTCGAAAATAAGATAGACTATTTTTAATTTCTGGTTTAATTTTTTGAAAAATTTAAATTGATTTTTTTTCTAAAAAAAAATGTTCATTTTGTTCTAAATTGATGTCACAACTTGATGTGTTTCTAAATTCATAAAAAAAATACAGTACAAGTGGTTGAAAATTGAGATTCTATAACGGAATCATAATCTTAAATAAAGCTGATAATCATATTCTGCTAAATTTAACTTAACTGCTAAATACATTAACAATTTTGCTAGATTAACTTAATTTTTAGCTAAAATTTCTGATTAAATTTCGACGAAATCCGAGTTTTTGGCAGGTTAATTTGATTATAGGTTGATTATAAGGACTAATTTATAGCACGGAGTAACAAATTTGTATCCATTTTGTTCAATTTTGATTAGTTTCCGAGATATAGCAAAAAACGCCATCTGTAAGCGAGACGGATAGCGGATACTCAGAAGAGTAACGATATGAAAACAGTAATGGTTTAAATACGGATGAAATGAATTGTTATGATGAATTGGTATTAGATAAAATAACATAAAAATTAGTTGAAGTGTAAGAGTACACTCAAAAAAATAAGTTACTACAAAAGTTAGTAAAACGTCTTGTAAATCAGGTATACTATTTTTTAGCAATTTTTTTTTGCTAAAATCGTGTTTTCAGCTAAAATTTTTGTTATACTTATTCAGCACTTAACTGTTTTATACTAATGCTTTACTAATATACTAATGTTTTATTAATTAATTTTGCTAAAAAAAATTGTGCTGATAAGCACATTAATAGTGTGGACGACAACCAGATTGAAAGATATACGCACAATGAAGCAGATGTCGCGGCATGTCAAGATGTAGTAGAGAAGAGGAAAATGATACTAAAAAGTACTAATAAGACATATAAAAAAAATCAACCATGGAAGACTTTTGTATCTGTTTTTCATACATAAAATAAAGACAAAAGAAAATATTTAAATTTAATATGTATTTCTATAATAAATGTTAATAGATTAATAATCTAGTGTGGTCAAATTGCAAACAAACAAACAAACATATACAGACATGTAGACAGAGTAAAGCGAAAGACAAAGATACACTCAAAAAAAAAAAGTTTGTAAAGTCAGCAAAACATTTTGCTGAGTCAGCAAAATTTTAGTCAGGAGGATGCTTGCAAAAAAGTTGCTAATGTCAGCAAAATCTTTTGCTGAAAATCAGCGAGCTGATTTTTAGCAACAAAATTTGTAGATTCAGCAAAAGTTTTGCTAACACTTAGTAGATTAGAAATAAAAAAGCCTTGGTAAAAATTAATAAATTTTTTGCTGAATTTTAGTAGACTGAAAAAAAACGCACAAAAATTGTAAAAAAATTGTAATTTAGTTAATATATTTGCTGAAAATCATAAAACATATTTTTGTGATTCTTTTAAAAATAATTTACAATAATTACGAAATATAAAAATTTTCATTTTCCCACATTGACGACATGAATTTAATATCTGAAAATATATAGAAATAAATATATATAACATAACAACAATTTTCTTTCAATTACTTACATCAATGGTTGTCTAAATGATGCTATCGTTTAAAGGATGCAACTGCCGAAGATAATTACACAGTGACGCAATATTCAACTTTTTGACTCCAAACAAAAAAACAGTTATCCCAGCCGAAAGTACTCGATGAGAGGAGAAAAGCAATTTCTGGATTTTGCTAGATTGGTTGCCGTTTGTTTTTTATGAGCCTCTATAGTTTGTTCGCCAAATTCGATTTTGAGCACTTTTTTGCTATTTTCTTCTATTTTTCGCATGGCCATAGCTCGAAAAATGCTGTGAATTTTTTTTTGCAGTCTTCAGCAAAGTTGTAGCTCTTGACTCGGCCAACAAAAATGCTGAATATATTAAGTCGGAAAAATTTCATCTTCATGCTCAAAACCCCAAAAATGTCGAAAAAATTACCAATTTTTTCACCGATTTTTTCCGTTTTTCGACTACAGCTCTTGAACTATTGAAAATTTTACCAAACAATCAAGGGAAGAAATGTAGCCTATAAAATTATGAACAACTTTCCAGTACATAATAAAACCAAAATCAAAAATATCAACAACTTCTACTCCAAAGTCCAACATGTAACAACAACTTGACAAACATTAGTATATACATTTACTTTGTTCTTTCGTTAAAAAAAATAACAACAACGATTTTGACAAATACGCATTTATTTTGTTGTTTCGTATATAAAAAATTAAAATAAAAAAAAAATTACAAAAATGTTTGTCAAGGAGTGGTCGTTTATAGGCTACATTTCTTCCCTTGATTGTTTGGTAAAATTTTCAATAGTTCAAGAGCTGTAGTCGAAAAACGGAAAAAATCGGTGAAAAAAGTGGTAATTTTTTCGACATTTTTGGGGTTTTGAGCATGAAGATGAAATTTTTCCGACTTAATATATTCAGCATTTTTGTTGGCCGAGTCAAGAGCTACAACTTTGCTGAAGACTGCAAAAAAAAATTCACAGCATTTTTCGAGCTATGGCCATGCGAAAAATAGAAGAAAATTGCAAAAAAGTGCTCAAAATCGAATTTGGCGAACAAACTATAGAGGCTCATAAAAAACGAACGGCAACCAATCTAGCAAAATCCAGAAATTACTTTTCTCCTCTCATCGAGTACTTTCGGCTGGGATAAGTGTTTTTTTGTTTGGAATTTTTGTGTTGCACTGTGTTATAGAAACGAAACGAAAAAATAAACAAAAACAAACGAAACGAAAAAAACAACCCTTTTTTGCAATAAGAAAAAGGAACCATAAAAATCTACCTAAGATGTGTGTCTTTGTATTTCGCTTTACTCTGTCTACATTTCTGTATAAGTTTGTTTGCAATTTGACCACACTATTATTAATCTATAAGCATTTAGTTTAAATAAATAAATATTTTATTTTGTCTTTTATTTAATTAATAGACAATTATTTTCACAAGCCGGTGACAACGCAAAATTTAAGTTGTTTTAATCCTCAATTTTGTTTTATGCATGAAAAAGAGATACAAAAACTTCCATGGTTGATTTTTTTATATGTCTTATTAGAGTTGTACTTTTTAGTATCATTTTCCTCTTCTCTACTACATCTTGACATGCCGGGACATCTACTTCATTCTGCGTATATCTTTCAATCTGGTTGTCGTCCACACTATTAATGTGCTTATCAGCACAATTTTTTTTTAGCAAAATTAATTAGTAAAACATTAGTATATTAGTAAAGCATTAGTATAAAACAGTTAAGTGCTGAATAAGTATAACAAAAATTTTAGCTTAAAACACGATTTTAGCAAAAAATTTTGCTAAAAAATAGTATACCTGATTTAGAAGACGTTTTACTTACTTTTCTACTAACTTATTTTTTTGGGTGTACACATCTTAGGTAGATTTGTATGGTTCCTTTTTCTTATTGCAAAAAAAGGGTTGTTTTTTTCGTTTCGTTTGTTTTTGTTTGTTTTTGTTTATTTTTTCGTTTCGTTTCTAAATTATCTTCAGCAGTTGCGTTCTTTAAAAGAAAGCATTATTTAGACAACGATTGATGTAAGTAGTTGAAAGAAAATTTTTGTTACGTTATATATATTTATTTCTATATATTTTCAATTATTAAATTAATTCATGTCGTCAATGTGGGAAAATGAAAATTTTTATATGTCGTAATTATTGTAAATTATTTTTAAAAGAATTACAGAAATATGTTTTATGATTATCAGCAAATATATTAACTAAATTACAATTTTTTTACAATTATTTTGCGTTTTTTTCAGTCTACAAAGTGTTAGCAAAACTTTTGCTGAATCTACTAATTTTGTTGCTAAAAATCAGCTCGCTGATTTCCAGCAAAAGATTTTGCTGACATTAGCAATTTTTTTGCTAGCACCCTCCTGACTAAAATTTTGCTGACTCAACAAAATTTTTTGCTGACTTTACAAACTTTTTTTTTGAGTGTACCACTTTCACTTTGGACCAACCAAGCAACACTTTGCTTTTGAAACAATTGCAAACAAAAACCATTGGAGTAAACAACAACACTGGAACGGGTTATAAAAAACCTAACAAGGGGGTATCCCAACCCGAACTCGCAGATTTTAATGAGCTTTGCATTTGTTGTTAGCTGCCCAATCTCACGTTTAAAGGTTATAAAGTGGAGATAGAAATTAATTAGATTATGTATGAAAACTCGTCTTTAATTTAAGATTAAATTATATTAAATTATATTTATTTGTACATAAGATTAAATTACTCTAGAAAACAGACATCTTGATACCCATGTTGCCTACATAGTGTACCCAGAGCTGTCACATTTGTGAATTATTTGAAATATAGAGTAAAAGGCTCTTCGGAAAAAGTCGCATAAAAGCCGAGTGATTTCAGATATCGAAAAAAGCTCAGACACCCCCTCGATTAAATGACATGGGCATTACTATGCATAATTTTTAGCTTAATACAACTACAATTCCTTAACAGAACGTCAGAATTGACGTTGGTCAAAACACATTTCTTTGAATAAAAAAATACTTGTAAGTATTTGTAGAACCCACAGAGAGAATTATCTTCACTTCAGTAATGAATTTCTTCATAGATTTTATGAAAATTCTCATTGGAAGTCGGCCATTGAAACTTTTCATAGATTCCATGAAACACGTTTCATTAAAGTCAATGTTTATGAAATGTTTGTAGAATTAATGAAACTAATAAACTATTCCGACAATGAAGCGTTTATAAAATTTATGAAACAGTTTCATAAATTTTTTTTTAATATTAAGAAGCCTTTTGAATTAATCATATTCTTCATGGATGTCTTGAAAAATGCATTGGAACTAAGCCTAAGAACCGCTTCATATGAATTTTTAAACAATTTCATAGAAGTCCAGAATTAATAAAAGGCTACATTGAAATAATAAAGTACTTTATAAATTATGTTGAACACTTAAGAATTAAATATTAAAACTAAAGATTGAAATTTATGAAAATTAATGAAATTATGAAATTTAATGAAAAAATAAGTCTGAAATAATTTCATAGCTCTAAAGAAAATTTTTATTAAATGTATGAAATCGAAATGAAATCGAATCAATTTTTTTTATGAAACTATGAAATGTTATGACAAAAAGTTTATGAAAAATTTCTTAATATTAATTAAATTTCTTGGATATAATGAAGTTCTTCATTGAATCTACGAAAAAAAATTCTATGAAATTGTTTCATTAATATTATGAATTATAATTCTCTCAGTGCAGTAAATGTGTCTTCAAAAAATCTTTAATTTTTCGAAACAAACCGAAAAATGGGGTAATTTTTGACCCCGCTTAGCAACTCCTAACATGATAATGAGAAGCTAAACAAAACCGGATCCCTTAAATTTGTATTCTCTGCAACATATCCGACAAATTATAGGATATTACCTCTGGCATTACTATAAAATGCCAATTAATGACTTACTGATAATGGTTTATATAAGTACTTATATGTAATTGCAAAATGATGAGTTTCTGGTAATTGGTTATAAGTAATAGATTGTGTATTTTTTGTTTTATTATTGTATTTATTAATTAGTTTTGAAAATTCTTACAACTATATTTTTCGAAATAAAGTTATTTTTCCAGAAACTGAATCATTAAAAATTGGTTTATAATTTGAAATTGTATTGCTATTGATGTTATACCATATTTTAATGCAAAAAACAGTTGTAGGAATTTTGAAGATTTGTTTTTTATTTTCGTAAAGGTAACTACTTATTTTGGAACTCCTTTGTAACCAATTATTTTGCAACTCCTAGGTAGCAACTTATTTCTTATCCTTAGTATCTAATTATTTTTACTTTTTTATAAGCCAGATGGTAATGACCACCTTTGAATTTTGGCACATCGCGAACAAGAGTAATTAAGCGAGTAAATAGTCTGTTAACTACACTGCGTTGCATAATTATAATTACAAATGATTTCTTATAATATTACTAATTTTTTTTTTAAATTTATAACTGTTTTTAAGAGTGTGATAACTGATGTCTTATTATTTAAAAGAAAAGTCGTCAGACAATGGAATGGCTCTCATCAAACGATATGAGCATTGGAATGGATCCGGATCAAAACAAAATTGATACTATTTGGGCAGTATTAACCCGTCGAGTTAACGCAGAAAACCGTCAGCAGTTATTGATGCGTTTAGGTATATAACAGAAGAACTTCGTATAAATCTGGTAGACAATATGCCTGCTTTAAAATGTTTATCTTAAATTTTTGAAAATTCTGATATATTAAGTTGAGTGTATTTGTAGTTACGAAACACTAATTGATTTTGTTACTTCTTAATAAAAGATTTCTTTGAAGCGATATTTCGAATATTTAAATTGAAATTAAGATTTTCTGTCTATATACCATTATACTTACAATTTTCTCACTTTAAAATAGCTAATCAAAATTTAATTTATAGTTTTTGCAAGTTCAACTCCAAAAATTCCTATTAGGTTTATAATTTTAAAATTTTTAGAACAATATATAAAACTTTTTGCTGAGAGCAAAAAGTTTTATATATAGAAAACTAAAAAATGAAATTATGATTTTAAAATAAACCGCATTTCAAAATTTGTTTTGATCGGGATAAACTTTAATTTCAATTACAATAATTACATGTGCTGAAATCCCAAAACTTATTTAACAAATTGTGAAAAATAATTTGTTGGTCCCTATCCGGATTTTATTCTTACCTTAGAATTTCTCTAGATATTTCTAAGGTTGATTCACAAATTCAATGAGAATTTCTTGTTCTCGTTTAGAAGCGTGATTTAACATTTGAAATATAAAAGAAAAAAATTACTGCTTCTAAGTGTTTTTTTTTTTTACAAAATTCAACACTTCAAATTCGATGTAAACCAAAAATTGTTAAAAGGTAATAATACCAATTGACTTTTTGAAAAAGTTGGGGTATGACAGAAAACTTACCGATTATAATCAAAATTTTTTCGCCATTACGGCAATGCATTAAAAATTTAAATTCTAAAAAGTGTTCATTCAACACAAAATATATAAAAACATGTGTTCACTAGGGTGTCCCATTCAAAAAAAATTTTTGGGGATCATTCTTAATTTGAATACTCACAAGGCTAAGAATTTTTGAGAATTTTTTCAGATTTTTTGGAGGTGGTTTAGAGGTCGCGCAAATCGATTTTTTATCAAAAATTGAGCTTTTTGGGCTTTTTTCGAATTTTGCTTGAAAATTGGTAAAAATCGATATTTCTTCAGCTTCTGAGTCAATATTCTTAAAGAAAATTTTCCGATCTTTAATTATATGTGCATAAATAATAAGTTTCGGCAATGATTTTGCACATTTTGACAATTTAATAACGGTTTTTCGTAAATTTTCAACAAATATGGAAAAGAATGCTTTATAACTTTTAAAATTTGTATAAAGATTAAAAAACCTAATGATGCAGTTTAATAGACTATTAAGTTTTAAATTAATTAGCAGAAAAAAAATTAATTTTCTCTCACCGTTCTCGAGTTATACCCTTTAAAAAGCTTTGTACACATTGTATGAAATGTATAATACTATAAGGTGTGAACTAGGTTTGCATTGGTTTAAACTTTAAATAATTGGATTTAGAAAATGTTTTTACAAATAAAATAATAGTTACTTACCACTCATACATAACAATTATATTAAAAACAAAGAAAAATAGATTTGTTATAAATCATTTATTAGAGTTCTTGCGATGCTGCTCTACAACCTGCAGTAAACTCTGAAAGTCTGTTTCAGAAGTTGTGATATTGATATAACTATTAACCAAGGCCACACCACGTTCTGCGACATCATTTACAACTTGCAATTATTGAACTTTGTGTTTTGCTTCCTGAAATGATTTGTTGTTTTCCCATTTTTGTGGATCCGTTTGTAAAAAATCAGTAGAAATGTTGCAGGCTTCAAAAAAAGTTAGGCTGGCTTTTGTAATAAAACACTGAATTTGTTTATTTTCAATCATGTCTTCTGTTAAATTTCCTTTCACTAATTCGTTGTTATTATTTGGTTCATGTAGGTTTCTAAGCATTAAATGCAAAGTTTTGGTATCTATACGATCATCAAAAAACGACAGGGCAGCCAACTTCTCGGAAAGGTACCACTGATGACCCAGAAAGGTTTTCAGAGTCTCGCGTGCAACTTTTTCATTAAAGCGTTTGTAATCATACAATTGTTTCAAAAGTCTAAGGTCATTGAGAGGAGCGTATCGGGAACACTGGCATAGGTACCAATTTTAGGTGAATTTTAGTTCGAGCCATATCAGTGCCACCTAGTGATAACGGCTTTTTGGCTACTTTTTTTGCTGTCCACAACTTGACAACACTTAAAACTAAGCTTTGACATACAATAAACAAATTTTCAAATCTCATAATCTAAAGTTTACAACAAATCGGATGCCCAAATCTTATAGTACTAAAAATTTCATACAATGGGTGCAAAGTTTTAAAAGGGTATAACTCGAGAACGGTAAGAGAAAATTATATTGTTTTTTCTGCTAATTTATTTAAAACTTCATAATCTTTTAAACTGCATCATTAGTTTTTTTAGTCTCCATACAAATTTTAAAAGTTATAAAGCATTCTTTTTCATATTTGTTGAAAATTTACAAAAACTGTTATATAATGTATCAAAATGTGCAAAATCCCTGACGAAACTTATTACTTATGCACATAAAATTAAAGATCGGAAAATTTTCTTTAAGAATATTTACTCAGAAGTCGAAAAATTACCGATTTTTTTAGCAATTTTCAAGAATAATTCAATAAAAGCCCAAAAAGCTCGATTTTTGGTACAAAATCGGTTTGCGCGACCTCTAAACCACTTCCGAAAAATCTGATAAAATTCTCAAAAATACTTTACCTTATGAGTATCCAAATTAGGAAAGATCTTCCGAGAAAATCCAAATTTTTATTTTTTTTGGGACAACCTAGTGTTCACGAATCAAACAACAAACAACTGAATAATGTTAATTATTTACATATTTATTGCAAACTGCAACAAATTTCCACACGTGGAATAATATTACACATGGCAACAAGAGGCCGAAATTACTTTTAAAAAGACTTTAAAATTTTACTTTTTGTGTCAAACCAATTTTTAAATTTGTTTGTAAATCGTATTCAATAATTCAATTTTTCTTTTTCCATTTAACGTAATTTCTTTATAAATACTTTACAAAATTAAAAATCCATAATTTTATACGCATATTAAGCCTTTTGTTTTGCTAACACGATTTTTCACACAAAAATTTTCGAATTCAATTTACACGATGTTTTCTGGAACATATCTATCGTGTGGATCTCGGGATGTAGTATCGTGTGAGTGCTTTTATTTGTCAAGATTATTGTTCAAAATCAACATTTTTTTGGTGAATGTCAAGCATTTTGCAAATCTGAATCTGGCAACCCTAACTGTAATACATCTACAGTGTGAGTACATGCAAGTACTTTTTACACCTAAAGATTCAGGCCGAAAATTATTTGACACTAGGACTAAGGTATACTTTTCTAAAGGTATAAGGTTCCGGACCCTATTTATGACTAATTAATTCCTTGCTTTGTAATTAATTTCTTTAACATTCTGAAGGAACAATTTTTTACTTAGTTCGCAAAAAAAATTGTCCACAAAAGACAATATTTTCTTTTTTTAAAAAATTTTCATTTTGTTACCATAAATCGAATCATTATTTGACAAATTTTCGACCAAAAATCGTCAAAATGACGATAATCCCCAAATCTGGCGAATAAGCAATTTAAGTTTTTTATGTCTCTTAGCTTCATTTTCACCATGTCCCGTTAGCTACTAACTATGACTTTAACTAACACATTTTTTGTTGTTTACCATATAAATTTTCAATTTAATTGTTTGTTAAATTTTAACTGGGTATTCAGTAATCGGGCATCAATTGCTAAATTTATTTATTTTTATGTTGTTACAGACTTATAGCTTTAGTCATTATTATTATAATTAAAACATCAATTTGAATGTTTTTCGTTTTTCGTTTTGTACATTTTAATTTATATGTATTTTTAATTGAAAAATATATTTTTTTAAATGTGTTGTAAATACAATGTCCCTTTCATCGCCGGTTTCGATTTATTTTTTACCCAATTCTGCCATAACAAATAAAGTTATATTAAAACAGAGTTCAACTCAAAGCCGCACTCAACTCTGCTACAACTTTTGGTGAAAAATCCACTTTCCAAAGCCAATACTCCTCCCTAGATCGCGAAGTAAAACGAAGTGCTCGTAAGGACAAACGTGCAAACGTGCTAATGCAATTGCCCAAGAGGCTCAGTCTGCAGCTGAGACGAATCGTACCAGTGACTTATATCGACTCATTAAGAAGCATACGAGTAACAGCTCCTCAGTATCCAGTAAACCAATAAAAAATAATTCCGGAACACTTATTACATCCAAAGACGAACAAGTTGAACTCTGGGCTGCACACTTCTCCGAAATGTTCTCCTCATGCCCACAAATAATCCCACCTATATGTGATTGTATCGCCCACAATATGCAGCTTAATATCAGCACTACCAACAATATCTGAGATTGTAGTAGCAATCAGCTTACTAAAGAACAACAAAAGTCCAGGCAGCGACAACATATCTTCAGAGCTTTTGAAGGTTAACCTCACAACGAGTGCGGAACTGCTTTTACCTATAGTAGGAGAAATATGGCTATCTGAGAGAATCCCAGACGAGCTTAAAGAGGGAATTATAGTAAAGTTACCTAAGAAAGGAGACTTAACTAACTGCAACAACTGGCGGGGTATCACTTTACTAAGTATGCTCAATAAAGTCTTAGCACACATTATAACCAAGAGGATAGCGGATGAGCTAATGCCAGTTATGAGGAAACAACAGCCTGGGTTTTGCCCCAACAAGTCGAGTGTTGACCACATCAACTCACTAAGAGTAATTGTAGAGCAGTCAGTTGAATGGAGGTCTCCTCTGTACCTTATCTTTATTGATTTTGAGTAGGCATTTGACACTCTGGCCCATAATGTCATCTGGAATGCGCTTGATCCCCGTAAATTCATTCAACTGATAAAAAGTCTATACGCTGGGGCTAGCTGCCGAGTTTTACACGATGGAGTACTAAGCCGTAAAATTGATGTTGGTAATGGAGTTCGCCAAGGGTGCGTTATGTCTCCACTACTCTTCAACATAGTGTTAGACAGCGTGATGCACCATGCAAAAGTGGATAATCGAGGCATCGCATGGGGGCTGCATGAAAGATTAGAAGACCTTGAATATGCAGATGACATATGCCTTCTTTCTCATAGTTATATTGATATGGCTACGAAGTTGAAGCGGCTTACCGACATATCAGCAAAGGCTGGGCTTAAGATCAATATAAAAAAGACCAAGGTTATGCGGATTAATTCCGAAAACTTAAACCCCTTTCTCATTAATAATGAAACCTTGGAAGAAGTTGAAAGTTTCTGCTACCTTGGAGCTATTATAAATCAAAAAGGTGGATCTAGTGCTGACATATCTAGCCGAATAAAAAAAGCCACACAATCATTTGGTCAGCTCACTAAGGTGTGGAAATCATCCTCAATATCACGTCGTGTTAAAATTAAAATATTTAATTCCAATGTCAAATCAACATTGTTATATGGTTGTGAAACTTGAAATGCTGCCTCCCGAGACATTAAATCTCTTCAAGTTTTCGTCAACAAATGTCTTCGAAGAATTCTAAGAATCTTCTGGCCACGAACCATATCAAACGATAATCTGTGGCGTGCAACACACCAAATCCCAATGGATGTAGAAATACAGAGAAGAAAGTGGAACTGGATCGGCCACACACTCCGCAAGCCGCCCACCGATATTGCCAGAAATGCTATTGAGTGGAACCCCCAGGGAAGCCGCAGAATAGGTCGACCAGCTCACACATGGAGAAGACAAATTGACACCGAATCAGGAAGAATGCGCAAAAGCTGGAGCGAAGTAAAAAAAATTGCGATGGACAGATTGGAATGGAAGAAGTTTGTTGAGGCCCTATGCTCCTTATAGGAACGACGGGAATATATATATATATATATATATATATATATATATATATATATATATATAAACAGAGTTCAACAGATGCATTTTAGCCCAAATTGTAAATATTTTTATCAATAAAGATATAAAAATTAATAATTTTGAATTACTTCTTTTTAAAAAAGGTTTTTCATTCTTACCATCACTAAATAAATTTCCGGGTAATGCCCAAAGCATTTCCCGGGATTGGAAAATATCTGGAATTCACATGAAAATCTCTTCTTAGTAGGTATGCATATAAAACATGCATATTTCAAATGTCAATTGATTAGGTCAATAATATTTCTATTCTTGGTACATTTCATATTACAATAGTTCATATTAAAACACATTCGTACACTTTACATTCATTTTTTGTTGATCTCTAGCGCAATCTTAAATTCAAATAAAACAAAACTAAAACTAAAAAAAACTTAATATATCGACCGATTGATCTTGTCGTCGATTTATTGATTGAGGTCTCAGGTGTAATCGATAAGAATTTTAGTGTTTTTTGTTTGTTTAAGCTGTTTGTTTGCTAGATGTTTTTTTTTATTTTTATTTTTTTGGTTATCTCGTTAACAAACCACACATATACCTGAATTGCCCCCTAATCCCCAAACAACACGTTTTCGGTCATATGAATATTGTTAGTATTTTCTCCTTTTGTCCATGGTGGTTGGTGGCTTAGACACAATATAAAAATCTAAAATTATAGAGTTGTGTTACCTGATGTGGTTGATGGTAGTGTTACACTTTTTCTATCAGTGGACATTAGGAAAGGCATTAAACAACCAACCAACAGTAGCTACTGTTCAAGCACCAGCTAGTTAAACTAACAAACAGATTCTAGCCAATGTACAATTACCGAAGCTCCACCAACTCCATATGTAACTAAACGACCGAACATTAATGCTAACATATGACATTGTACATGACATTATCCAATCTAGTTGATCTTGTTAAATTAAAGAGATGCATAAATTTCGTAACCATTGACAGATAGATTCTAGCAAACAAAAAAAAAAAAAACACATGCATACATACATACTAGTTATATGAGAAATGGCAAAAAAACATTGATTTTTCATGGTAATAAATGTAATCTATCAACCAGATATTCGTATCAAAAAATGCAACAAAAAATATATAACCATATTTTGTTATTAACATAATATTTTGAATTGTGTAAATATGTCAAATGTATCTGTGTACACTTTTGTACATAAACAAAGTTGCCAAATATGAAAGGTTTATACAAGATTTTCATACATTTAATATTAAGTGCGAAATTTTCAAAAGGGTCCAGATAATGGCTGTAATGACGCCAAGTGTATTGTCGACATTACCTTTCTTTGACAAATATCGCAACGATAATATTTACGACTTTTCAGATGATAATAAAAAAAAACTTTTTCGGTATATATGACTTTAACTACACGCATAAGATAGACACTTTTGCATATGTTTGCTGGTAATTATATATATGTACATATATGTTTACAATGATTCAAATTTTCAAACCTAAATAAAGATATATTTGCAATTTTAAAATTTTTAGATATTATGTTTGGGGCATTCAAACATACTTATAATAAACATAAATATATTTGCAGCAAAACACATATATATGTTTGCCGGTAGAAGTTTTTTACTAGTTCCAAACATATATATGTTTACAGGCAAACATAATTATATTTGCAAGCAAACATGTTATATTAGAAACATTGGAAACGGAAATGTTTTAGGAACAAAAGTGTATGACCAGCATTTGTATTTAATGCACGTTGTTTTTTCAGCGTATAATATATTTCACCGGAATAAATTTACAATTAATATTAAAAAATAAATTTGCGACATTTTAAATAATTACATTAAATAATTACCGCGTCAATTTGAATGAAACTGTGTATTTCTGATGTAAATTGAAAAAACAAAAATTGCGGACCACGTTTTTTGAGATAATTTGTCCGAAAAGTGTTCCAATAAAATTTTTTTCAAATTTTTAAGTAGGAAGATCGAAAAATACCCATCACACATTTTCACTTATAAATTTTTTTATGTTTTAAAATTAACTTTTTTCTCATTAAGTTATCTTTATCTGACAACAGCAATGTCAGATTATATGCCCTCAATAAAGTTTTACAGTTACAACATGACAGTTGTTTATGTAGTAATTATGTAGTTGTTTATGTAGTAATCAGTATCATTATTATCTTCTTCTATTCTATTCTATATATGTATATATAAAAACTCGAGAACGGCTGCATAAAATAAAAAATGGCTGAATACGTTTTGTAGATCATGTAATGAGGATGGTTTTAAAAAAAATTTTTTAAAAATATTTTCGTTTGGTCGAGATGTGGTGATTTTTCTGAACATTAGTCATTTTCATATAAATTGTGTGAATATCAAAAATTTTTGCTTTGTTACACAGCATTGCTTGGATACGGGTACAAAAAATAAAAAATGGCTGAAAAATCAGACTTTCAATGAAAATAAAATTTGAAGGCAAAACAACGTTTGTCGGGTCAGGTAGTACATATTAGGGTGGTCCTTATTTTTCAACTTGCGATTTTTGGGGCTGCCCCCCTCTTAAAATATTTGTTTGGGTACAAAAATTCACCATGCAAAAAATTAGAGTTCTAGCATAACGGGAAGATGTCCCGCATCGCCCTTGAAAATCGGGCCCCAGTCAAAATCTCATTTTTATTTTTCGCCCATACAACGAAAGACCACCCTAGTACATATATATATATATTAATATTTACGACTTTTCAGATGATAATAATAATAATTGTACCCAGAAGAAATCACCAAATGTGGATCCGAAATAATGGAAATAAATAATTATAATTAATTAATAAATGATCTTAAGCTCGTTTAAAATAAGAAGAATTATATATTTTTTTATAATTTAAAAAAAATCATATTTTTTCAAAAGGTTATTTACAAAGTTAACATGTTACAATTTGACTATTTTCTAGTTTTCGCTGTTTTCTAGACATCCATTAACAATTTTTTGAGAGAAGTCTAGCTTAAACACTTACACCACGTAGCTAGAGTATAAAAGTCATGCTATATTCCTATTTATATATGCTTTTCAACTTTAAAAGACGAAAATAAACCAACAATAAAATGTGGCTTATCAAGTTTTTACTATAAGCCCTTCAATTGTGTAATGATCTATATTTAAGGTCGTGAAGCAAATTAGAAAACTAAATGGTTCGATTAGAAAGTCTTTGTGATTCCTGAATACAATTCTTTTCGACTATTCTACGAAGAGATAAGATGGTGGAATTAAATGGCAGCAAAATGTTAATATTGAAAATAAACTCAATTGTTTTAAGAGTGTTTGATTAGAAATCTGTGGTAAAATTTTTAAACTTCACGTATTGTATATTTTTGGCTAAATATTTATCAATTTTGAGCGAGGAATCTTCTTCACCATTTAAAATTTTAAAATTATAAATACATAATCGAATTAAACATTTAGAATTTTTAGTTTTTGAAATCATCCACCCCCAAAACATTGGTGCACTATTCAGCTAACTACCTCAAAAGGAACGACTTTTAAAAACATCAGCTAGCTTTGATTAAGGGAAAGACATTTGGAAAAAGATTACATGTTGTGAATATTTTCGGCGGCTTTATTTCATATGCCATTTTGACTTCCTTTAATCTAAATGTAGAATCAGATACCGTAAACCCAAGGAAACACAATGTTTAATTTTGATCAGATGAAAACTAGTTTTCTTTATCGCCATATTGGATAAGCCATTTTGAACTTTTGAGTTCATATTTTTAAATCACCCTCCCGAAGAACTCGTGGTACACAATTTCAGCTAGCTAAGACAATGGGAAAGATTTGTGAACAAAAAGTGTGAGTTGTGACTAACTTCGGCGGCTTTATTTCGTCCTCCATTTTGAGTTTCTAAAATCTAGTTTTCAGAATCAGTTACCGTAAACCCAAGTCCACACAAAGTTTCCTTTTTCCATATTGGATCCGCATTTTTGAAGTGCATTTTTGAAATCACCCACCCCAAAAGTTCTCCTGCTTGCGTCGCTCTCCGGATTTAGAATCTATTTAGCCTCATTTTCACAATGTTTCGTTAGCTACTAACTGGGACTTTAACTGACACATTTGATTTTGTTTCCCATAAATGTAAGTGTAGAAACAGAATAAGAGCTAAGAGTCGTTTATTTCCACACAAATTGACATTTAAAAAGCGTTGAGGGATGCAGTTGTGAAATAGAATCCATTTTTTTTAACATCGTTTGTTAATTTTTTCTCAATTGTGGTTTCTCATTCTCTTAACAGTGTTCCCGCCTTTTAACTTTGTTTTGTAAACAAACAAAGTATGATGAGTAAAACTAACCGAAATTCCATGGCTTTTATGTACTCTGACTGTACTAGTAAATGTACAACGAAATACAAACCAACTTAATATATTCGATGCCTTAATTATCATTCAAATATATTATTTTGTTATGGTTTTTTTTAATAAGATTTAGGCTAAAATTTACCAAATTTTAACCAAACTATAGTTAAGAATGTCAAATCAATATGAAAATATCTGTAGTTAAAATTAAACTCTGATTATTTTTAAAAAAAATTACTCGCCCTTAATGACTAAAACATTTTTTTATTGTTAATAAACAAAAGAGATACTGGAGAAGGAATTAACCCCCACGGTTAGGGTTGCCATATTTGAAAAGTGAAAAGAAAGTACATTGATGAAAAAAAAAACCGTACTTTTCAAAAAAAAACAGTACATTTTTGTATTTATTGTTACCATAACTTTTACTTCAATACATCACATATTTACTTAAAATAAGTTAATACACTGAACCAAATAGCGTAGGTAAAATCAACAAAAAAAATTTTTGTAGATCTTTAACGAAATTTTGTCAATTTTTTTTTTAAGATTTAACAAATTTTATTCAAATCAACAAAATTTCGTCAAGTTTACATCCTCTAAAGAAGTATAATTTACTAAATTTCATCAAATTGACTAAATTTCGTAAATTTGGCTAAAATTATTAGTTTGGACGCCATTACTTTTTGCATTAGGCAGTGTCATGAAAAAAAATTGTGTTTACAAACATCCATTGCTTGAAAAGTGAACAAATCAAACTTATATATGTACAAAGAAACGAAGTGGAATTAATACAGGGAGATTAAAAAAATTTATATAAAAACCTATTGTACAAAAAAAAAAACATGGTTAAAAAAATATATATTCTTTGTACTCGCAAAAAAACTTGTTTATATAATAATATGTAAAATATACAAAAAAAACAGTACAAATCCAAAAAAACAGTACTTTTGCGTACTGTTTTAGGTGTTGTGAATAAAACAGTACATTTTTCAAAAAACAGTACATGTACTGTTTAAAACAGTACGAATGGCAACCCTACCCACGGTAGTCTTTACAATAAAATAGTCTTTATAATAAAATACAATAAATATGACAGCTCTTGCAGTTACTGTCGAACGTCGATATTTTGGGCGCATTTTCTCTCTCACCGACAATCGTTGTGCGCTATGCTCGTATTCTGGGCCGACACTAAATTTCCATTTAACTGTTTGTTAAATTTTAACTGGACATTCAGTAATCGGGCCGTAATCAAATACATTATGTCATAAAACAAGCTTTTGCCTTTGCGTATGAAATGTAACATCATACTGACTAAAGGGGCTTGTTTAATTTGAGGTTCCATGATTATATTGTTAAATTTGTATTGTTAACCGCAATTAGTAACCTCGAAATGCCAATAACACAAACAACAGTAATGTACTCGATGTTGCAGCAACATATCGGCAACTGCAGCAACAACATCCAACCCACAGCAATCATTTGGTACTCGTATCTAACACGTACAATTATGTATACAAACTGGGAAAATTTAACAACAAAACACGCTAATAGCTTTAACATTGCCCAAATGCCTGAGGCCAACAAGACGTGCAACAAAACAAGAAACATCCATACAAACATATTTAGGTAAACTCTGTCAACAGAAACCAATTTGACTGGAGGCACTTTGATACTTTGGTGGATATTATGTGGCTGGCTGCAGGAAAAAGGAAGTGCCAACCGATTGTTATTGTACTGAAACTATTCACTTATTTAGTAGTTCGTCGAAGTATACACATTTTTGTTGTTGTCCGTTTAGGTAGACGACAACAAAGTGTGGGTGCTGGTGAACCAACCACATGTACATTTGAACACAATATGTACTCCGTATGTTTGTATGTAGGCATACTACAACACGTACCGAGTATGTCGAACGTTTTCCAAAATCAGAGCAACATGACTACGAATCTTTTTACAATTGCTCCTGGCGCAAAAAGGAAATCAGTTAATGTTACTTTGCAATATCCGCAGACCAACAATAAAAAAAAAAAAATAAAAATTATAAAAAAAACTACTGCAACAACAGCAGCAACAACAACAACAAACAACACATATGGTAGTTTATTTAATTCCTTTTAAGACTAATATCAGGATGGTAGTAACTGTTGTAGATGTTGTTGATGTTGTTGTTCAGTTAGTAAAGCAATCACTGCAATCCATTGTTCTTATAGATAATTAAGGTACTCGTATGGTATTAGCAACATCAAAACCACAACAGCTGGAAGCTACAACTACAACATAAGTAAGTACCAAACTATATAAGTCGGTACAACTACTTGATGTCCAAATGTGCTCTTTTCACATACTACATACATTGTACATACCTACGGAAAAGAACTGCCAAACTCTGTAATCTATAATTGTTAAGTTACTCGTTAAAGAGATACCTTATCGAGATATTTTTCATCTTCCTTTTCTTTGTATTTATATAAGATTAATGAGTTAACGCATTTGTACAATTAACTAGATCAGATTATCTTAATTGACTATAATGGATAGATTACAATGCAACAATGTAAGTACATATCATATATTTGATATCATCAAACATTAACTCCAGGGTTCGACCGAAGTCACGCCGAAGCCGATGTCGAACATCGACCAGATTTATCAGAATCGGCCTAAGCCGTTTCCGAATATATCCAAAACACCTCAAACAACAATTTACACACAATTTTGAATACACTTTGAAGCTTATGAGATAAAAAACCTGAACATGGATATTTTAACACTCAGGGAACTTCTGCTCTAAATATTTGTAGTTGTTTGAGTTGTAATACAATAATCTTTATTTTTAAGTGAAAAAAACAGTAATTTGTAGAATAAATTGAATTTTTGACTACATATGTAGTTCATTTAAAAAAACAAACCACATCAAATTACTGTATTATGATTTTACTTTTTTTTTTGTTAAACATATAAAACAAATGTTTGTTTATTTTTTTACTACATACATATGTGGTTCATTTCTACTACATTTTTTGAACAGTAAAAAGCAAATGACTATGTTAGTTGAATTTAGTGAAATGTAAGTCGTCCTTTCTTTAAGTGAAATTAGATTTGTTTTTAACTACATTTGCAGTGGGGTTTACCTACATAGTATTCTAAGTGCAGGTATACTATACATTGGTAGCTCAAAACATACCAAAGCAGCTTGCGTACTAAGAATTTTGTGTAAATTGTTGTTTTTTGGACTGTTTCGAATTGGTTTTTGTAATAATCGGCAATCGGCCATAGTTAAGCTGATTACCGCTTATTGGCCGATTTTCTACTTTCGGCCGAACCTGATAGATTGGTCGGAAACTAGGAGCTTCTATGTATGATTTGTATTGGTTGCTTTCTCAGTTTCCAGAATCAAATAGATGATGCCACAAAAGAGGTTTGTTTTTAGAAAACATTATTTGGCAGAATATTGCATGTTTTCTATTTCTTGATATTTTACGATTTTTTTAAGAACTAGGAGCAGGCGTGGTTCCAGGGGGAGGGAAAATGGGAAATTAACCCCCCCCCCCCCCGTCCCACATAAAAATAATATTTTTCAATACAAAAATGTAAAAAAGATTAAAAAATTAATTAAAAATACTCTAAGTTCAATCCACAAAACCTTTTCCTGGATCCGCGCCTGACTAGGACGAACGTTTCCTGCAAGTTTTTTTATGACCGTGTTCCGCTCTATTTAAAAATTAAATCCAAACAAGATACAATTAATCAAACATCTCACAATATTAACACTACTCAAAAATTTTCAACTTTATGCAGAACCTGTTTTAAAAATACATATTTTTTAATAGACTTTTAAGTACGCTTAATCCAGATCTGGCATAAAAAACAAATTTCCAATTTTGAAATATTGCGGTTTTTTTTATCTGTTTACATATGAAATGTTAAATCATTCATCCGATTTTTTCGTATATTTTGCTTATTTTTTCGGAATCAGGCCTCAAAATCACGATTTCTTTAAATAATATAAATCAACACAAAATTTATCTTTAAGTAAACAACAATTTTATTAATCGAATGCTAAATCTTGATTGGTTAAAAACGTCTCCTGTTTAAAGTTAAAAATTGCAAACAAATCATAATTCTGGTCGTTATTTCGTCAAAAACATACCAACATTCTTTTGCCTCCTTAATTTTGTTAATTAAAAATATAAACAAGTATTTATACTTTTCGGAAATATAACGTAACATAGATGAGATTAATATAATCTCTGGAAAATTAAAACGACATATATCTTTATAAAAGTCTTCAAATGTTCTGGTCCTAGTGAAACAAACTGTTTTTTTTTTCACAAAAAAACAACATGTGGGTTAAAATATTTTTTTTGTTTTAGAAAGTTATTTTTGTTTTAGAAATGTTGAAAAAAATAAATAACAAAGTCGAAAATAAGGCCCCAAAGAAAGTTTCATTGAATGAATGAAAAGTTTTTCATTAAACGAATTATAAAGGAAAAAAAAATGTTTTCCTGTTACACATTTATTTATTTTGATTTTATATTTTTTTCATTTTTATTTATATTTATTTATTTTACTTTTCTATTTTTTACATCTCCCTAAACATGACTTGAACCCACAACCACCGGCATGTAAACAGTACCGCGTTACC
>CM037855.1:56395918-56648418 GCA_021234595.1 Delia radicum | reverse complement strand
CAGCATGTAAACAGTACCAGCGTACCGATTGCACTAAATAACAAAATCATATGCTTATTTACATTTTTGTGTTAAAATAATTTTTTCTAATAGTTGAATCGCCTCCTGTGGAAATTTGAAGGAACCACATCGTTGGTGTACAAAAAAAATTATTTAAAAATTATTGCATATTTTAAGGATCAACCAAACATATTTTATGAAAATATCTAGTTAATGAAAGTTTCATTAATTTAATGCACATTATTCAATAAACCATGAATTTAACTTCTTATGAAAGACATTCATTAACAGTACGAAGGAAAATTCTATCAGTGTAGATTCCACAGAAAAGGGAACTGTTCCTAGATTTTAATTATTTGAAAACTGCATTTATAAAACTGCAAAAAAAACGCGTTATGGTACACCAATTTGCTATTAAACTTATCCGAGGTTTGCATCCCGTAAATAAATAAATATATGAAACTATTTATTAGTTGCAATTTTTTTAATTGTAAATTTTTCATATATTTTTTGCGAATTAAAATTACCAAGGACAATATCTGTATTAATATTAATGTTTCAAATTAGATTTACCAAACTTAAAATTTGTCCCACTAATTCGCACTTCATTTCGTCTTTTGCGGTTTTTACAAACTTTATCGCTAAACTTACTATGGACCTAATAAATGTATCTCCAGGAAAAGGGTAAAATAAAAACTTAGGAAATGTTTGTTAAACATTTTTATGGCAACATAACTTTCCAGGATAACCCCATAATCCAATTTTTAGTATAATGTGGAAATACCTGCCATATGAAATATTTGAAAAATCGCTAAATGTACAAAATAGCGGGTTTAATTTTAAGATTTTGGAATCAAATTTGAACCATAAATATTACAACGGTTTTTGACATCGGTAATTTTAATTCAAAAACTTATGTATGAAAAATTTGCAAATTAAAAAATATTGCAAAAACATAATAATTATAGTTCTATATATTTATTATCTACAGGATGTAAGCCGCGGATGCGTTTTATAACAAATTTGTTCCATCACCAAGTGTTTTTCGAAAACCGCAGCTATTTTGCGGTTTTTTAAATGCTGTTTTTTAAATGATTTTAATCTAGAAACTGTGTCGTTTTTTTGTGATACCTTGTTGTACCACAATTTAGCGGTTTTGTTGATACCACAAATAATACGGTTTTGCCGCAATGTATGTCGTGAAGGGAATAACCACCATTAATATCATGTTTTTATGCAAGTTTATTAACACCACTAAATTCCTTTCGATTTGATTTGTAGAAATATTTAAAAAAATTTAGCTTAACCCATTTCCAACCGCTCTGAAATAGCTCGGTAAAAATCAATGAAACATTTTACATGTGCTATAGACATGAAAAAAATTTATATATTTTAAGCTTTTATTTTTAGCTTTTTCCAGGAAGGGTGGTCGATTTTACGACCACTGGCTGGATGCGATATACCAAAATGTAAAAAAAATAAACAATCTGAATTTTAATTATTTTTTGCTCTAAATTATAATAAAAGTTTTAATTTAAAGGAAAACATAGTTGTAGGGTTTGTAATATTTTTTTCCGATCGATAAAAAAACAAACATTTTTTTTCGTGAAAATCACTTTTTTCGTATTTTTCTCGAATGCAGACAAAAGTAGGTAAAATCAAGAACTGACTCAAACCAAAAATAATATAAGTTAACAAGTAAAGTTAAGTAACTAATTTGATTGGATTTTAAGTTATATTAATTTAGATCTACCCTACAAAAATCGCCAAGTCACTTTACCACAGGTTGGAAATGGGTTAATACAAAAGTTGAAAAAGATTAGTTCTTTTCTTGATTAAAGTTTTTATAGTTGAAAATAAAAACACTAGTTTTGTTTTTTGTACATTTTATAAAAAGTTTTTAAATTCTAAATATATTTATTTTTGTTAAAACCCAAAAATAAAACGTTTTCCGGTATGTGCCTGTAGTATTTTACTATTATGATGATGTTATTTTACTTATTTAAAGGCAATCTTACAAAGTTAACCCAAAAGATTTGTTTTACTGTATGAGTCCGATTTTAATATTGGTGTTTAAAATTCATTATTCAACAGATTGTTTAAAAAGCTAAATATTACGATAAAATTTTGCATATAAACGTTTGCACCAAAGAAAAAACTAAAAAAAAATTCCTATAATGGTATTTTTATAAATTTTTCCTTTTTTAATCAGATTTGGGGCGAGGATTTAAAAACATTACTACAAATAATTGTAAAGACATTGTTGTATTTGCAAATGTTTTTATTTGCCAATCGCAGGTATGCACTCAGAGAAATATTTGAATTGAGAAAGTGTGAGAATTGTCTTCTACAGGTCTTGTTAGGCCTATTCTAGAATATGCTTCGTTCGTATGGTCCCCAAATTATGGTTGTTATATTGATGGTATAGAATCGATTCAGAAACAGTTTTTGCTATTTGCTTTACGCGGAGTAGGTTGGAGTGTGACTCAAAATCTGCCACCCTATGAACATCGTTTACAGCTTATTGATCTCCCTACACTTTCGAAGAGAAGATTAATGCTAGGCGTAACGTTTATGGTTAAATTAATTAGTGGTGAAATTGATTCGCGGTTCTTACTTGGGAACATAGATTTTAATGTTTTAGTTCGGGTAACAAGGAATTATGTTCCTATACAAACGTCGTTTTGCAGATATAATTATGAGGAATTTAATCCATTTCGATGTCTATGTACAAATTTTAATGAGTTTTACAACTTATTTCCGTGTCCGATCCTATTTCATAAAATAAAACGGTTATTATTAAGCGAGATTTAACTTTACATTTATATTTCCCGCCGTTGCCACTACTGTATCTGTAGCGATTGTGTCGGATTAGTTCTTTGTGTGTGAGAATCTTCGGACTTGCCTACAGATATTTATTAGGGAAAATAAAACGATTTTTTACTTTTTTTTTATGGTCTTTGTTACCAAATATTGTTATTATTACGCGAGATTAACTTTAAATTGTTATTTCCGCTGTTGCCAACTACTGCACAGTGGGATAAATAACAAAATTTGTGGAATAATTCGGCCATTTGTTAACTTGTGGTCCGATTGCAATGAAATTTGGAACATGCATAAAAGACATAAAATGGAGTTTAAGTTTTGATTTTGAACCTTCCAAACCCTTTGGGGCGGCAAAATGGCTGCCCAAAGTTGGGTACTTTTTTCATAAAAAATTTGATTGATTAGTTTCAAAAACTAACATATTAGTAATTTGTAAGATGAGCAAAAAAACATGCTTACATGTGTGGGTTACCTCCAATAGTTTCCGAGATATTCCGATTTGAAAATGTGAAATTCCAAATTTTGTCCGACTCAGGTCCAAAGTTTTCCGAATATCGGGAGAAAATTGGGACCAATTTTCGTTTTAAAATAACGGTTATTTAGCCAATAAAATTCTTGATTGAATAAAAAAAATTAGTTCAATATCTTGTTTCAGTCAAAAATTATATTAGTTTAAAGTAGAATTAAAAAAAAACAGTAAATTTTGGCGATATTTTCCCCAAAAATCACCAACTTCTTATCAACTCCAGACAAATATTTTTCTTCTGAACATATAAAGTATGTATACTTTTCTGGAAGGTCTTTTTATATAAATGCAAGTTGTTGGTTAAAAAAAATTTTGATTTGTAAATACTTTTCCCCCATCCGCTTCCAAAGTTGCCATATTTTGAAGTAAATATCAACTTAAACTCACAGTTTAAAATTGTGCACGCCTCCAATTGGGTAGTGGAAACCGGTTTTAGATACTCCAACAGATACCTAATGTAGGTGATAAGCCATTTCCAATCCCCCCGCTTTAAATGACAACATGGCAGCAAAA
Organism: Delia radicum; assembly: GCA_021234595.1. Taxonomy (NCBI): domain Eukaryota; kingdom Metazoa; phylum Arthropoda; class Insecta; order Diptera; family Anthomyiidae; genus Delia; species Delia radicum. The sequence continues at coordinate 56,644,553 of CM037855.1, read as the reverse complement.
AACGAAAAAATCCCATTTTTTGGATTTTTTTTTTTATTTTTAGGAATTGTGGGATTGTTTTCAGAAAATCATTAAATTCTGACCTTTTGTTTCGATTTGCTGACCTTAAAGTCTAGGTTAAATCCAAAAAATCATGGATTATGTCTATTAATAAATATTTTATTGAATAGTGAAAATTTTCATTTAACCAAAAACTGAAATTTTTACCTTCATATTTGGATTACCCAAGTTTTTGTTTTACCAAGATGGCTAAATTCAACCTTTTTAAAAAAATCGCAATCTACAGGTAATTTCTTTTCAAACGATACCAAACACTGGTATGTTATGTTCATAACTCCTAAACAGAAAATCTTCAAAGTTAGCCCTTATTCATATATTTCTTCTAATGTGTCCTCGTATTCACATCTTACATAATTGGGTCAGGTAAAAGGGTTTTATGATGTTCTTCATTAATGATATTAAAGGTTTTTGTGGGCCCACCCAAAGATACGTGTTTTATGATTGCTATTTTAAATATACCCTCTCTTTTTATATTTTATGGGCCTTAGTATTTGAAGACCCAGTTACCTGAGTTATGATAGCTAATATTTGTAACTAATATTTGTATATAAATAATATTTGTATATCTAAAACTGACAATTTTATTAAATTATTTGATAAAAAAATACATTCCGTTTCCGGCTCTATTCTGAAATTTAAAACAAAATATTATAAGTGGATGAATGATAGCCTGGAGATAAATTTTTCTGCTGTTGGTGCACCCTGTAAGCCTTATAATGATTTGTGTGCAAAATCTAAAAAAAGAACATCGATTACTCTTTCTACGCATTCAAATACAGAAGTTTCTGACATGTTTAAGGAAAGGTTAAAAAAAGAAAATCGCCCTAAAGAGGCGTTGCAAATCGAAGATGTTCTTCCAACTGCATCACCAAAACGGCTTAAAAGGATTGTTAAAAGCATCCCCACCCCTTCATCGGATACAGATTTTACAGAAGAATGAAGCCATTGCTCTTATGTTAGAATTAGGGCTAAGCAAAAATAAATATCTTATTTTGAGAAAGGCTTTGATTGATAAATGACACAAAATTCTGCCCTCATACAACGCAATAAAGGATAAGAAAGATAGTATCTTACCAAAACCTATTGCTGTTAATGAATATGACGCTTGCATTGAATTGTCTACTCTGCTCCAAAACACAGCATCTAGGATTGTTTCTGACTTTTCTATAGAGATCAGCTGGAAAGAGCCAATAATTGCGATTGTTGTACTAATGTGCCAGTGGGGATGTGATGGCTTATCAGCCCTTCCTGAGTACAACATGCTTCCGAAGGCCAGAACAAATCAGAATATAAGAGCGCATTCATGTCATCGTTAGTTCCATTAAGAATTCGTTCATATTCTACTACTGAGCCTTCAACAAATAATGCTTTCGATGATGTGTGGATCAATTCAGCACCTGGATCCAAAGCTTTTTGCAGACCCATTGGTTTCGAGTATATAAAAGAGTCAAACTCTACTACTAATAATTTGGTGGATTATATAGAAGGAGAAAATTGTACTTTGGAGCCAATTTGTATTGAGATTGGTGATTACAAGTTTAATATATCTTTTGATTTGAGCCTTACAATGATCGATGGAAAGGTTTGCAATGCCATAACAGACACGCTCTCAACTTGGAAATGCACTATATGTAATGAAAAGATATCACAGTGTTCAAATGTTTCCAAAGAAAGGACTTAATAAACAAAGTATTGGGTTTTGGCATATCCCTCTTACATGCCCGCATTCGGTTCATGGAACACTTCTTACACATAGCATATGATTTAAAGTACAAAAGCATAGCAGGAAATGAAACAAAATCAGTAAGAAACAACGAAGAAATGTCAAAATGAGGGCAGATGAAAAAAGGAGGATACAAGAAGACTTTAAAAGGCAGACAGGCTTAAACATAGATAAACCACTTGCTAGTAGCGGAAGTACAAACGATGGCAATACAGCAAGAAGGTTTTTTTAGAGATTTTGAAATTACTTCAATAATAACAGGATCGAAAGATCAACATCATGTTAATGGCAATTAATAGTAAACATAAACTAAATTCCTCAAAATTTGGAGTATATACCGACGAAATAACAAACTTCTATTATCATTATATCCCTGGAAATAAATGACAACAACAGTTCATAAGGTATTGTGCCATGGAAAAATCATCATTGAATCAAACATTATTCCTCTAGGTGAACTAACAGAAGAAGCTCAGGAAGCAAGGAATCGAGATTTCAAACATGCCCAATTGTTCAGTTCCAGAAAATGTTCAAGGCAATCACAGAACGAAGATATTTTCAATAGCCTATTACTGTCTTCCGATACCGTCCTGTCGTCAATGAGAAAACGATGGATTTACACATTGGCATTTGTAAATAATGAAGAATTAAAAGATTTGCTTTATCTGTCAGATATAAATAATGATGTGTCCGATTATTTTGTATTAAATAAAGAAACAACCTAATTTGTTTATAATTTTTTTTTTTTCATTAATGAAGAACATCATAAAACCCTTTTTACCTGACCCAATTATGTAAGATGTGAATACGAGGACACATTAGAAGAAATATATGAATAAGGGCTAACTTTTGAAGATTTTCTGTTTAGGAGTTATGAACATAACATACCAGTGTTTGGTATCGTTGAAAAGAAAATTACCTGTAGATTGCGATTTTTTTAAAAAAGGTTGAATTTAGCCATCTTGGTAAAACAAAAACTTGGGTAATCCAAATATGAAGGTAAAAATTTCAGTTTTTGCTTAAATGAAAATTTTCACTATTCAATAAAATATTTATTAATAGACATAATCCAATGATTTTTTGGATTTAACTAGACTTTAAGGTCAACAAATCGAAACAAAGGTCAGAATTTATGATTTTCGGAAAACAATCCCACAATTCCTAAAAATAAAAAAAAATTTCCAAAAATGGGATTTTTTTCGTTTTTTGCTGCCATGTTGTCATTTAAAGCGGGGATTGGAAATGTCTTACACGCTACATTAGGTATCTGTTGGAGTATCTAAAACCGGTTTCCACTACCGAATTGGAGGCGTGCACAAATTTTAACTGTGAGTTTAAGTTGATATTTACCTCAAAAATATGGCAACTTTGGAAGCGGATGGGGGGAAAAGTATTTACAAATCTAAATTTTTTTTACATCAACTCGCATTTATATAAAAATACCTTCCAGAAAAGTATACATACTTATATGTTCAGAAGAAAAATATTTGTCTGGAGCGATAAGAAGTTTGGTGCTTTTTGGGGAAAATGTCGCCAAAATTTACTTTTTTTTAATTTCTACTTTAAACTAATGTAATTTTTGACTGAACCAAGATATTGAACTAATTTTTTTTTATTCAATCAAGAATTTTATTGGCTAAATAACCGTTATTTTAAAACGAAAATTGGTCCAATTTTCTCCCGATATTCGAAAAACTTTGGACCTGAGTCGGACAAAATTTGGAATTTCACATTTTCAAATCGGAATATCTCGGAAACTATTGGGGTAACCCACACATGTGAACATGTTTTTTGTTCATCTTTACAAGAAAATTACTAATATGTTAATTTTTTGAAAATCGGATGAGAAACAAAAAAATGGCAAACACTCAAAATTTTTTATGAAAAAAGTACCCAACTTTGGGCAGCCATTTTGCCGCCCCCAAAGGGTGTGGAAGGTTCAAAATCAAAACTTAAACTCCATTTTATGTCTTTTTTGCATGTTCCAAATTTCATTGCAATCGGACTACAAGTTAACAAATGGCCGAATTATTTCCACAAATTTTGTGATTATCCCACTGTGTACTGTATCTGTAGCGATGTGTCGGATTATTCTTTTGTGTGTGAGAATCTTCCGACTGCCTCCAGATATCTATTAGGGAAAATAAAACGATTTTTTTACTTTTTTTATGGCCTTTGTTGCCAAATATTGTGCCTGTAGCGATGTGTCGGAATTTTCTTTTGTGTGTGAGAATTTTCCGACTGCCTCCAGGTATTTTGTAGAAAACTTTGCAAACTGTTCCTGCCTGCTCTGTCTGTTCCTGTTTATGCTCATGTGATGTTGTCTGCCTATTTATCCATTGTTCCAGTTTAATTAATTATATTACTGCCTGTCTGTTCCGGTTTTTTTTCCTGTGCTGTTTCTGCTGTGGAATCCTGTGCTTGTTGTGTGTCTATTTGATGTGTTCCATCTTTTGCGCCGGGCTCTTTGTCTGCTCCTAATCGTCAATAACTCATCATTTAATTTATTTATTTTATTTGTGTTATTTTTATTTCTTATATATATATATATATATATATATATATATATATATATATATATATATATATAATTTGTATTTATATATAATTTGTATTTTTGCCTAAAATGAATTTATTCTTATTTTTATTTGTTTTGTATGTTTTAATTACTTACTTCATTACATATTAATCAATTATTTCTTATATTTATATTATATTATTCGGTATTTTTGGAATTTTGGTTTTCCAGCTGATGTATTTTCTACTGTAGCTGATGTAAATAAATAAACTGTAAATAAATAAACTAAAATTAATATTTGTAAAAAAAAAAAATATGCTAAATTCAGAGAAGGCCTGGGGGAAGAATAATTTAAAGTAATGACATTTTTTACATTTAATTAATTTGAGTTGAATTGTTTTTTTACAAAAAACAAATATCTTTCATATTAAGGGGTATACCAGCTATAGAAATCAATAAAAACCACAATAGTTAAGCAATCATATAAAATAAATAAATGGTTTATTCAAAAATATAGAATTCGGACAACATGGCAACCCTGGCAACCATTTCATTGTATACCCTTTTTTAAAGCATAAGCGGGTGCCATCGTGTACTCCTATGAGAAGAAAAATTTAAATTTTGTTTCACATATGAATAAATTCTTTAGTCAGTCACTAACGTAGCTGGATTTTAAAATTTTGATTTGCATTAATATTATACGAGGGTAAACTCAAAAATTCAAAAAATACTAGGCAAACATTTAATAATGTCTCTACGTTAGTGACTCTACAAAACAAAAAAAAAAAAAACGATTGAAAATCGGTACACCCGTCAAGGCTGTACAGTGACACTGGCTTTTCAATATTTTGTTATGAGAGTAAAGCATTTAAAGTTAATATTGCTCATGTAAATATAGGGCAAGGAGTTTGCGATTTTTTCTCCAAAATTTTCATTGCACCTAGAAAAAAGTACACACTATTTAAATATGAAAAAACTTAAGAAAAAATTAAAATCAAAAACCAGTACACCCCTTAACACAAGGCAATAGTAAACAATTTTTCACAGCTAATTTAATTTAATAATTTATATATTTGTGTACTTACAAAAAAAAAAAAAAAACGAAAACAAACGTTGTTAAAAAAGCTTACTATATGTTCAAAACTGATTAATACCTCAATAATATTGTCATAGTAAGTTTTCAGAAAATTAAAATTTGTTAAATTTATAACGAGCTTCCAACATCCGTATATTTACAAAAATAATGCAAATCAAACATATTAGCTAGGTTGGTACTAGTATTTCGATCTAACTAAAGATCTCATCAGAACCCGAAGTTTTAGAAAAGCTAGAGCCTTCAGAATAGTCAGAGCTTTAACAAAATACCTATTAATTGTCAATTTTGCTCCATCCTTGTCTTCTTAGTAATCAAACACGTGGTTAGGGTCTTCTCCAAACAAGCATCATGACGTTACTAAACTTTGAAGACCAAAAATTTTCTATTTATATAAAAAAATTTAGTTTTTACTCTGGCTCAAGTAATATTTTTTTTACAGTTTTATTAGTTTTGTGTTTTATATTTAATATAACCACAGACTACACTCAAAAAATAAGTTAGTACAAAAGTTAGTAAAACGTCTTGTAAATCAGGTATACTGTTTTTTAGCAAATTTTTTTGCTAAAATCGTGTTTTCAGCTAAAATTTTTGTTATACTTATTCAGCACTTAATTGTTTTATACTTATGCTTTACTTATATACTAATGTTTTACTAATTAATTTTGCTAAAAAAATTGTGCTGATAAGCACATTAATAGTGACAACCGGATTGAAAGATATACGCAGAATGAAGCAGATGTCGCGGCATGTCAAGATGTAGTAGAGAAGAGGAAAATCATACTAAAAAGTACAACTCTAATAAGACATATAAAAAAATCAACCATGGAAGACTTTTGTATCTGTTTTTCACACATAAAACAAAATTGAGGATTTAAACAACTTAAATTTGGCGTTGTCACCAGCTTGTGAAAATAATTGTCTATTAATAAAATAAAAGACAAGAGAAAATATTTAAATTTAATATGTATTTCTATAATAAATGTTAATAGATTAGTGTGGTCAAATTGCAAACAAACATATACAGACATGTAGAGAGTAAAGCGAAAGACAAAGACACACATCTTAGTATGGTTCCTTTTTCTTATTGCAAAAAAAGGGTTGTTTTTTTTCGTTTCGTTTGTTTTTGTTTATTTTTTTCGTTTCGTTTCTATAATTATCTTCGGCAATTGCGTGCTTTAAAAGAAAGCATCATTTAGACTACCAGTGATGTAAGTAGTTGAAAGAAAATTTTTGTTATGTTATATATATTTATTTCTATATATTTTCAGATATTAAATTAATTCATGACATCAATGTGGGAAAATGAAAATTTTTATATTTCGTAATTATTGTAAATTATTTTTAAAAGAATCACAAAAATATGTTTTATGATTTTCAGCAAATATATTAACTAAATTACAATTTTTTTACAATTTTTTTGCGTTTTTTTTCAGTCTACTAAAATTCAGCAAAAAATTTATTAATTTTTACCAAGGCTTTTTTATTTCTAATCTACTAAGTGTTAGCAAAACTTTTGCTGAATCTACTAATTTTGTTGCTAAAAATCAGCTCGCTGATTTTCAGCAAAAGATTTTGCTGACATTGGCAATTTTTTGCTAGCACCCTCCTGACTAAAATTTTGCTGACTCAGCAAAATGTTTTGCTGACCTTTACAAACTTTTTTTTTGAGTGTACACAGACATGTTACCTATGACATATGCCAAAAAAAAGTAATCTTGAACCGTAATGGTTTGTTTATATTATAGTGATTTGGGGGTTGAGATAGAAATAAAAGCCCCCATATTAATTGTATGGTACATTTTTTGTATATATCTATCCCTTTCTATAAATCACTATAACTTTGACATTTCATTTTACTCATATTCTTACCACCATTTCCTGTCTGTGTAGTTGGTGGATATAACTATGGGAGGTAAACGTGTTAATTCCTAGGACACATAAAACACTTATTATTGCCCAAAAGGATATATGAAAGGTTGACGTAGTCTTGCATTGAATTGAATGAAATTTGGCTCACATATTGGCTGCTACAATGTGCGACATACCAAATAGATGTATTTTCGCTGGTAAGTTTTAGTAATTTTATACAACACAACCATAAAATTAGGTTCAGGCTATATCTGGAATTTGCTTGGAATTTAATAAAAGATAACATGTTTAGTATATATACATACCTATTTAATTCTAGCTGCATATATACACACAGATAAAAATTTAGCTATTTGCCAACTGAAATTTGATTACTGCGACTAAAATTCGGTTATTACGAATTTCAGTCGGTTGGTTAAACTGAACATTAGTTTGTACAATAAAGTTCAGTTAATTCAACTGAATCAGAAATCTAATGTAAATATCGTTGTACTAAGTGAACTTACAAGTTGTTAACATTAAAATAAGCTTTTTGATGCAGTTGGCACTTGTTTTCTTTGTGTGTAAGATATGTACAAAATTTTCGTCACATTCCAATATATTTGTACACTCAGGGAACTTCTGCTGTAAATATTTGTAATGGTTTGAATAGTAATATAGTATCATTTATTTATCTATATGTGAAGTCGATAGTCTACTCCGATAAGCCCGAAACGATTGACCACTTGGAGGACAACATTCGTCGTATTATTGCCAATATAAGGCCACAAATGATGGAAAAATGCATCGAAAATTGGACCTCAAGATTAGACTACGTCCGAGCCAGCCGTGGCGGTCTTATGCCAGAAGTCATGTTTAAATTAAATGCCTGAAGATTATCTTTCGAATAAAGTAAATTTCATGTCAATTTCAAAATTCATCTTTGTTTAAATCCATTTCAAAGTTGTATACCTCTATAAAAAATACCCTTTACAAAATATTTAATCGATGTATAATTTAACCCTTTATAGCCTCATGTAACATTACTGTAACAAACCCCAAAATCCCGAAATAATACATACTGAATTTATTTAGCTCGCTCAAACTTGCGTCACCCTACTGTGACATACCACTGATCAAATAAGTACCAAACAAATATCATAGATGGCGTAATTTTTTTGACTTCCGTCAGTTTGTCCCTCTTCGTATTTGCATAATAAGAATAAGGACAAGTTTAAAATTTTAAATTTTATAAAAAAATACAAAAAGTGCAAAAAATTGGGTTGTTTTTATGAAAACCTGTAGGTAAGCGAATGATATTTTTACTTATTGTATACAATGCATATTTTTACATTTTTACATGACAAAATTATAATTTTATGTTATGTAACAGTAATGTCACAATCCCTAAAATGTCAAATAAATAATAAATAAAGGAAATTTTTTAATTTCTTAGTAATACGTTTTTTTTATTTACCTTAACCTTCCCCCTACCAAAAAAAATTTTAATTTTTAAGTTCATGGGCTACAAAGGGTTAAGTATAATTTTAAATTTAAGCAAAACCGTTTTGTATGGAGTCGAAAAATTCGACTACAAATTCGGCAACCGTAATCAGGCCGAATGTAAATATACTCGCGTGCCAAATTTCACTTACGTACAACAAACTCCTTCTATTTTTTGTCCACTCGTTGTATGAATTAACGACACTGTGCGCGTCAGGATATCTCCCTTTTACACTTACCCATCGATAAATAGTACACGTGAGATACAAGTGACGTAAATTTTGAAATTACTTATACGGATTATAAAAGAAATAGTAAAGAATAAATACAAGGTTCCTTTATTTCATTTTTTTTTTTTTTGAAGGCATAAGTTAACATCCTACATCGTTGCATCTAGTCTAGTACTAAAAACCAGCACGACTCTGTTTTTGCGCGGGTGCTTTTAGCACGATCTTAACAGGAATTCTTTTCACAGTTTGGAACATATGCAGCAATTTAGCATTGACTTCTTAAAAATATTCACTAAAAACTGAATTATTATTAAAACAAACAAAGAAATAAAAAATCAAACAAAACAGCACTAAAATTGGAAAGTCCTCTTGTATGTTGTTGCATGTAGAACAAATGAAGAGACACTCCAAACCTCAACAAGTCGTAGAAGTTATGTACACATAGTTAGTTAGTTAGTACCAACATGCTGCAACTTATTCACTCAACCTTCTAACCATATTTGTTATATATAGATAGTATACATCCATACATATTTTTTGGATTTGTTTTGTTTGTTCGTGCCAATTCGGGCTCACATTATGTGGTCCACCTGGTCAAAAGCGTTAAATTTTGCGCTTGCTGTCGCATTTGTATTTAACAAACAATGCAAATTGGTTTAAAATGAGATTTAACAACGATTTTTTTTTCTGTCTGTCCGTCCGTCCGTCTATCTATCTACCTGGCTGACTGGCTGGATGACTGTTGGTATTTGTTTCTTCATATTAAAAACGATTGCACAATTTGGATGTGATTCTGTTTTTGTTTTGTTAGTTATTTTCCACCAAATTGGCGACACATAGAGACAAATTTTTTACAATCTTGTAATCGATGGACGACGGCTTACTGCTTGTATATGCCAAATTACATATACAACGTTTATCGTGCGAAGATTGTGTTGGAGTTTATGTAGTAACACACGATTTAATGTATGATATGATCATTTCCAGATTTCAACTAATTGTGAATTGGGAAAACCATTTTTCAAACTAATTGTAATGCTGACCTAAATTTTAATTGGAATAAGAAAAATGTACAGATCCAGATAGAAAATCGGTAGAGTTTATGTGTACGTCAATACATTTTTTTCAACACCCCAAGCATATGACTGTGAATATTAAACGCCATATCTGTCGCGGTAACTATGATATTTTTCTGTCAATAAACTTCAAATTCAATCGCAGAGAGAATTATATTACATGTGGACCACACATTACTGTTAACATTATATCTGATAGCAAAAGAGAGTTGTTATGATAAATCTCTAAACAGCAATATCATGATATGAGCTGTCAAAATACAAAGATTGTAAACAAAAAAAAATAAAAGTTAAACGCTTAAAAATAAAAAAACGCAAGAAGAAAAAGTGTATTAAAAATTGTTTAACTGTTATAAATCAATTTAAAGTTTTGAATCGCATAGTTGAAAATTGAAAGAAAAAACGGAAGTCTCTACTCAACGGAAGACAGAAAATTATGAGAAGACATGATATGAATACGTATTCTCCACCGTAAACATTAATAGGAACATAAATAATTTAATTCCTTTATTCTGTTGGCGTTCTCGCTCATATTATACTTAATATCTAGTGTTGACTCCGTGTTAATTTTGTAAAAACTTAACGAAAGATATAGCAATTAAAGTTTACTTCATGCGTCGGATTTTCATATTTTCCCAACATACCAATTATTTTAAGAGAATTTTTTGTTGCTATACTTAAAATTCAAGTGAACAAATACGAATTCCTAAAAAAACATGTAATTTTGGAAAAGGGCCATTAACCACTTGCATACAGAAATACGGTTTTTGTGCAACTTTTTCCGTTTTCCTATTTTGTATATTCCATATATTTTCTGCAGTTCTGAACCGAATGCCTTGAGAATTCGAGTAAGTAAACTCTGAAATATTTCTAAAAGCACAATTTCGTAATTGCTTAGAATCTGATTATAATCTGGACAAACCTAAACAGACATAACAACACCCCAGATGCAATTTCATTCTTGTGTGCCTTTCACAAATCTCTATAAACAGATATTACAGAATATTTTGGTTTATTACACGTTACGTCATATTTTGATAAAAAGCCGAATTTCTAAAGTTTTGACTTGTATTAAAATGGTAAGAATGTAAACAAAAAAACACCCAAAAATCGTTGTTTTTTATAAAAAAAAATACTGCCGAGTAAAAAGGTTCATATACAATCATATCGTGTTTAATATTTATTTACATCAGTTACAGTAGAAAATACATCAGCTGGAAAACCAAAATTCGAAAAATACAGAATAATATAATATAAATATAAGAAATAATTGATTAATATGTAATGAAGTAAGTAATTAAAAACATACAAAACAAATAAAAATAAGAATAAATTCATTTTAGGCAAAAATACAAATTATATATAAATACAAATTATATATATATATATATATAAGAAATAAAATAACACAAATAAAATAAATAAATTAAATGATGAGTTATTGACGATTAGGAGCAGACAAAGAGCCAGGCGCAAAAGATGGAACACATCAAATAGACACACAACAAGCACAGGATGCCACAGCAGAAACAGCACAGGAAAAAAAACCGGAACAGACAGGCAGGAATATAATTAATTTAACTGGATCAATGGATAAATAGGCAGACAACCATCACATCAGCATACACAGGAACAGACAGAGCAGGCAGGAACAATTTGCAAAGTTTTCTACAAAATACCTGGAGGCAGTCGGAAAATTCTCACACACAAAAGAAAATTCCGACACATCGCTACAGGCACAATATTTGGCAACAAAGGCCATAAAAAAAGTAAAAAATCGTTTTATTTTCCCTAATAAATATCTGGAGGCAGTCGGAAGATTCTCACACACAAAAGAATAATCCGACACATCGGTACAGACACAGTAGTTGGCAACAGCGGAAATAACAATTTAAAGTTAAATCTCGCGTAATAATAACCGTTTTATTTTATGAATAGGATCGGACACGGAAATAAGTTGTGAAACTCATTAAAATTTGTACATAGACATCGAAATGGATTAAATTCCTCATAATTATATCTGCAAAACGACGTTTGTATAGGAACATAATTCCTTGTTACCCGAACTGGAACATTAAAATCTATGTTCCCTAGTAAGAATATATAATAATATAATATTATAAAAAATGTAGCTTTATATACCTTAATATGGATATATGTGATGTCGCATATGATAATATACAATTTTATCTTGCATTTGGTTCTTCAAAAATTTTTGATATTAATATCTAAATATATATCGATTATATATGGTATATATTAATTAGCATAATTTCATATATAATTTTATATCTTTTAATACAATGTTACATAAAATAGCATATTGTATTGAATCAATGGCTATGCAATGCTCTCAACCTCTGTTAACACCAGCAAACAGTCAACATGATGCTTTTAAAGAATACCAAAGCTAAATTAAAAAAAATTTTTGCTCAAATCAACAAATATGTCGAAAACTATCAGCAGCAGCATTAAAAAAAATCAATTTATCAATTTATAGTTGCAGCCACAAGTTGTTTATTTTCTCAGTAGGAGAGAGTATTGCAATCTCTTTATTTTCTACACTTTTTGCTTTAAAGTGCGGTAATTTGTTGTTTTTTTTTTTTTCTTTGATATTTCAAATGTTAAATCATACTTCTTGACGAGAATTTTTGATTTTCTGATTTAAACGTACAAATATGTCTACAGATTCTAAGAACATTATCCCCTGACAATTTTCTTAGGCAATAATAATATCCGGCTACAGACCAGCCTACAACAAACTATTTTTCACCATGTGTTAAATAAGTTTGTGGAATAGGTTTGGAATTTTGTATTAAAACTTAAACAACTATAAATTAAATGTTTTTTTTTGTTATTTATTTATTTATTTATTTATTGATATCCTGATAATACCAGAATAGATTCTTGATCATTTAAATTATCAGTCATTATCGGTTGAATTTTACAAAATATAAAATTTACACAAAAATAAAAAGGATATAATAATAAAAACAAAATAATAATAAATAATAAAAAAAAATTTACTAATAAAATTTTAATTTAAAAATTGTTAAAAAGAAAAAAAAAATTTTTTCAAGTAAAAATGTAACTAACGAAAAATCTTAATTTCAATTTGAATATTCGAACTATCGGTTAAAAATTTAAAAGAAATCTTTAATCTTCTTTGATTGCGTCTGAAAATTTTTAATATCAATTGCAATTTTTCTGCATTAGGTAAATGGTAAATAAATATAACACACTAATTTTTACTTGAAAACTGTAATAAATTTTATGGTTATCATAGTTTTACCATATTCACAAGTTATATTCGAGTTTTTATGAGAAGACATACCCGAATAAAAATAAACTGGTATGGTGCTTTATCTAATTTAATATGACACAACAATTATTTGTATAAAAGTTCATCGGAAAACATTTATGATACATTATGTATTCAGAATATCCCAAAATTATATTATTGATATTTTAGTTTGCAAAAATCTCTTCTAATTGTAAAGTATACAGTATGAACACAGAAAAAGTATTTTTTATCTATTCACACTGCGTTGCAAAGCTATAATTACAAATGATTTTTGCTATTTTTTCTAATATTACAAACATTTTTTTAAAATTTTTAAGAGTGTGGTAACAGATCTCTTCTTGTGCATAATTTAATTGTGTAATAATATGTTGTTGGTGTTTCATAACTATAATTACATATAACGGTAAACAAAAAAGAATAAAAAAGTAAGAAAAGAATTATTTGTGTATATTATGCAATTTTATTCAATTTGCAATAAAATGCCGCGTGGTTCATATCTAAGTGAATTTGAAAAAGGGCAAATTGCAGCCTATTTAAAAAGTGGCTTAAGTTTTCCGAAAATTGCTAGCAAAATAAACAGTTCACATGTGGTTGTCACAAAATTTTCAAATCATCCGAGTGCCGAAATCAGGCGGCATCAAAAAAAAAGCTTTCTGACCAGGACCGGCGAAGAATAATCAACTGTATCAACAACACAATGAAGAGTCTTATTCATATAATCTATGAACGTAAGACAAATGTGTCCAAATCAACCATAAGTAGGCTCTTAATGGATTCCCAGAGAATTACTATCTAAAGCTGATGTCTGCGCCAAGTTTATCATCCCATCACAAAACTTTTCGACTTCAATTCGCTAAAAGGAATTTCCACACCAACCGGAGAAAGGTAAATCAATAATCCGTGTTGTTGGCAGGACTGGCTAAACATAAATTTCTTTTAAATGTGATTTTTTCTGATGACAAAAAGTTCAATATTGATGGTCCAGATGGTTTTGACAGCTATTGGAGTGACATACGTAACGAACCACGATATTTCTCAAAAATAAATTTCGGGGGCGGATCCCTCATGGTTTGGGGCGCTTTTTGTTGCTACGGTATGGTTGATTTGGCATTTCGAAGAATCATAATGAATTCTTCTGAGTATATTACAGTATCGACTTTTTCACTATCGACTTTTTGATTGTGGGTATATTTATATTTTGACTTTAGATTCTTGTTAGGGGTCCTTAAATTAAAAATATAAAGTTTTGCATGTATGCCTCCTCCTCCTACTACAAACCAATAACGGGACCTAAAATCGAATTTTTGAAACTTCTCAGCCCATTTGTACACCTGAAACATAGATGGAGCTACATGCCAAATTTCGAGATTCTAGCTTTCTAAGCTTACGAGATATGCAAAACACACTTTTTCGGAGATAAAGGTTCATTAAAAAAATCGGACTTTCTTAACAAATATCATGACAATATTGCCCTAATGAACAGTTTATCTTTGTAATGACTTTTTTTTTCACTTACCTAATAATCCTAATGAACATCTTTAACCAAAAATATAAAGCTTTATTGCTTTATTACAATTTTTATATTTTCATTTAAAAAAGTGTACACTACAGCACAAGGGTAGTGCAAGGGTTAAGGCTGTAACGTAACCGTAACTTAACGACTCAGCTGTTTAAATTTGTTCTGTGTACAGCCATAACTGCTAGTATCCATTTCACGGAACCGGAAACCGGTAAACAATATTCTTCGTTACTTCCCCGTTCACTTGTTTTTTGTTTGTTTTTTGTATGAAAAACATACGATCTAAAATTTTTTTTGTAAATTTACTACTATAACATGTAAATTTTTGTTTAATACATCGTAAAATAAGTAAATTTTCTAAAAAATAAAAATAAAAAGAAAATAAAATAAAATAAGAAATATCGCAACGAAATCATTAAAAAGTTGTTGCGAATAAATTACTATTAAAAAATTAATTATGTTAAACTTTATATTAAATATTTAGATTAAGATATTGAAACAAAGCCATTTTTGTTTTAAAACATTTTTTTATAATTGTTATTAATTTCAAGGTTTGATATAAATTGACATTTTGTTTTCATGGTCCGAAAAGGGTTAATGTTGCAAATTGGGTTGGGTGTAAACGCACTATTTGTTTCAAATCAGTCTTTCTGAACACTTCCAATGTCGTGACATTTGACATATAAGGTAACGAGTTGACAATTCGTTGCAGCGGAAATTCTTTTTCTGCCAAACTCGTGGAGGTGAAAGTAAGATTTTAAAGTTTTCTTATAATAATAACTGGCAGAATAATTGCCTTGAGTTTAACAAATTAATTTATAACTGCGCATTTATTGGAAATAATCAAAGTAAGTGTTAATTCTAAAACATTGAAAGAATATAGTGTGATTATTTCTTTTCCTAGTTTTTTTGTTAGTTTGCCCTGCAAGCCAGAGTTGTGTGCTTAAAGGAATCAATTCTTGCAGCGAAAATTAAAAGGCAACTCCACTGGGTCGTGCTTGGCGTTATAAAACGTGGCCTGCGTGGTGGAGTTCCTTTGCTGGGTTTGGCTGGACGTCCTCCGTTCATCATTTCATTTGTACACGTGTCTACGTGCACGTAAACCCGTACCGGCTATTGGCCATTTAAATTTATGCACGTTTGATCTTTGATAAAAGATTCCAACCCTTAAAGTTCTCATTCCAATTCGGCATCAGCATTCACATACGTTTTGTAGATTCTAGTGGCTGAAGGCTCTGCTTACGCAGGCAGAGCAAACAGAATTTAAAAGATCTACAATTTGCAGCAACAACAGCATTTTGCAGTTTGTGGGTTTTTTTTTTGTATCGTGTGAAAAAGAGCGTAAGACAACGAAAACAACGAGTACTGTCAACAAGACTGTGAGTAATTCCTGTTGGAATATTTAATTTATTTATATTAACCCCACAATCGGCACACATTTATTGTGCGATATTTATTTTGCCATATAAAAAGGGCAAAATTAAAAGACTAAATGAAAAATTAAAAATGCAAAAATTAAAAGATTAAAAATCAAAATTGAAAATTAAAGTAAAAGATTAATGATTAAATTAAAGCATTGAAAATTAAACTTAATAGAAAACCAAAAATATAAAAAGAAAATATGTTTATATAATTAGTATAACTAATCCTACTAACATTATAACTTTAATATTTTTTATACAGACAAAATGAATGAATTAAAAATATGAAATTTATTAGTAATATAATAAAAATTATTATGGAACATTAAACAACTTTGTAGTGTGAATGTTTAGGAAACAAACCAGGCGAAGCAGACGGACGGACATGGGAGTTTTAGGGGAATGTAATATAGGGTAAATTGAACGGAACTTTACGGAATAGGGGCCATAGCAATTAAAAATTGTACTGACGACTATGGCAAGGTTGGGAGGGACAAGTCAGGGCTATCGTTAATATCTAGGATAGCAGGGTTAAGGAGGGGAGAAATCATAAATAAAATCAAATTTTATGACCGGGTACGATTTTCGTGCTACGACGGACCGTGTCAATCTGGCCACAAAGAACCTACCCACATCCGACGAGCTAGTTCGTGCTTTAATGCAAGCGTACCCGAGTGGCTGGGTAGACATAAAATTTAACCTTGGTCCGCGCGTAACAAAGTACTGCAAACACCAAAATAAAACTGGTGCATTTATACACTCATGGAAATTTTGCTTTCAAAATTTGTAGCTGTTTGGGTTGTAATACAGTTTCTTTATTTTAATCTAAATGTCAGTCATTTGTAGAACAAATTCAATTTTTACTAATCATGTATTGCATATAAAAAAATAAACCACATCAAATGACTGTTTTATGATTTTTCGTTCATTTTTTTTTTCATTAATTGTTTTGTTATTTAAAAAAATAAAATAAAAATGTTTGTTTATTTTTTACTAACATACACTGTCTCAAACAGTTGTCCGTACCCCATACAAATAAAAATATATTTGAATATAGTTCGAAAAATACTTACCCGATTCGAATGAAGTAATTTATTTAAATTTATTTTCATCGGGATAAACATTAATTGCATTTATAGTAATTAAATGTGCTAAAGTCCCAAAACTTATTTAACAAATTGTGAAAAGCAATCTGATGTAGGCGTGTCCCTATCCGGATTTCATTCCTGCCCAAGGAAATCTTCAGGGGACTTTGTTATTAGAATTTCTAGAGATATTTGTTATGTTAAATCACAAACTCAATGAGAATTTCTTGTCCTCGTCTAGGAGCGAGATTCAAAATATCAAAGAAAAACCAAAACAACAACAAAAAATTGTCACAATTGGCTTTGTCATCTTCCAAATACTACTCTGTTTTTTTGACAGACCTAGCAATGTAGTGACGTTTATTCAAGTAAATCAACAATAGAAAATCATATGTTTTCTATTAGTGTCAGTTACATTTAAATTTGCACAAGCACCTGCATATTTGTTATTTAAATTTATTTTCATCGGGATAAACATTAATTGCATTTATAGTAATTAAATGTGCTAAAGCCCCAAAACTTATTTAACAAATTGTGAAAAGCAATCTGATGTAGGCGTGTCCCTATCCGGATTTCATTCCTGCCCAAGGAAATCTTCAGGGGACTTTGTTATTAGAATTTCTAGAGATATTTGTTATGTTAAATCACAAACTCAATGAGAATTTCTTGTCCTCGTCTAGGAGCGAGATTCAAAATATCAAAGAAAAACCAAAACAACAACAAAAAATTGTCACAATTTGTTAAATAAGTTTTGGGAATTTAGCACATTTAATTACTATATAAGTAATTTTGTTTTTAAAGTCCAAACAGTTTATGTGGGCGTTGTGGTGTAATGGTTAGCGCGTTGGACTGTTACACGGATGGTCACGGCTTCGATTCCCAGTGACGACAACATCAATTTAGAAAAAAAATAATATGTATGAGTTTTCTATCACTTATATGTATCGCTACACCCACCTTCGGTGTTCCCATAGCACTTAACCCCACCGAAGTAAAATAATGAATCAGGGCTATGAAACAAAAAGCTTCAATAAATTCGCCAACTCTACATCAGGTGGCGAGCAACAACTGTTCTAAGAGTTATCTACTCGCGCAATTACAGTGTTGCCATGTTTGAAGCCCTTCATCTTTCACCACCTTTCATCTCCCCACTATCCCCTTTCCAAAGAAAGCAACACATTAATTAATAGAAAGAATTTCCTGAGTGTTGCTTCTCTTTAAAAAAAAAAAAAAAAAAGTAATTATAAAAATTGCCAATTAATAGTAAAATAAAAAAAGTTTCACTTTTATTTTTAACAAAAAACTTAAAAATAGTTCAATATATTAATTAAAAAATTGTCCGTACCCTATAAAAAAATTTACATATGTATTTATGAAATGTATATTATGATGATGTATGATGTCCTTAATATATAGTGTGGTATCCTTTAGCAGCAATTAAGTCTCTTAAGCGATTTTTCATTGTTAAACCCAGTTTTTCTGTGGTTTCTGCACCATTCCCGCCATTCTTGAACGATGACATCTTTCAGCATTTGCTTGTTAGTTATTTTATGCTGGCGAATTTTTTTTTCTAAAATACCCCATAGATGTTCTATGGGATCTAAATCTGGTCTCTGGGGAGGATCAGGCACCACTTCCTTAACGTTGTGCAGCAGCCATTCTCGTACAACCATGGCAGTGTGCTTTGGGTCGTTATCGTGCAAGAAACGGTAATTTTTTTCAATCGGCTCATATAACTGATTTGGAAATGTTTTAAAACCATGAACTTTTTTATAGCAAAAAAAATATTTTTTTTGAGATAAAATAAAGGGTAATGGAACCAATTAAATAAAAATCAGAACAAATGTATGTCAAAATCGTGTTTCGGGTTGCGTCGCATTTCTCCGGCCCCCATTATCGACGCAAACCGGGGTATTAGTGTAACACAATATTAGAATCAAAAAAATGAGATCGATACTTATGTAAATAATTACCAGTAACTCATTATTTTGCAATTACATATAAGTACTTATACAACCCATTATCAGCAAGTCATTAATTTGTATTTTACAATAGGTGATGTCCCACCCTTACTTAGTAATCTATACGGTAAAGCACTGTCATTATAATGTTTCTGCTATTTCTGTCTCTACTGATTCAAATTCGAGCGCAGTCGGATTTCTCACCTAAGAGAACTCCCTCGTAAGCAATGAATACAAACAATTAATAATATATATTTGTTTTATCTTTTGCGAATTGATTCCATTTTATTTTACATATTTTTTTAGATTTGATTTGTGGGAAAATTTATATTCACCGTCACTTCAATATGATGTATAATAACCTACATAGGTAGGTACTGCTCCCAAATTGGAGCAATCAGATTCCTCAATAGGTCATCTAACTTTGTTTTAAGTCATGATGATGTATTTGTTATTCTTTTGTCTATCAATCTCATCAGATTGCAGGGAGAGAGAGAGAGAGAGGAGTTGCTTCATTCGTTGCTTGACTATCGAATCGAAGACAATGAAAGTTCAAAATAAACAGAAAAATGTAATCGAACTAATGATTATGATTTACAAAGAAGGTGGAATACGTTAACATGTCACCGCTTGACAATTTTGTCAACTTTCTGATATTGCTGCAGCACGACTTCCAAACAGCACCACTGGTGAATGCGAAGCTCACTCACTAGCTACGAGTATAAATGTCTATAGAGAATGTCTTCGTCAATTGTCGTTGTTGTTGTTGTGGCTGCTGCACGATCCTATGAGACGTATTGTCTCCAATATTATCAACTTGTGCTGCTCAGCTTTGCGGCATACCACAAATATTACAATGATGACAACGTTGGCAACATCATTGAATGTTGTACTATAACGAACGCTTCCACATCACCAACTCCTTAATTTGGCTACAAACACTACGATACATAACTTAAATACACTCGTAAAACTATACGTAAAGAGATGCAGTGGCACTTACATTACAGTCGCATTAATATGTATAAAGTAGAATCGTGGTGCGATGGTGGCACGTTCATCTTCAATTTTTCTTTGTCGTCTCTGATGATTCAAATGTTGATGACGAAAACGTCGTCTTATTTTTCGTAGTAGTCGTTTTGAATGAAAAATCTCTCTATGGCCTTTAAAGAGCAAGAATACTGAATGTTTGGCAAAATGTTTGAATGCGATCACGAACTTGACCTTTCACATAACCTCAAAAAAAAGCAGTCAGTCAGTTGAAACGTTCAACTAACTCTTCTTCTTTAGTTAGCACAGTGTATGTTATATGTTAGTTTAGCATGAAAATAGTGAATCTTACTAATGTTGCTTAGTATTCCTATTTTGTTTAGCAAATACTGAATCTTTGGTGGGTTTAGTAGCTGATTAAAAAAAAAAAAACAACATTTGATATATTGACTGTCATATCGAGTATCAATTTAACCGTGGACACATGTTTGATCACACCAAAGTAAACGGAAGTCTTAAATGATAATAAATTAAAAATTGAATAAGTCGATTAAATACAATATTTTACAAAAAGAGACTTTGGTATTTTTCTAAAAGACTTTAGGGTGCAGTATATTTTTTTCAATGTGTTGGTTACCCGGCGAAAACTTTCATTACCACACAGCAAAATGGAACAACTTCTAAATGAATAACTTGTTTCATTACATCAACAAGAAGTAGTATGTACCAAAACTATGCGAATTAGCAGTTCATTTCATGGGTGGCAATATGTAAATATTTGGTATGGGGGTTGCATGGAAGCGTGCCTAGCAATCAGAGGGTTCCGGGTTCGAATCCCGGAAACGTTAATGAAATTTTTGTTTGGTTTTTTTCAAAATTATTTACTTTCCATTTTGAATTGTCAGGTTTATAATCATAATTAATATGTTACTATTACAAATAGAAAACACTAATTGTTAATCTTGTGGGGATCAGCGTAAGAGTGGGTGCAGCATTTTCGACCTAAGCGACTAGGTCATCTTCAGCCTCATTCTTATCCAGAACAAACTCAAGGTTTGATCAGGTATATATATCAACCAACCACAGAAAACCGGTGATGTTAATTGATTACATGGGCAACATGAGTTATTTTCGTCTTTTATTACATGTTTAAGATTTAAAGCTGTTGGCTAGCTTTAACTTTAAAGCACGCAAGACCTAAAAATTCTAAATGAATATAAACTTGAAAAAAAAATAATGAGTAAGAAAAATAATCGGTACTAAAATCGAAGTTTGAAAATATAATTAAGAATTGAACCTCAACAGAAAACTACGCTGCTCCACAAACAAACACAGTGAATCTGAAGTCAAAAAAGTAAAAATAGTTTCTAAGTTTCTGGCTTTTCTCCATTTAGATTTAAAATGATTTACTTCTCAATAATACGAAAATAGCATTTTGGGAAACGGTCATTGTAGTATTTGAATTTGGTAAAACATTTGGACACATTTAAACTTTATTCATGCAACACTTAAAGGAAAGCTTTGTTCTATTTATATTACGAAAACCTCGACAAAAATACTATAGTAAATTAAAAAAATCTATATTGCTCTATCTCTATAAACATTTTAGACATGTACCCCTTAGACCAGTGCAGTGGTACTTCACAAAACTATTCCATTTAAACCACCCCTAGTTTTCCATCAACAACTTTTCTCCAGATCTACGATGAATACACCTACACAAGTAACGTGATAATTTCTATCCCACTGGTCCAGTTGAATATCACATAAATCCTAAATTGATTCTACTGTAACACTACATACTTCTAACTTGTACCGTAGCTTATTCATTTCAGTCGGTACAGTGATAGGTTACATTAGTCAAATTATTCGCCACGTCACACGGTGCTCCAAAGGTAGCAATTGTCACCTCCTATGACAAGCACATGGTAAAAGAACCTGTCAGTTTCATATAACGGAACCGCAACTACGACAGGTTTCATATGCACAAAGTTCTAGTCTACTAGTGACTAGTCCACTTCCCGCAGGAAAAACAGCAGGTATGAGGACGGAATGTTAAATATCGACATGTTGGACAATTTTTCTTGTTTTCTTGCATTGAGGAAATTCAAAAATGTTCGAGATCTTGAGACAAACTATTGAATTTTTTTTATATGAATAACCCAATATGTATACACTCATAATAATACATGCTTAAAATACGAAACTAATGTCAAAACAACAAAAACTTTCATAAAATTAAAAAAATATTGGTTTATTTTACGAAAGTTTTTGCTATTCTGACATTTATTGGTATTTTTATGCAGTGATTATTATCAGTGTATGTAATCATGCTAATCTTTATCATAATTATTTATCTTTAACGACGCAAATATTATGGTGGTTTTATGTTTATATCAAAATAAAAATATTAAAATTGCAGTTTTTGTTTATGACAAAAATGTCACATTTATTTCGCACTTTACCTTCAAATTTTCTTTTTTGTGTTCTTTTTTTATATAAGGTGAACACTAAGAGAGGGTACTGTGTTTCATTCTGAAAATATTGCCACATAAAAAGTGCTATTTGAATGCCCTCAAATTATATACAGGGTTGTTTTCGCCCTTTTTTTTTGTTGTGTATATACTGCAAAGCTGTTTGCGAGAAAAGTCTCACCTTGGTAGCCAAGGGCTGCTGATGCAAAGGGTCCCAGGTTCAAATTAAAAAAAATGGTTAGAATTTTCTTTTATACAACTTAAGCATTATACTTCATAACATCTATTCCATAGAGGTTTTTGCTTCAGATTCGAATTTGGGAGGCCATAATACTTTGAAAAGCATTATTTTGATTCTGTGTCAAAATTTTGTATGCACGTGCATATTTCGTTAAATTAATTTTGTGCATTGCACGGAAATTTTGTGGATATTAATGAATTTTCGTAATCGCGATACTGACTTTAAATTCGAGTATTAAGAAAATTCATAAATATTACGAACACAATTTTGTAGATGAAGAACTACGATTTTTTTTTTTTGTAAATAATACAAACCTTTCGCTCAATTTTTTTCTTTTTCTCTCAATATTTTTAATTTTAAGTTATTTCGTAAATAAGAAATTTATTAAAATAACTGATTTTATGTAAATAGCACAACATATTTGTAAATTTTTTGCATAAATCTCTCATGCTATAAACACATAGACCACAGCAGACTGCAGAGCTACACGACTACAAATGCCGTTCACTGCAATCGTCGCCGTGTGGCCAGCTACTTATTATTTTGGAAACGACAGCAACATAATAAAAAGCTGTTTTTATACAAATGAATTTTTATTTCAGTAGTGCCAATTACATTTTTTTGTTTGCTTTATTAAAATAGAACAGCATGCATGGCTGTAGACACGTATATAAAGTTCACTTAAAATACAATTACTTATTTATAATACATTATTATAACGTGTAAATAAATTTATCTAACCCCTCTTGAATATTAATGCAATTATACCATTTAATGTTGCGACGTTTTTTGTGTTTAACAAAATAAAATATTTTTAAGCACTAATTTGTTACATATTTTGTTTTATTGTCAACACTATTTTTGTTTTGCAGCCAACAAAAATATAAATTATCCTAATTTGACTACAGCGGCAAAAGTAGTCGGGTAGCCGTGTAGTTGTGTAGGTGCCAAAATAATCGTTTTCATATAAACGTGTGTATTTTATTTTTGACAGGCTGTAGTCGTGTAGCTGCAGTCGTCTATGTGTTTATAGCATCACACTGTCAATGATTGTAACAAAAAGCTGAATAGTGTTGTTATAAAAGTTCGTGTTAAAGCAAGCTGATTCCTCTCTTTCTCTCTTCCGCTCTCTTCTAAAAACCTGAACTGGTATTTTGAGAGTTTTTGTAGAAATTGTTAAAATTTTGTTAACAGTGGACTTTTAATGAAATAATTTCCAAGTTGTTAACTCCTTTGACATAAATTTCAAAGTTTCTTTGTGTTTTTTAACCCTGCATTACTATCCTTATTCAACTTACGTTGGGTGTAATCCATTTTTTTTTTCAATAATGAACTCCAAAATACAGAAAAAAAATTAATTTTATAAGTTTGGCAATTCATTTATTTTAAATAACATTTTGTTAATGTACATCTCTCTTGAAAAAAGCAAAAATTCCGCCTTATGGGTGGATTCCACCCAGACAATAGTAATGCAGGTTTAATAGGTTATCTGCATTGTTAATGCATAATTAACGCAAACTTTTAATTATTTATATTGAAAATTAACCATTAAAAACAGCACTATTAAAATTTTTTCCAGACCCAGCTCACATATAAAATTTAACAGCAACTGAGTATATCAGTTCCTCTGTATCCAAATGCTATCGTTCAAGCAAGTCGTGTTTTTTCCAATATTTGTTAATCTATTAATTGTTAAAAAAAAATAATAATATACCAATTCATGCGTGAATTGTACAATAAGGGGATGATTTGTACAATAAGGGGAGCCCTCCTGCAATGTTAAATCAAACAATTCACTATGAATACCTTCCTAGTTGATTATAACATATTTAACGTAACCATTTTAATAATATTTTTATGTAAATCGAAGAAAATCAATTGTACTTTAAACCTTTGAGTGTCTTTAACACCTTTTCCATAAAGGAAGCCCTCGTGATAAGTTCGCGTTGGAATGATATGAATACATTGAACATTTAAAAACCAAAATTTCTTAATTTTACGAAATATTTTGTTCGCTCAACTCAACGAAACATTTCGTAAATCTAGAATTGTTTCGTTTATTTAACATATAAAATATTTTTGTTGTACAAAAAATTTCTCGTAAAAAACAAAAATATCGTGAATATTACGAAGAATTTACGAAATGACATAAGTTCACTTTACGAAATATTTTGTTTCGGCAGACAACGAATATTTTCTTAAAATGTACGTGCATTTTTGTTTATTCTACCTATAAAATATTCAGAGTGTGTAAGTTTAAAGTTTTATATACGGAATTTATTTAATTAAATGCATGTAAAAAATCTCTTATTTCCCATTGACTTTAAATAAAATTTTTTAGTAGTAATCGAAACTACAAAGTCAAACAAATTAGTAGTGTCCTACCGAGTATTCGGCTTCGGTCAAAAAGTGAAGTTCGGCCAAGTTCGGTCAAATTTTTGCCGAACTACCGAATTTTTTTTTGATTCTTTAATAAAAAGCACAAATAAATAACAATTGTGGTTATATTTACTTTTCAGAATTTCCAAAAAAAAACTACATAAAAATACAAGGTTGAATATGATAGAATAACAAAAAAAAAAAAACAACGATATTTAAATATCAATGTATGTGTGTGTGAAAAAATTTCAAAAAGTCAAAAGAGTTTTAAAAAAATTCCAGAAATATACCTACAAGACTTATAAGCAAATAATCAAATTTAATGCGATATAATTTAAATAAACGTATACTTTTATAATTTGCAATTAAGTTCGATTGGTAAGTAATCGTAAAAAGAGAATAAAAGGTTTATCAATTTGGGATAGAAATGATGCAGAACCAGACTTAGAAGTAGCAGAACCAAAGGAAAATTTTGTTGAAAAAGAAATTAAAATGTTTATTACGGAGCCTTTAAGTCCGAGAAGTAGAAATATATTTGAGTATTGGAATTCAAGTCCATTTACAAATTTAAAAGCTGTACCAATAAAATATTTATCAGCCCCACCAACTAGTGTAGCTAGCGAACAGCTTTTTAGCGCTGCCGGACAGCTGTATTCCGATAGACGAAGCAATTTACATGGTGTGAATGCGGAAAAATTGCTTTTTAATTTTAAATATTAAAATTTAAGTTTTTTTTTCTATATCAACTTAAAAATCGATCAACTATTTTTTTTGACTATAAAATATAGTAGAAATATTTTATTCTTTTTTTTACTTAAAATAGTACAACTATTTTCCAAATATGATTTTTTTAAAAATATACCTATGAATTTTTATTTATGTTTAATAACTTTTTGGTTTAAATTTATTGATCTAAAAAAACAATTTATATTTTTTTTTATTAAAATAAAAAGTTCGGCTTCGGCCGAACATTGATATTATGGCCGAAGTTCGGCTTCGGCGGAAAAAATGAGTTCGGTCGAACACTACAAATAAGTTCAAAATGTTGACATGTTGTTTGCAAGTGTTTGTCCGAGATTTATTTATTGATGAGTCTAGTGTGAATACATATTTTATGTGTCAAAATTTCTAAGCAAATTTAAGTTTTAAATGGACAAATCCAAAAATTCATGTATTGAAGATTCTAACGCGGTATTTAAAATACGCTTAAACGTTTTCCGATATGGAAATTTTATTTACATCCATAAAAATATTTGCATCTCCAAAAAATTTACACATAAAATATTTTCCTTTGGATGTGGGGTTAAAACGAAAAGATCCACAATTGAAAAAGTAATTACATTAACTCTTTCTTAACTTTCAATATGGGATAAGAAAAGCAAAATTCTTTCGAAAAAAGTCACCGTTTTGCAGTGCGGATTTTTGCTGATTATTTTAATATAGTGCGACCCTCCGTTAGATTGTGAAATCCCAAATTTAACCCTTCACTACATTTACGTACCCACCCCTATACGTTTGCCGGGAATGTTGAATTTACTTGTAATTTTCAAAATAAAAAATATCGTTTTGTATGCCGGCATTTTTTTGGACATTGACAACGCCAACCGCATCAGGACCATTGGTCGAATATTTTCCATTGAATATTTTCCTAAGGCCAAATTTTAATTATACCTCCTTTATTATACCAATTGTATGGAAGCTGGGTCTAGACATAATTAATAATTGCGCCATATTGGCGGACCTGGACTAACATACTGATTAATATCCCTATGGGGAATGGGACCGGTCCTGCGTGTGCCACAGGATCGGTACCTTCGTACCAGAGACCGGTCCTCTGCGAAACCCTATCCTATGTAAACAAGAAGAGGGTCCTGCTTTAAACCACATAGTGGCATGCCACAGGACTAACCAAAGATGGGCATAAAAATAAACGAAAACTAAACAGCTTCCAATGGGTAAAATTCTGGCCAACTGGCTTTTTCTTGTTAATAAGCATTCTGGGTTTGTGGTATGTCCTCCCTTTACCAGTCACAGGATTGGTAATTTTAGGACAGTTGACACTACTTAACCCACTTCAGTATTAAATTATACCAGTCCTGTGATAAGTCCTTCTTTACCCAGTCACTTTTAGGTTAATTGACTCCTCATTCCCCATACGGATACTTTTTATATCACAATAATATGTTCCTCTGTTTCATTGCTTGTCTAGTACATATTGTTTTCAGTTTATTTTTTTTATATAACTCTTGTTTTGGCACTAAAATATGTGTTCGTTGGGCTTGGTTTTAGACTGAAAAAATAACAAACTAAATCAGCGTTCTTCTTATTTCTCAATATACATACATAGGTAGAAAATAACGTGACCAGCTGACTTAAATGTTGTTTTTAATTATAGAATAATTTTGTGTAATTTTCTTTGTTATGTTAATATTTCAGTTTACTCCTAGCAAACATTTTTAAAACCGGTTATCTATAACTGGTTCTAGAAGCGGGTTTTAAAGCAACCTGTTTTAGTTCGGATGAAGATAACCTATTGCTTATAGAGAAAAGGCCATACAAAAAGAACAAGTTGAAGAACATAAATAAGAACCTAAGTTAATACAGTCTAAGTTGTGCTTTAAACGGTTGTTTGGATTTTCCTTTCATTTGATGACAAATTTTGTATAGAACTTTTATTTTGTCTTTAAGAGATACAATACCCAGGAAATTAAGGGGACTTAATGAATGAAAAACATCTTTGTAATAAATAAACTAATAAATGTTTTAATCATTCAAAAATAGAATACATTCATATAAATTAATGTTTTTCGAGAATTAAACTTATGAATTCATGACATAAGAATGCTTTTAAGGAATGAAGTTTGAGTCAAATTTAATTTCTTTTGAAAATATAAAATTAAAGATATATTTATTTTCATTGCTTTACAAAGCAATAATTCCGTTACTTCTTATTGAATATCTAATTTCAATGAATGTAAAAAAGTTTGAGTTAGTCATGAATGAATGAGAGCAGCAATTAGATCAGGAGTTGCAAATTGTCAATGCAACCTCGTTTTTAAAACGCTATGGGGTACACTGCACCTCAGCTTAAGTTTGAAAGCAGGGCTCAGTAGATACATCAGACACTAATCTATTAAATCAAGGCATGCCAATTTAATATTTACCAACCAAAAATAAAACACGTCTGTAATTAGCTTGTAATGGCAAACAATAAATACTCTTACTCATGTGGGTTACCTACCATAAGTTAGTCGGATTTGCAAATCAAAATTTTACACTTTTGCCAATGGAAAAGTCAAGAAAGCCAGATTCTTTGAAAAAAGTTGGTAATATTAACAAAAAGTTATTCGATTAAATGATAAAAATGCTATGATATACCTGGTTCATGCTTAAAATTAAATGCCTCTAAAGTAGAAAATTATTAAAAAAACACGATTTTAGAATTTTTTGGTCAACAAGTTAGCAAGACTCTTTATATAATTATTATAATTTTCTGAAAGACTACTACATTAGTTGCGTTTTATAAAAATGATATTCCCCAGTTGGCTATTATTTCCACCAAACAACTCCGAATTCGACAAACTTCTCAAACTTCAACTTTAACCAATTTTTTCTCTGACTGCACCAACAGGATTTTAAAATGAAAACCGGATGCAGGTGCTACAATTTAGTCCAACTATTACAGCGCTACCTTTTTCTAACATCGCTTCAGATGTAGACAAGACATCAATAAATGCAAAAATTCCTATTTTTGGAATATTTGTACAGTTTTTTGGTAATTGTGGAATTTCCTTTATAGTGTACTTCTATATACTACGTGTTGCAAAACATCTCAAACAATGGTTGCAATTTCAAAACATATCGAAAATGGTCTATGCAATGGTTTGTGTTCAGAATTAGCTAAAACTTTGTGTTATCCATCATAGTGAGTGGAAATTTCTAGAAAACGTAATTTGTTTAACTTCGAAAATAAAAAAAATACACTTTCACTTGCCTGCAGCAAACAGTTTGAAGTGTTTTCCTCAAAACTTGTTGTCTCCTCATAATGGAAAAATGGTATTAGTCTTATATTTTTATGTTTAAAAAGCAAGGCACAGCTTAGTATTAAATTTCATTACAATACTTTCATTAACAAATATTCAATTGCAAAATAAAAATTTTAACATTTTCATAAACCTTGAAAACTTGGCACATAATATTAAGATTGGGTGCCATGAAGATTTGCCAAATTTTAGGTAAACCACCCGAGTGAAAAAGTTTATATAAAATTATAAATATATGATGATATATTTTGCGCACATATAAGAGGATATAATTTGATCCGAAAAATGTTTCTATTAAATTGTATCATTTTGGATATAATTATTTTTAATTAAAAACTATTTAATAAAAAATTATCCAATTCTATTTGAGTTTTGTCCCGATATAATTTCTTCTAATTATATTATATTTAATACAATTAGATATAATTAGATACTATTAGACACAAATAGATACATAATAATTCAAATATATCTAAATTAAAAGATATTAAATTACATACATTTGACCTATATAAAACGTGTTCAAAACACAAAATGTAAGATTGAAATTTGTAAATATCTTAAATTTTATTTATATTTTCTGATGAATTCACATTATGGTTTTAAATAAAATTGTTAATTCAAGTTTGTTATAATTTTTATTAAAAATAAAAATTATGTTTTTTTTTCGAGGTGGACCTTACGCATCAAACAAGTTTTCAATTTATTTTTTGATCAATGGTTATAATCTTTAACTTCAAAACTCATATGTATATTAGTTCTCATGTAGTGAGTAAACTAGTTCATATGAATGTTTGATGTTTGGCATGGGATTGTTACCGTTTTCAAAACGTGTTCTGATGGTGGGAATCTAGAAAATTCCCGAAATAGATCTATCAACACATTCCTGAAAGGGTCAAATAATAAATTTGAAAACAAAAAACTCTATAGATTATTTGTTAGAACAATATCCTAATGAAGAAATATAGAGTATGGCCTCGAACTTGAATACAACTCTAATAATACATAAAAAAATCAACCATGGAAGTTTTTGTATCTCTTTTTCATACATAAAACAAAATTGAGGATTAAAACAACTTAAATTTTGCGTTGTCACCGGCTTGTGAAAATAATTGTCTATTAATTAAATAAAAGACAAAATAAAATATTTATTTATTTAAACTAAATGTTTACAGAATAATAATAGTGTGGTCAAATTGCAAACAAACATATACAGAAATGTAGACAGAGTAAAGCGAAAGACAAAGACACACATCTTAGGTAGATTTTTATGGTTCCTTTTTCTTATTGCAAAAAGGATTGTTTTTTTCGTTTCGTTTGTTTTTGTTTATTTTTTCGTTTCGTTTCTATAATTATCTTCGGCAGTTGCGTCCTTTAAACGATAGCATCATTTAGACAACCATTGATGTAAGTAATTGAAAGAAAATGTTTGTTATGTTATATATATTTATTTCTATATATTTTCAGATATTAAATTAATTCATGTCGTAAATGTGGGAAAATTAAATTTTTATATTTCGTAATTATTGTAAATTATTTTTAAAAGAATCACAAAATATGTTTTATGATTTTCAGCAAATAAATTAACTAAATTACAATTTTTCTACAAAATTTTTGCGTTTTTTTTCCGTCTACTAAAATTCAGCAAAAAATTTATTAATTTTTAGCAAGGCTTTTTTATTTCTAATCTACTAAGTGTTAGCAAAACTTTTGCTGAATCTACAAATTTTGTTGCTAAAAATCAGCTCGCTGATTTTCAGCAAAAGATTTTGCTGACATTAGCAACTTTTTTGCAAGCATCCTCCTGACTAAAATTTTGCTGACTCAGCAAAATTTTTTGCTGACTTTACAAACTTTTTTTTTTGAGTGTAGTTATATGTAAAGATATATCCTTCCATAGCAAACAAATTAAGATCGTTTCTATTAAACTACATTTCCGCATTTAAATTCTGATGACAGTATATTAGTCTGCCTCGAAATTGCGAATTTCATAACGTATGCAAACGATAGGTATTATTGAGCTGATTATGGATTAAAGCTAAAATTATTTTGGAGATATTTTAGTTGCTACCCTAGGTGTTTTTTGGACATAGATATGTTTAAAAGTTTGGCAATGCTGAGCACATTATGAGAGAAACATTTATAAAATTTCCATATATCAATTTTGGCCTACCACAGCATCATTTGGTTTGAAACAAGTAAATTTATTTATTTGAATAATGTAGTGGACCAAAATTATTCTATGCAAATTTTATTAATATTTGTCCAAAAATATGCTCAGCATTATAAAACTTTTGAGCCCAATTTTGTACAAAAATAATACGGATAGTGAAATATAAGTATTCTTGATTTTTATTTTTCCCACTGGACAATACGCATTGTTAGCACTTTTATGTAAAATTGTCCACTTTCGGGACAACCTAATTTGTATTTAAATTTAAAATAGATTTATGCGAGAACTTTTTTAAAACCCACAAAAGGTAATATGTTTCTTTATATTTTTTATAGTATGAAATTGTGTATATTTTCATACAATCATATAGAAAAATGTAGCATTTAGTGTAATTTTACAAGACTAAAACTCGGATCCAATTGTATTTGTTTGCATCAGTTTACATACAATCATAGGCAATTACATATAATTGCATATATTTGTATTTATCAGTGTATATATACTCTGATACAATTAGATACAAAACTGATGCAATCTAATACAATTCTATCGGTCCATAATTCGGATACAATTGTACTGTAAATTTATCAAATGGCATCAGATTAGATCTAACCCAATACAACTAGATACAATTATACAATTATATAGCGTGACTTACAAAAATTGATACGACTACATAAAGCTGCATATATTTTTTTAATAAGTTTTCTATAATTTTACAAATGTCCAAAGATGCTCCTGTTGCAATATTGCTCAGTAATGCCAGGAAAATTTCAGCCAAATTATTCCGAAATTTAACATAAAATTCAAATATTTTATGGATATAGGAAGGTTTTGCACAGACTTATAATTAAACTTTTTGTACATACTTTGGCCATCTAAATACGAATCATCAAAACACTGCAATTAAACCGCCCTTATATGTCCAATATGTCCAATTTGTTTAACAAATATGTGTTCGAGACCCTACATAGCTTTACTTAAATTAGAGGTAAATTTATGTAGGATTCAAATCCATAATAAATTAAACAGAGTTTTAAGTTATTTCAGAAATTTGACCAATAAACCATTTTTGCTAAGAGTGTTAAAAATATAATGGTCCATTATTCGCAAAGGCGACCCAATTCAAAATTTTTGACTTCAGATTCGGCAGCAATAAGTACACTTGAATTAACTTTTATTTAACCTTATTATTCTTTTTAGTTCTGTCTTCAGAATACATTATATAATTATAGATTATATAATTTGAATTTTCATGAATTTGGAGCTCGTTAAGGTGTTATGATACTTGCTATTTTTTGTATTTTTTCTATATTGGAGAACAGTTCAAATATATTTGCATAGGAAAACTGACTAAGTATAAAGAGTATGATTATACCATAAAAAATCTTGAAATGTCAAACACATAAACGTGTGTTATCGATAAATAATCTTAGGGCCATTATTACAACTTGCCAATAGCTAAAGTTCGGATGTTATCTGACAGATTATTAGTTTTTCGTTATTATAATTATACTTTAAGCTAAAAGTGACCGATAAGTTAAAGGGCAGATGTTGTTGCCTTTAACTTTAAACGTAAGGTTTATGTGTTTAAAGTTGCCACATTTTCTGCTCTATAAAGAAGAAAATACCGAATTTCACAAATTATTGTTTGTTTGTAAACAAATAAATAAAAGTACGTTGCCACTACGTATTTTTATAAACCAATTCATAAACCAATAATCGGTTTTTAGTTTGGTGCTGCCACATTATCAAAAATATTAATTTTATTTTATTGGGAAGTTGTAATAACGAAAAACATTATAGCTCACTTTATTCCTCACTTTAGCTAAAGTTACTTTTTACTAACATTTACTTTAAAGGCAAGTTGTAATAACGGCCCTTAGACTGTCAAAAAAAATATAAAAATTTTTAACTTAAAATTGACATTTCCAGATTAATTGTTAGCACTGCTGCCAACTTTTTTAGTTTTTGATCGAAAGTAGCGGGTTTTAACTTTTTTTTTGCGATTTTTAGCTTTTTTTGACGGTTTTTGTGGGATCAAAACGTGGGCAATATTGTTTGTTTTGTTTACATTTTATTTTGAAATAACAAAAAAGTATTTCTTGTTCTTTCTCTCATTTGTTGTTTCTTTCAGTCAATCCTAAAAAAATCCAATACAAAAAATAGCAAGTATCATAACACCTTTAAGATCATATAAAAGTGTGGGAATAGTATTTACAATTCCCAAATTATATAAATACACTGTAAAACAAGAATACACAGTCATATTTCCGACTGTGTATAAACAAATACAATAAAGCTAACACTGGTAATTGCACGTATTATAGGAGACGAAACCCAAAAGTCGCATTTTATAGCGACCTCTAAATATAGTGCGATTAAGCCAATTTTTGTTAAACACGTATATTTTGATAAAAGGAAGCTTGCGGAGAAAGAATCGGAGTATACTTTTATTTTTCATACAAGCGAGGGCCAGTCTAAAGGTAGAATTAGTCTTGCCGTTCCGTGCCGTAACGAATCAGCTGTTTTTAGTTTATGGAAAGCAAAGGGTAGCATAAATGTTTTGAAAACTATTCTCTTGCTAACTGAGATGTTTTGACGATTTTTGTACTTAAAATAGCAAAAAAACAGACTATTTCATTTAATAAAGTTTTTATTTCTTCCATAGTATACATTAATTTTGTCCATAGATTTATAATTTTCAAGATTTAATATTATTAGAGCAAAAAAAAATGGAAACTGCGTTTTTAAAAAAAAGTACGTCGCATAAACAATTTTTTTTAAAGAGAAGCCACACTCAGGAAATTACTTTCTTTGGAAAGGCGATAGTGGGGAGAAGAAAGGTGGTGAAGGATGAAGGTCTTCAAACATGGCAACACTATAATTGCGCGAGATGATATGTCTTAGAACAGCTGTTGCATGCCACCTGATGAATAGTTGACGAACTAATTGAAGCTTTTTGGTTTAAAGCCTTGTTTCATTATTTTACTTCGGCGGTGTTAAGTGCATTGGGAACGTCGATGGTGGGCGCTGCGATTCATATGAGGGATAGAAAACTCATATTTATTATTTTTCTAAATTTATGTTGTCGTCACAGGGAATCGAACCCAGGGCCACCTGTATAACAGTCCAATGCGCTAACCATTATACCACAACGCCCCACCTTAATGAATATGTATTATTACTAGGGCAACCAAAAGTAAGCTAGAGCTTGTTTTTTATTTGAAAAGATAGAACTATTTAGACTAAATACAAGTTCTGATCTTGAAATTATGAAATTTTTCAACTATATTTGTTAGAGTTTTTATTTAGCTAATTTTTTGATGTTTGCTTATTTTAGATTATTTTCTAAATATTAGCTACTTTTTGATTTCAAATACTACCAAATAAATAATAAATCAGGGATGGCAGCAACGAGCATATATGTTAAAGGGCCTTCAATATGAAATTTTCTGCCAATTTCATGCTCATGCAATTTGTATGCAAATACGCTGCCGCGAATTTCCGTCACGAAATATAAAAACTTTAATAATTTAATTATTGATAAATAATTAGCTTTTTTGTTTAAACTTTAGTGTTTCTCGTAAACACGAGTTAATTAACATTTAATTTTTTCAATTTCCTTTATTGACTTTCATTTATCGTTGAATTATTCTCATCTTCTTAAGGGAATTTCTGCAAGAAAACTACAGACCTTAAAAATCTGCAATTGAAAACCCCCGCTAAATTACTATTATCAACTCAAACCCCTTTGAAATACCGTTACCGAAATAATTGAAATAGCGTTTCATAGAAAAAAATAATCGCTGTAAATATATTGATATCTATATATATACACTTAGGAAATTATGTTGGTAAAGACGACAGCAATTGTAGTCAAAAACAAATGAAATTTCATTTAAAAAAAGGACGACTTACATTTCATTAAATTCAACTAACATTGTCATTTGTTTTCTAATGTTCAAAAAATTACTAACAATTGTAGTAAAAATGAACCACATGGTAGTAAAAATAAACCAAAAATTTTTTTTTTTTTATTTTTTGAAATAACAAAAAACAACTGTAAAAAATGAATGTAAAATCATAAAACAGTCATTTGATGTGAGTTGTGAACTACAAGGTTAGTTAAAAATTTAATTTGTTCTACAAATGACTTACATTTACATTAAAAATAATGAAACTGTTTTACAACCCAAACAACTACATATTTTTAAAGCAGAAGTTCCCTGAGTGTATATATATATACATATATAAATATATAGATATGGCCTACCTCAAAAATTCTCGACTTTGTTCAGAGAGCAGGGCTTGGAAGGGTATACTTAAAAGATGTGAAATGACAAGTTTCACGTGGACGAGTCTTCACCTAAAGAATTGCTGGCCATTTAAAAGTCGAAAAATTAAAAAAAATACTTGAAACTTGGAAGAGTTTTTTCATTCAAGTAATTTTTTTCTCATACTAGTTTTTAACTTTCAGATCCAAACCAATAAAAAATGGTTTGGATCTGAAAGATTCATTCACTAAAAAGAATTTTCCTTTGGTGAAAAGTTGCACCAAACAGTGATAAGGAAAATTCTTTTTAGTGGGTGATTTAAAAAAACTTTCCGAATTTTAAACTTTTGCACTTTTGCTCATATGGTTTCTTCTCCGTTTATTGGAAGATAATTTTGAGAACAGTATGTAAAAAAGGTGTAATTTTATAAAGTTTTAGGTTAGCGCACCAATAACGTAACATCACAAACTTAAAAGGAATTCGCGTAGTTTTTTTTAAAAAGTATGTTATTTGCGTCTGACATCCACAATTATATTTGAAATTGGCTAGAGTATTGCGTGAACTGAGTATCTTAGCCTACTGCACCTCCAAGTGAAAAATTCACATACCAATTTCTAAACGCTAAGATTGTATGAACTTTTTAAAAATTTAGCTGAATTAAATCTTTTTTTAGCATTTTTTTTTTATAAAAAACATGGCCTTAGAACATATTAGGTATCTAGAGTGAATCTTCATGACGGAAATAACTGATAAAGTGCAAAAAATGGATTTTTTTTCGTTTCTAGCGAGTGCAGAGTCAGATTTTTTTCAAACACATTTCGCCTTGTGACAACTAAAGCACTGTATGAATTCCGTCAAAACGTACATCGAATACAAGATTTTAATACTAAAATCGATAAGGCATCAAACAATTTTAATGACTTTAAACTTTATGGCAAACAAAATTTTTATAACCTCTAAAAGCATCCTTATATAAAAATTTTAATTTTCCGAATATAAAACTATTTGATGTGATTTCCTGCAAGTAAGTAACCGTAAACCGAACTAAATATATTCCAAAATAATTGCGGCTAACTTTTTGAGTTCTAATATATGACAAAAAATTTTTTTGAGTGTATTTTTATATTTTTTGGTGGTGAAATATATTTTAAAATGTGGTGAAAACAATGAGATCTATAAATAGCTTGAATTAAATGGATGTAAAAACTGTAAGTTCAATATTTTTAATTTGCTTAAAATCGGCATAATTTTTGCTTCGTTAAAGATAAATGATTAAGGCGAATGGATTTAGCTTGCTTAAACATCGGCTAACATATACACGAAAGGTTATTCATGTCCTCAAAAAAATTTTTTAAAATATTTTACCTCAAAGTGTCGAGAATTTTTGAAGTTCGTCATATATTGATCATAAACTAGCTAGTCATTAGAATTCGGGCAAAATGGGGCTAAAATTCCCAATGTGCCTGAAGTGTAGCCTTAAAATACCGTTGCCGAAATAACTGAAAAACCGTTACCCCCAAAATAATTGTACCGAAACAAACGAAAATAGCGTTACCGCTAAAATACATACCGAGACCGAAATAAGTAAAATACCGTTAATGCCAAAAAAAAACCATTACCGAAATAACTGAAATATCTTTACCTCTAAAATACCGTTACCAAAATAAACGAAAATAGCGATAACGTTTCCGATACCCGCATCGAATCGTTTACCATCCAAGTAATAAATAAAACCGTATAACTGTCAAGTTTTTTGCAATATTATAAGACAATGATCGAAAAAATCACAACACACATTTTCACTTATAACCCGTTTATTTTTAAAAGTTAACTGTTTGCGTATAAGTTATCTCTAAAAAAAAGTCGTCAGATAATACGTACAAATAATTAGCGTACTCGGACAATTAGTTTGTTTGAAATTTTAGAAAAAAATCTTCAATTTCCTAGAAAAGAAAATTATATTGCGCTTCTTATTAAATGGGCTTCTCTGCTCCTAGCAATTAGTATACTAAAAAATGCCAAAAAAAAGCCTTATGCCTCACTCTTTGTTTAGATTCGATTTGTAAGCGAAATAATGCGCAAATCAGTTTAATATTTTTCACAATTTGACAACCTTCTAAACCTTGATAAAAAAAAATTTCCAAATGTGGTTTTATAAAATCTTCTGCAAAGACAAAAATGAAACAAATTTGAAAACATAATTTTGATATCATTCCTAGCGCAAAATATATTAATGTTATAGTTT
Organism: Delia radicum; assembly: GCA_021234595.1. NCBI lineage: Eukaryota > Metazoa > Arthropoda > Insecta > Diptera > Anthomyiidae > Delia > Delia radicum. Next base: position 56,606,387 of record CM037855.1, on the reverse strand, counting down.
TAACAAAAAAAGCTAAGAGCTTTTAAAGGAAACGAAAACTGGATAATTTTAAGGAAGTATAACTACTTAACACTTTTAGATTTTTAAGTAAATAATAAACTTTTTGCGTTTTTTTTTTGTTGAGGATTTAGCGAGTTTCATTTTGAAGTCTAAGCATTTTTTAGTCGCGTTATTGGCAACGTTGGTAACAGTAGATCACCAGAAAGAGATTTTAATAGATTTTGTTATTTTCGGTTTTTTTCTAAAGTAGTTGGTCTCATTTTTATTTGAATATACAAAATATGTGTGTAGTAACAATAATATGTTTGGGTGTGTTTGTCTTAGAGCATTTGTATAAAGTCATGAATCTCTAGATATGATGACAAAACGTGGCATCTTCGATTATTAATGCGATTTTAGCGCATCAGCAAATACAATCAATGGTGTAAAAATTATCTTCATTTTTTTTTGCGACTGGTTGTCTCGTCTGTCTGGCTGTGTGGCATGTACTTTGCTTGCATGTTAAAACAATACTTGGATAGTAAATGATATTTTGGAGTGGCACTTTGTTGCCAACTATTATTACGCCTGCCCTCTAAAACAATCACGGATTGTCGACTGACTCTGTTTGCATTAGTGATTCTCCCATTGAACATTTGAATTTTGTTTCAATAACTATTTTCAGGTCGTATGTATTTACTATTTATTCACGATGCAAAGACGACTCGACCCGCATCTGCTTAACCCAGAACCTATGCACCTTTCATTTTACGCTTACGGACGTACTTATGTAGATACTTTTGAACTTGAGATGGGTGGCACTTATACCCAGTGTAGAAACGGTAATAAAAAGTCATTACTCTTCTCACTAATCTCTGCATTACTTTAACACAAATAATTAGGACTTACTAATAACTACTTCATTTTCCCATTATTTCAATACAAACAATAATGCGTTACACATTGGTATTTATTTTTTTATCATTATTTTAAATATAAGGTAATGATCTAAATTTTTTTTTTAAAATCTATTTTCAGACTAGCTATTTTTTCACATCTAGGAAGTACATATATAACTACTTATTTTTGATATTTTGTAAGGTGGAACGTAATGACATTTTGTGGAAGCAAATATTGCATGTCGAGGTAGCTCGGATGGTAGAGCGATTGACTGACAACCTTGAGGTGAAAAAAACATTTTTTTAATAAAATTATTTTCTTTTAAATTAATTTGTATACTCATTATTTTTCTTCATACTGGTAAGCATATGGGTAACCACATATTTTCCTACTCTTTGTAAGGTGTTTAGTAATTATATGTCATTATTTTGCGCGACATCCCCATATAAAAGTAATGACAATTTTAAGTACATGTCATACCAAATATTTACTTATATAACCACTTATGTATATGGTAATGCTTTTCTACACTGGGTAAAACTATTTAAATTATATATATGTATGTATATAAAACTCAAGCTGTAACCCAACCAATGGTAATGCAGTGTGGCCAAGTTAGAGATTTTCCCCCTAAATTTAGGGGCTTTTTAGTCGTTTATGTGGATTCTAGGGAGTAACAATTTGTTTGGTGGGATAAAAATCTGATTAAAAGAGGTAGTTTTGGATTTATAAAAATACAATTTTCGGTTCGATTAGTATTTTTGTAAAATTGTTGGCATTACTTGAACTTTATTTACTACTTTACTATGGAAGCAGAAATTGACTATGGAAGCAGAAAAATTAGTGTATTTTAACATTTTCATTCAAAGAATTTGAAATAGAAATTAAAAAATTTAGCAGATTTAAGAAAAAAAATATTTAGTGTTATATTTTGGTAGTAGCCCAGTGTAGAAAAGCTTTACCATATAAGTGGTTCTATAAAAAACAATGAGTCTAAAAATAAACTTAAAAAAAAAAGAAAATTTAATAAAAAAAAATATTTTTTTATGGAATTTTTTTTTAAAATAAAATATGCCTAAACGGGATTCGAGCCTGGGTATCCAGGTTGTCAGTCAAGCGTTCTATCATCTGAGCTATATCGACATGTTGTACTTGATAGATAAAAAGATAAATGACTTGCTTCCACAAGATGTCATTACTTTCCAGCTTACAAAAAATCAAAAATATGTTTATATATATGTACTTACTTGAGTTGAAAAAATAATGAGTCTAAAAATAGATTTTCGAAAAGTTTTTAGATCATTACTTTATATTGAAAATAATGATAAAAATGGTAACGAATTATTTTTTTTATCAAAATAATGGGAAAATTAACTAGTTATTAGTATATCATTATTATTTGGGTTAAAGTAATGCAGAGAGTAGGTGTCATTACTATCAATCCGAAAAATATTGACATGTCAATACCGGTTCTAAACTGGGAGAGTAAATCTATGTGGTTTTTCGACAATTTAGGGGGATTTGTAAAAAAAATACTTGTCAACACTGCAACATTATGAAGACCTCTTGTACCATAGAAATTAGTTCCCGAGTAAAATAAAATTTACATAACAATATATTTTTTAATAAACAATTTATTGTCATATAAAATAGCATTTGCATCAATATGTATTTACATATAATAACATTTTTAAAATGTTTTACAAAAAAAAATTCATTTATAAGCCTATCGAATCATGTATAAAAAATAATATTTTGAATTTAATATATGATAATCAGAGAATACGAAAAATGGAAAAATTCATTATGTTTAAGGGAAAAAAGGATCGGAAAAAAGGCAAAAAAAATCAAAACTGCAGAACAGGTGAAAAAATTACAAAAGGCAATAATTTTGGGAAAAAGGCATTTAAAGCAAAGAAAATCTATTAAAGGTAATTTTAAAGCACAAAATCTTAAGAAAATTGTGTTTTTAAGCCCAAAAATTAGAAATTAAAAAAAAAAACGAATAATGCATGGCTGATAACTTTGATTGAAGTTTTATATAAAATTGGATATACCGCAAAAATAATTATTTATATAACACAAAATAAAAAACGTATTCTGTCATTTTTATAATTATAAATAATCCAAAACTGTAAAAATCTTCTAACAGGGATAACAATTTTCATATATAGATCCGTAAAGGTTCATAAACGTGCATGCATGTCTCTACATGGATACATAAATCTCTATGCATACTTAAGATGGCAGCTGCCCCTGGCGGCCTGACCAATCCATTAAAGCGAGGAACTTGAAATTTGGTACGTATGTTCATAATCACGAGTAGACATCTGTATACAGGTAATTTTTGAAAATACATACAGTTAGGGGCAAAAAGAGCAACCTTAAATTTTATATAGGTTTCTTCGAATATGATCTGACTCATTGATATGATAGTTTTACCAATTCTGGACATGAACGTGATAAAACAGTGGTTTGAAAGTCTCCACTTTGAGTCCTACACAAACGGCTAAATCGCTGATCTTAAAATATGGTATGTAGGTTCCAATCCCACATCCGTTTAGGAGTTATATTTGGAAAGTTCTACTGGGAGGGTCAAAAAGAGGAATAGTCTGCCCCATACAGCCCGGCTTGACAAAACCGCTAAAGCGATCAACTTTAAATTTTTTGTGTGGGTTCCTAATACAGCATACGGATTTTTGGAAATTCCTACGGCTGTAAACCTGTAATTTAAAATATGCACTTTGAATCTCAGTGTAGAAACGGTAATGACATGTCATTACTTTTCTCACTGCCAGTAATGACACCAGCTTACTCTCTGCTTTACTTTAGCACAAATAATAACGACTTACTAATAACTAGTTAATTTTCTCATTACTTAAATACAAAAAATAATACGTTACCCATAAGTACATATTTTTATCATTATTTTCAATACAAAGTAATGATATAAAAATTGATTTTTAGGTTCATTATTTTTTCAACTCTAATAATTACTTATATAACAGAGGGTGAGTTCAATTACAATTAATTTACATGTAATTAGTACTTGCTATTTTTTCAATTACTGTAATTGCTATGAAGGTCTAAAAAATTACAATTACTTGTAATTGTCATATAAAAAATTTAATTACAATTACATGTTATTGGAAGAAATGCAATTACTAATTACATGTACTTCTAATTGAACATTTTTAATTTCAATTACATATAATTAATAATTGTACTTAATGTGAAATAATTTCTCTAATTTGTAATTAATTGCATTTTTGAACCATTAAGTAAAATAAAACTACTGATGTGTTTAGATAAGAGGTAACTTTAGGTAAAGATTGTAAAAAACGGCATATATACACCAGGGATGATAAAGTTGGTACGATAGTACTTTTTGTGGTACAATTAGCATCCCAAAAGTACTATTTGAAAACGTAGTTCAATGAAAAAATTATTAATATATAACAAAAAATATTTAAAGTTTGGCAAATTTAAGCGAAAACATTGTGATTTATTCAACATGCTTACCACGCTTTTAGCGAAATAAATATCTTACTTTTTGTAAATTTAATAAAGTATCGGTATAAAAAAAGTATCACCAGTCAGACACTATAATATTTAGTATACTTTAACAACATTTTAGTAACTTTAAACAATTTCAAGCTGTTGGTTACTTTTTTGATAAATATGAGTCAACTAAAACTCAGTAATGGATATTTCACCTGAGAGTTAGTTGAGAACACTGGAGACAATTTTTCGGTATATAACTCCACCGTGTTATTTACATTTTAAGATTTGTTTTATGTACAAAAGAATTTGTATACAAATATTTTTTTTTTGTTAATTTGTATTAAAATTCTTTTTGGTATTATGAGTGTTGAAAAAATACTATTTTTCAGCTGGTTGGTACTATTTTGAAAATCGAATTTATCATGTCTGATATACACCCAAATGCATACTGATTGGTTAGTAACTTATAATCAAGAAAAATTAATTCTTATTAGAGTTGTCCAAACCGGTTATTCGATAAAACGGGTTATTTCTATTATTATCGGTTTTTCTAAAAAGGCGCTTTCGAGTTATTCGAGAAACCGGGGTTTTTACTTAAACTACACAGAGATAATTTTCTTCGACGAGTTTAAATTAAATTTTTTCAGAAACTAATTAAGTTTTTTTCACAAAGTGAATCAATTTTGAATGAAAATTTTTCATAAGGTGAATGAAATTTTTAATAATAATAACATGACATATTCGTAAAATTTTATGAAAAACTGCATTAAATTAAAGAAAAGTTTCAATTTATCTGCAATGAGAAAATTCATTGCAGATATTTCGCTCAGTGTATTTTAATGTTCTTAAGGCTTTATTGTAAATTTACATAACATAGATTTTAAGCCCTTAATGAACCGCAAGTCGTTATGTATTTATTTCTCACGCTTTCAGTTAAAATTTTTAGTAATTTTTCTAAATTAGACAGAAATTACTACTAGTGAATGAAAAATTATGAAAACTTTCATTAAACCAATGAAACGTTTCTTCACAAAGTGAACGAAAAATTTCTTAAAAATTTCACAAAGAGAATGACACTTTATATAAATTAAATGACAATTTTCATAAAATTTTATTAAAACTTGCATTTACTTAATTAAAAGTTTCAATGAAATAGTTCCAGTTCAACTTCATTGCATTAATGCAAAAATCCATTATTACCATGCAGACAATTCTCTCTATGTACAAACATTTTCATATATCAGCAATACAAAGCGATTTATAAAAATCGGTTATTCGAACCGGTTTTGAACTTAGAAACGCGAAAATCGGTCGAATATTTTACAACTCTAATTTTTATTTTCAATCTGACAAAGATTTTTTTCTCTGAAATATAATGCACTCTGAAATATAATGCACTAAATCTTATACGACATTGTCATATTAGATTTTATTTGCTGTTTTGAGTTAAGCCAATTTTTTTTTTCTATTGCAGACATCTGGAGATTTGGGTGATGCCAATGGAACAATTGTATTGTCTATCATGAAATTGATCAAACTTTTTGAAAAGCTACAAATAAAATATAATATGACAATGTCATATTAGCGGTAGAACAATATTCTATTCTATTCCAAAAATACAATTTTAGTATTTTTAATGCAAAAATTTAAACAGTTTTCAATTAAAATTAAGTTTTAATTAAAAATAAACAAAGCAAAATATTTCTAACAACCCCATTAAAAAAACGTTACATCTAAAATACAAAATCAGATCTCATTTGATATAGATCGATATTTATTCTTATTCTAGTTTATTTCAACATTGGGGTAGCCAGTAATATACGATTAGGTCCCTCAAATATATTACTAGATTAAGTTAGATAAAAATTCTCAGAATTGGAGTATCCAAATAAATATAATATAATATCCTGATGGAACCCAAAATATCCCTTGGGATGAATTTAGATCTACTATGATCTAATAAGATTAAAAAAATAAGCAATTTTTGGTGGATAGAATAAGATATTTTGATATTAAACTAAATTTACTTGTATCCCATTACATATATTAATTTTAATAAAAATATTAAAAAAAATGTTAACAAAAATAATTTGGACATTTGCGCATACATATATATATATATATTACAGTATATAATTATGTCTTATACGGATAGCAAATAATATTGATATTAGTATCTCAAACTACATTGCTAATCTTAATGTCATATATAATTATATCTTACATAACACACAAAAATATTTTTCATAAGACATAATAATATATTATTATATCTTAAATTATATATCTTATATGTCACTATATTTGATTACATATAGTGTTACATATGAGAATGTATTATTATATATGACAAAAGATCTATCAGATCTTATTATGTATGGCATATGTGCTTAATATCTTATTTTATAAAGGTTAATATTTAACAATATATCGTTATGTACGTTACTACATAAGAAATATATAATAATATATGGATATGCATGACACCATATACAATCATAAATTTTAATATATTTTAAGATGAAAAAACATATTCTCTAGTTGTCATTTGTTAGACATTTAGAGTGGTGTTCAAAACATTTGCAGCTGAAATCATGGTTTAGGTAATTATAATTTTTTTGATCAGAAAGATTTGGGATATAAGTTTTTGTTTTTTTATTAAATTCAGTAATAGAATATTATTTTACAAATACAAAAAAAATATTCATAACTTCTCAAAAATACAAAAAAGTAATTTTAACAAAATAAGTCGATAGTGCAGTGTTCAAAACATTTGCAACTCTTAAAGTCATTAACAGGAAATATAAACAATGGTTTTAACGCTCAGTATTTTGTAGCGTAGCCATTATTTTTTATCACTTCTAAACACCTCTTAGGCAATGAGCTTTTTAGTATAATCGTCAGAAATTTCATTCCACTGCTTTTCCAACTCGACGAAAAGTTCGTCACCATTTCGGAATACTTCATTGCCGATATTCAGTTTTACAATTGAGCCGGCCACGACATGATATTAATTTCATTTACCTGCAGCCAAACTTTTACAACCCCCGCCGTGTGTTTTAGGTCGTTGTTGTGCTGGAAGGTGCATGAGAGTGGCATTTCCCATTCAGCATACGTAAGCATAACTGAACTCAGAAGATCTCTATAGATTGTGGCCGTCATTGTGCTAGTAATGCAGTGAATTGGGCCAATCCCATTTCCTGAAACACACACCCACGCCATAATGTTTCCACCTTCGTGCTTCACTGTGGCGGTTGTGTATCTGGGATTTAACTTTTCGCCTCGTGGTCTTCGAACATTGGCTCTTCCATGTGATCCCCGGAGGTTGAATTTAGACTCATCTGACCACAATACATTTTCCATGCCTGTTGAGACACAAACGGTTTTTTTGTACATCTATAACTTCTAAGACCATATTCTCGGGCTCTTCTTTTAATGGTGGGAAGACTTGGCATCTATTAAAAGTTCAGTTTTAGCTTCTCTGGGAACTGCTTTGGGATATTTCGTAAAAATATTCTTGATTTTCCGATCTTCTCTTACAGTTGTAATACGGGGTCTTCCACCTTTATGAGTTGTGTGGATGTTACCACTATTAACAATGCGGCAAATCGTTGATTTTGGAACGGAGTACTTTATAGAAATTTCTTTTTGGGAAAGTCCATTTTGAAAATCATTTAAAACTTTTGATTTAAAATCAGAATTGTATTTATTTCCTGCCATTTTTTACAAAAATTATTCTTACGATGTTTATGCTTCCAACATCTTATTAAAACTATTAAAGAACAATAATTATAACAAATTTGTTTAAAAAATGTAACGGCCTGAATCTCATATTAAAAAGGAATGCGATTACCGTTATATCCTAGCTTTTGTTTGTATAAATTGTTTCGTTAAGAGTAAGAATAATGACAGTTGCAAATGTTTTGAACACCTGCATTTTGAATACATCTATTATTATTATTTTTTTTGTTGTTTTAATTTAACGGAATTAATTTTTTTTATTTGTTCAACATAAAACAATGTATGAAGAATATGTAAAAAATAGATTTTAGTAACGAAGTGTGATTTGAAGAAAACAAATCAATGAAAACAACAAATAGGATCTCAGTTCCAAATGGTTTGTTGGATTTTATGTTTAAACCGACAAGCTTGAGTAATAAATGAATTTTTACAAATCCTAAAGTTTTTTAATTTTTAGTGCATCTTTTTGGATTTTTGTACATATTTGGATTTAAATGCATATTTTACACGCATATTTCGGCGCCTATTTTCCTTTTTTAGTTGAATGCAATTCCATGCCCTCTTAATGACAATCTATAAAGACTTTTTTACAATCTCTTATCCAAGATTGTTGAATGTGGACTGTGGAAACGACTATGTTCCTCCAAAAAGCAAAGTGCAAAAAAAAAATAAGTTCCATGTTAATGTCCATAAAGACGACACTAAAACTATTGTTAAATTTACTTAAAATAAAGCTCCAATAGAAATGCTCAAATATAAATACATGCATACATACATACATATATATAATCTGGCCCGATCCCCAAGGTGGAGAGCAAACTAGCAAAAATAGTAAATTGAAACAACAGAAACACCAGCAAAGTAAACAACGGATTTATTTATGAGATGTTTTGGTAGCATAAATAAATCAAGTTGTGGGGTATAATGTTGATTTTCCCACCGCTCCTAAATAACTTTCAGCCCAGCTCAACTCTGCTGTGCTTTGTTAGCTTTTACTTTTTTTTTCTTTTTGTTTTATTTCTTTCCTTTTCTGTTGTCTCTTCATGGGCTGGTTGCTTACGATGTTAACTCGTAATCACTATGGTCATCCATCCGTTTGTTCGTCCGTCTGTCCGTCCATCAGTGGGCAATTTATGCCTGTGGGAATTCACACAAATCGTGTTGAATTTGGGCAAATAAACTTTTTCACGTAAACGCCACCACTAAACTAAGAACATGTAATTTGAGGATTAAGTTGGTTTATATCAATCTTGTTGTTGTTGTTGTTCTTGTTGCATACACAAGCGCCGCTTAAAACTGATCATAGTCATTGTCGTTTATTGTTCAAGTTTCTAATGTTTGGAGAAAGAAACAACAAAAACACAAAATATATGTATACAACAACGACAACAACAAAAACAGGCAACATAATGATAACTTGATACCTATGTCGATTTAGTTGTTGCTGTTGTTGTCGTTGTTGGTACGTTGCATTCATCACAGTTAAACACGTTGTTGTCTTGCATTTTAAACAAATTGTTGTTAATATGGTCTTAACATGGGTTTTAACATAATAAAACATGATCTATTATATGCCTATCAAATACATTATAAGTAGTATGTGTGTATAGGTAAGTTATAGTAAGTATATTAACTAACTAATAAAGCTAATAAGTGTAAACATATTTTAAAATGTGTTGATTACATTTAGTTAGTTACACATAAAGTGTCTCTTGTTACTCTTTGTTTCAATTTTTAAAATTTTGGAAAGGATGAAAATGTTGGTACGATGGTACTTTTTCTGGTAAGTTTTTTTTTTGCTTTAAAGTACCGTAGTACTTTGATGTTTTATTTGTTAAGATTTGAAATATTTCAAAAATTTAGGCATTCTCAGTGTCAGATTGATCTGAAATTTGTGTATGTATAGAGGAACAAGTACTTCTTTATCGGCCCAATCTTATCATTAGAAGGTAAGAGGGAGAGTTAAAAAGTGGAGGATTTTGCGTATTCTTAAGAAATTTTAAAGTTTTTTTTATTTCTTCTAGATTCGGCAAATTGGTTATCAAATCAAACTTTTACAAATGAGTTTGTGTTCAATCAAACTCATTTGTTTATGTTAAGAACACATATAATTTAAAGGGTTTTTTTTCCATGAAGAAGTTGCGACTTTAGTTACTTTATGCCAGACATGGGAAAATGGGGTCCAAGAATGAATTTTGTGCTGCTCAAAACCAATAAAAAATTAATAAAATAAATAGTAAATTAATAAATATAAATCAAATAAACTTTTAATTAAAAAATACTAAATAAATAATAAATTAAACAAAAACCTAGTAGAAAATGGTTACACAAGTTCCCATAAGTACTAGTTTTCAGAATGCACGCAGAAAAAAGACACTTGTGAATATGTTTGCAGGCAATTATTTATATGTTTACAATAATTCAAATTTTAAAATCTAAACAAAGAAATGATGGCAATATTGGATATTATGTTTGGAACATGCAAACATGCAAATAATAAACATATACATACATATTTGCCGCCAAACATATATATATGTTTGGCGGTATGCGGTTTTCACTTTTTCCAAACATATATATATTTACAGTCAAACTTAATTATATTTGAATGCAAAAATATTATATTAGAAGCATGGTAAAATAAAATGTTTTCCAAACAAAAGTATATTACCAGCATTTATATTTCCAAACTAGTTCTCAAACAGCAGTTTTGAACTAGCTGTGCACTAGTGTAAAATAATCTGTGTTGCGGCAGTTTGTTACTACTTAACTGCGTAGTCAAAATAAAAAACATGCGCTGGTTGCGTCGAAATAAAAGCACATGCTTCACTTAGATAGAGCGGTAGTATATTAGTGCCCGACCGAACAGTTCGGCCAAAAAACTATATTTTGTCCGTTTTTTGATATCTAGAGGCAATGATGACAAATATTGGTATTGGAAACATGTTTGTTGAGCCGATTTAATTCGATTTTGTGTATAAAATTTAAGAGAAAAGCCGAAGTTTAGCTATAAAGTTAAAAGTTCGGCGCCGAACTATTTTCGATTTGGCCGAACTTTCTGAGGCCGAACAGTGAATTCATTGCTTAACTACACACTTTTCTTCAAATTTGACACTCAAAATAGCATCTAATCAGTCCAATAAACATTTTTCCATCCGCCAAATTTGTCCATAATGCTTTAAAATACCGAATACAGACCAAATGCATTTTCTGGCCGAACTGTTCGGTCGGACACTATCGTTTATATAGGTCTTACGCAACAGTTTAGAGTTTTGATAAAACGTATATATACGTCTTACGCAGCAGAGAGGTTAATGATTATATAAACTAACGTGTATTTGAAATTTATGTTTTGTTTACTAAATTTTTTTTTTATATATAATCTGAGTTTATTGCTGAAGCACTAAAAAGGGAGAATAATCCTGCATAAAAATATCGTATTGATCAATATTACCGACCTATATAAATATTATTTTGTATATATTTCTGCTCTTGAAAAAACATTAAAATTTTTTTTTTATTGAAAATTAATATTTATATGTTCAATTATGATAAATTTCAAGTACTATCATAAAAACAGCAGAAAAAAATTGTAAAATCGACTAAATTTTAGTTCAAATGTTAGTTGTTTCTATGAAAACTGAGCGCTATATTTCTTTAAAAAAATTATTATAAATAATAAACTTGGAGCTAAAGTTCATGCAAATGCATGTTTTTTCCCTTAAGTCTGAGAACAGGACAAATAAAATATCTTTGCGAATCAGAGAATTTGTGTTAAAATGACATCGGATTCGTTATTGCATATTTTGCTATAAATGCATATTTTGCTTTAAATGCATATTTTTATTACATATTTTTAATTATTTTGCTTTCAATGCATACTTGATTGCAAATTTTTACTAATTTTGCTTCAAATGCATATTTTTATTGCATTGTTCTTAGTTTGTCGAAAAAATCTCCATTTTATTTTATATTTAAATATTATACGCAAATTGGGATTATAAAAAAAAGTTTTAAGTGGGTTTTTAAATGCGTATTTTTCAATATAAATAATTAAAATTTCTTTGGTTGTTCAAGCCGTATTTAGAGAGTATACAAAACAATAAAAATTATCTTTAAAATTTAATTAAAACAGATTAAAATATAAAAAATAATTAATTTAAAGTGCTTCTCTTTTCACGTTTGTTGTTGTTTTTCTTTGAAATTCTCGAAATCCCAGATCAGCTTTTTAGAAGACAGATATGATATACACTCAGAAAATCAATGCACATCAAAATACACCGATCAAAAACTTCGATGATGTTTCAATATTCAAAAACTGTTTAGAAATTAATAGATTAAATTTTACGTTTGAGAATATATAAAAAACTTATTTATTTATATAAATGAAGATTTTATTTATTTTTTTTAGTATTTATGTACTTTGTATTTTAAGAAAACAATGAGACTGAATTTTTTATGTTTTTAATATAATTAAAAAAATGTAAGTTCATATTTTTTAATTTTAAGTGCATATTTTAAGATTTTTAATGCATGAAGTTCCTGTCCCTGATAATAAGACAACTAAAATAGAGCTCTGTATTTATAAGATAATTAAAATACGTATTTGTATCTGGCTTTTATTTGTCTTTATTATTTCCTTTGTTCCTTTTGTATGTACATTAGAGTGCCTCATATTGAGCCTTTTTTAAAAAGTGCAAGATGCAACCCCTGAAAATAAAGATAAACATGTTTTATGAGGATTCCTAAAATAAATCGGCTCTAGGGATAACATCCCATGAGCTAAACCGTTTTTGAGAACTCTCTGTGAAGTAAGAATTAGTTACGGCACCTTTTGTGAAAAATTTGATCAAATACAAAAACTATTTCAAAATTCTACGATTCTGCATTAAAAAATTATTAAAAGCAGCTTCTTGACACGAGATAATAAGACTTTTGTGTAATTTTTATGATGTTTTTTAAAGCAATTTTTATAAAAATTTCAAAAAATCTCTAATTTTTCATCCGTTTAATACATATTTAGAAAGTGTGTTGACATTAGCTTGTAATTTTAATATAATAATGTTTCTTTATGTTCAAGGATGTCTTCAGGATTCCCTAAGGGATTTGAAAAATTAGATTTTTTAGATAAATGCCTCTAGTTTTTACCGCAGCTAATATATTAGCTTTTTTCTACATAACGCGTACACTAAAGACCTCGACGAATAATATCTTGTATTCAACATGCAAACCAGTTTAATCTTTCCTGAAATATTTACAAAACAAATAAAAATTTTATATTTAGGTTTTATTGAATACAAAATATAGTAATGTTTTTTAAAAAAAATGCTTCAAATAAGTACCATAGTGCAAAGGTTATTTAGGTACCAGAATTATTAGTGGATTTCGAAACCCTTTCCACGATATATTAAAAATGAAAAACGGATGCAAAATGGGGGAGTTCTTTAATTTTTTATACAAATCACATTAAAAAAACATTAAAAAAAATTGCACAAAAATTCATTTATCTCAAGCCAAGAATCTGGTTTTTAGAAGTTTTAATGTAGAACGACAGAATTTTTTATTTTTGTTATATTTGACCAAAATTTTCACAAAAGTTGCAGTAACTAATTATAATTCATAAAAAATGGTATGTTTGGAGGTTTTTTAAAAACGGGTTAGCTCACTGGATGTTATAGCGAGAGCCGAAATATTTTAGAAATCATCATAAAACATGTTAATCTTTATTTTCAGGGTGTTCATCAAAAATGTTTTTTTTTTCTAATGTACATATATCGGAATGCCGTATGACAGAACCTGAAGCGTACTAAAAGAAAGTGAAAATAATAGAAAAATAAGTAAAAATTTAATTAAATAAGCTTTTTCCAATTGTTTCAATATCTATTCATTGTTGAAAGAAAAATATTTTTAAATTATTTTATTAATTTTTTTTTTTTAAATATAAATTATTTTATTAACACAAAAACTACTTATTATATTTCTTCAATACAGAAAAAATCATTCTCTTTTTTACTTTTTTTTTATAAACTCTTGAATATGTTTTATAGTTTTATTTTTTATTACTTTATAATAAAAACATTTGCATAAATGTTTCTGCTGGTTTCGATTATTAAAATAATATATTAAAGCCGTTGTAATTTTAGCAAAAAAAAAAAAAATGATTTAAAAAAATTTGTATTTCATTAGCTACAATCTCAATTTGAACTAAAAATTTGTTAAAATCTTTCAAAGTTGGATTACAAACGGCTTTACAAATTTTCTACTAACTTGTTTCTATGAGTGTACAAATGTTGTTCATATATGGGCTTATATATGGTCATACATGTGTATAGCTCATTATATAATGCCAGGGCTTCCAAAAACAGCTTTTAAAAAACTCGAAAACAGTAAAATAAATCCGTTATATTTAAAATCCGTTATAATTAAAAAATGAATCATAAATTTCATAAGTTTTTATTAAAATCTTTACTACAAATAAAATTTGTATACAATAAGTTCCTTGGAACTTCGTCAGTCAAACAAAGACGCAATAGAAAAATTGTTTTTCTTATGACTCAAAGATTAAATTGGTTTATCAAAATATTTGTTCATAAACCAACATTAAATTTTCAACTTTCAATTAGAAAAAATATCTCAAAATGCAAAAAGCTCTATCTTAAATGGAAAAAGGCTTAAATATGCTTAACTTTTAAAGAAAAAGCCAAAATGTAGCTTATATTTTCAAAATAAGCTGAAATAAGCAAATATCAAAAAATAATGTAAAAAAGATCTATCAAATATAGCTTGAAATTTTCATCAGTTAAAGATCAGAACTTAGTCTAAATAGTTCTAGTATATGTGGTAATTTTTTGCAAATATCAAAAATTCAATTATTAGGCCTTAAAAACATATTAAGGACAATTATATCATGTCAAAATCCAG
The DNA here is from genome assembly GCA_021234595.1 of Delia radicum. Lineage (NCBI taxonomy): Eukaryota > Metazoa > Arthropoda > Insecta > Diptera > Anthomyiidae > Delia > Delia radicum. Next base: position 56,591,342 of record CM037855.1, on the reverse strand, counting down.
ATACAAATATCTGGATTTTATAAAATTATATATATTTGCATCAGTTTAGATATAAACTGATCAAATTTGATGCAAAACTGATACAATCTAATATAAATCTATCCGGCCATAATTCGGATAAAATTATGCTGGACTTTTATATAATTGCATTAGATTAGACCATACAAGCCCATACAATCAGATACAATATGGTAATGAAATTTAATAAGATTACATATGCTGAGCATATTTTCAGAAATATATTTATAAAATTTCCATACAGTAATTTTGGTACACTACATCTTTCATACATAAACAGCTCAATAATACACAGAGAAAAAATTTTGCTATTTGTCAACTGAAATTCGGTTACTACGACACAAATTCGGTTATTATGAATTTCAGATGGTTGGCACAACTTAACATTAATTCTGACATCAAAATGCGGTTAATTGAACTGAATTTTAGTTGCAACACGCAAAATATTCACAAATCTAATGTAAATATCGTTGTACTAATTGAATTTATAAGTTGTAACCATTAATATACACTTTTCAATTCGGTTGGCACTTTATTTCTCTGTGTGTACATATCGTTTGAGTACTTGACGAAATTCGCAAATATTTTAAATTCGGGACATGCTATTATACAGCCATTAGACTTTAAATGCGGCAATACATAGTTTTATTCTAAAAGAAGATCTACATTTTTCTGGTATGGAAAGATAGGTCAATATATCGTTTTATATAAATATATTATTATATATAATTTTGATTTGAGTTTAATTATAATTCATAATTACACATGTATTCGTACATAATTAGATTAACCATATATAATTGTATATGTCATATGCAATTATATATTGGTCGATATTTCATTATATATGGCAACGAATTAACAAATTTAGAGGAAAAAATTAGTATAAATAAACATACATAAACATATATATTCACATATTAAAGCATACAATAACATATATATTTATATACAATAATATGTAAACGTTTTTACTCGGGATTATAAAAATTTGTCCAAATTACTGAAAAATAGTGTCCAATTTGTTGTGCAAACTCTTCGATCGGACTCTATTGACTTTTTTAAATTTTTTGTAAACTTTTTTTTTTTTTTTAATTAAGTCTTACAATTTTTTATACTTAATTTTTTCTACTCAATCTCTGAGACTTAAGAACTAAAAGTTCTGAGGAAAACCAGAGAAAAATAACGGATACTTAATTTTATATAAAATTAAGAAATTTTGAATGCTAAAAGTATGATTTAATATGAAACATTTATTAATTTATTTTTCGATCGGAATACCGGGAATTTCGAAAAAATTTCTCGCTTTCCCGGGAAATGGAATAGAACAGGATTTGTCATTCCGTAAGTACAATACAAAAAATTTTCTCAATAAAAATTATCATATGTATTTGTATAAAATAAGATATGCTGCAATGTGACTAAATTCAAAGTCAGATATGACTTAATCATATCATATATGATTAGATATAAATAGTTTTACCAGGGTATGTAAAAAAATAAAAAATTGGCCTCAAAAATTCGAGCTAAGTTGTCAAAACATTTTGAGGGTTTTTATCTAAACTCAGCAACATTTTTGCTACATTTACTCATTTTTTTGGTGATATTAGGAGTTTTTTCTGCACGGATCCTCCAAGCAAGAATGTTGGTGACTTTACAGACTTTTTTTTAGTGTACTTTAATTACCCGTAGTGTACTTTAATTTGTTGCACAATGTAATTTAAATTAAAAATATTAAAAAAAAATGTAATGTTTTTGACTTATTAATAACAGAAAATAGTTGATTTATGATTCTGAATTATGTCATGAGGAATCGATTTAGAATTTAGTCAGCTAATTTTTAAAATTTAACTTTTTCAAGTTCGACGCAAATTTGTTCAAAAAGTCAAATTTAGATGGGTCCAGGTGCAATATATTTATATAAATCAAGTTTACTGATCTTTATTCGTCTTATAAAATCTCATTTCTTTTAACAAAAAATCGCATTTATTTTAAATCAAGGACAGATTAACCACCCAGGTAAAAATTGCCAACCGTACTGAAAAAACAGTACTGGCAAACCACTGATATTTTTGCAATTCCCACCGTATTTATAATTCCCAAAGGCACAAATAATATTGTACTACGAAAATACTGTTTTGTTTCCAAAGCATGTGTGTCGCTTGTACCACCTGCAAAATTCTTTGCCAACATGGTTTGTTACCAATATTACAACCATTTCAAAGCATTTTTTAATTTTATTATATTTCACACATTTAAATATGATGTATAATACTAAGACCGAAATGTGTTTTATCATACATATTTCTAAAAATTAATTCAATTTTAGATATCTTAAAAGCACCAACTCTTTAGGATGACCAACGGTATGCCACGTTCTGCCAACGCTTCTATTTTTCTGCCTGGGCACTCATATATATACTATAGTAATGTTATTTTCGATCATTGAAAAAAAAATAAAAAAAATAAAGAAATTCAGTGACCATAACAAGTACGATTAAATCAAGTTGGTTTGTTTTTGATAATTTTTAAAACGCTGTTAATTATGTGAATTTTGTCATTAAATGCTTTTAGCCTGGAGTTTATTTGTAAATTACTCCACTGTACTCTTATTTGTTAAGTACTACACACTACATTTTGTTGTTCTGAAATTCAGTTTAACTTCAAATCGTTAAAGTCACTGTTAATCATTTAAAGAAACACCAATAAGCGTTTCCAAATCTACAAAGTGTGTTAGCAATTTCCCAACTGAGGTGTCAACCAACAATGATGTGTATTTATGGTTAAAGTGAAGTATAAAATTTATAGGGTTTACTTCGATTTACTACTGTCAAAAACCGCTCCTCTGTTAGGTGACATACATACGAGTAGCAGCAAACTAACTAACATCAATGTTGGAAGTTTGTTTTTCTTTGGACTCCGATTACAGCGCATTTATATCGTCTAACTACTCGTAAGTCTAAACACGCTGTCGACACATAATTATGTTAAAGGATTGACAAAGTCTACAATGTTTTAGACGATTTTGATGAGTACGATCAGTGTACACTAGATACACATTGCACAAAATAGCAAACTGTGAGTGAGCGCCAAGACGGCGATCATCAGGCTGTCATTTGGTGACATTTGGACAACATTTGGCGACAACAATTACGTGTGGATACATGAAAATAAAGTACTTCTTTATATGTATATAAAGCTTCTACCGATAGTCTATAACCAGGTAGTCAATATGATATTGATTCTAAGAAGTAAACACCGAAACAAACAAAAAAACAATGTTATTGACTACGTTTCTTGCAAGCGGGTAGTTGACTACAATTGACAATCTAAATACAATGCGGCCAATACACTCGTGAAAATTGTTTTATATATTACATGCTGTTACCACTACATATATAGAGGCATGCTTAAAAACTGTTTTAGGAGGAGTTTATTAAAAAAATCAACGTTAACGTTTTCCGAAAGGAGTCAATTTCGAAATTAAGTTGAGAGCTTAAGTGGTAAATCCAAAGGTTTGAATGGAACCTTGGATATGTTGAAGAAGACAGAAAAAAAAAAACGATTATATTCAATCAAACAAATGCAAATTGATTAAATTGTATCTGTTTAAATGTTGTTGCGAATAAAATCGCATAATATATGATGTGATTATATGTGGAATTCTGATTTTATATTTTTTTTATATTCGGTGCCATATATTATCGTATCCAAAATTATGTTACGTTTTATGTTATTGTATGTAGTATATACAACGTGGCCAACTGTTTTTGATCAAAAAGCGGGACTCGGCAGACAAAAAGCGGGAAATTTAAATTGTTTAAAAGTATTTTATAATAAGCTATTGAATACTGGCCCTATGTTCCAAATAGGAATCCCAGGAATTTATATATATATATATTGAAAACAAATATCTGAGTTACTTTTCAGTATTTTGGTGTTTTTATAATTATGATGATTATGCATTTGTTAAACTTTTCTAAAAAGTTGTCCAATCTTTTTAACGAGCTTATGTAAAGTTCTACTAAAAAAAAAATTGTATAAACTATTCTGGAAAATACTAAATTGTTTTTATTTTTTAATTATTTGTATCATAAAAAACCTTAATTAGACTTCTATAGTAACACCACTTTGAATTAGCGTATTTATGGATCCCTATTTTATAAAAATCAAAATAAAGATGATATTTTCTTTGTATGGTTAAAAACGAATGGCACATTTGCGGTTTCAATTGATTAGGCACTAGACTCATTCCATATAAAACCCATCAAAAAATATCAAAATGTCTACCTCTACCCCCTTAAATTTTAACCAAACTTGGTATGAAAGGTAAGTGTCATATAAGTTTGGCATCGTACAAGTTTGGGGTTGTAAGCTCTAAAGGTTGTGGAATTATCGCGTTTTAAAATATGACAAAAAATCGAAAATTTACCAAAAAAAAAAGAGGTACTTAATTCTCCATATCTTTTAAACAGTTGAAGCTACGTGATCATTGATACCTCATTTTAAAGCAACTGTTGTCGTACTGTAAATAAAATAGCAAAAAAGTGTAAAGGTGAAGGTAAAGGTAAAATATTTTTTTTTCAAAATCCGCTGTATTGCAAAAAACTTGTTTTTTTAAATTTTCAAAAAAATATATGTTAAAAGAAAGATATATGTTAATTATAATTAATTCCACTATGCCGGAGCCAAATTAAAATGTGGATTCAAAGTTATGAATACAAATCTAAAGAAGATAATATTTACTAGTAGAAAAAAAGACTTACATAAAAAAATACTTTGTTGAAAAAAATAAAAATAAAAGTTTTGCAAAAGTAGTTGCAGATAATTGTCCATATCTTCCTTAACAGTTTAAACTACAAGAGTCATTGATACCTAATTTTAACGGTACTTAAATTGTGGTTTTACTGATTCGCAAAAATCATTCACTTCTTGACGGTAAAATACATTTTTTTTGAAAATCCGTGGTTCAAAACGCTGTAATTAAAAAAACTGGGTTTCTAAAATTTAAAAAAAAAATATATATTAATTATAAATTATTCTTCTATACCGTTCCCAAATCTCTACGTGGTACTGCTGCATGTTTTTGAGTTATCGACATTTAAGTTAATTTTTTCACATTTTTATTCGTAACTTAGGATACCGCAAGATACGGCATAGGAAAGTAATTTATGATCAACATATATTTTTGTTTTTGAAAACCAGATTTTCTAAATACAGCTTTTTGGGCCGCGGTTTTTGAAAACAATGCATTTTGCATTGGCAATATTATTTACGACTACTTTTTTAAAGTTTTCGAATATTTGTCACATTTATATAAGTAATAACCTCGTACTACATATAGAACATACCAAGTTTGGTTGAAATCAGAAGGGGTGGAGGAAATCCAGTCGTTGGTTTTATATGTTTTCAGTTACTACCGAAATATAACAAAATTACATCGAATTAGTTATAATTTAATATTTTTGGATAAGAGTTGTTAAAATTTAAGTGTTATTTTGAGTTTAGCTCAAGATATTTAAAAATGAAGCAGGTAAAATAGCAAAATAAATCCGGTTATAAAAGAAGAAACATGTTTTTAATGGAATCGCATTTTTTAAATTTTCATTTGGGTCTTAATGTCACTGTGGTATCCAACTACAGTTATTATGAGAAATTATTAAATGCCAACCTTGGTAATTCAATACTTTCATTTGAAACCAATATTAAAGACGAGTTAGATTCTACTCTGGCTAAGTCGGCTCCTTCCTTTCGGACTATAAAATATTGGATGGCGTAGTTTAAACGAGATCGTACGAGCTGCTAAGACGAACACCGCAGTGGACGACCATTTGAGGTGTCAACGACAGAAACGGTAAAAAAATCCACAAAAGGGTACTGGCTGATCGTCGGCTGAAGGTGCGTGAGCTGACTGAAATGATAGACTTTTCAAAAAGTGATACATATTGACCGAACATTCAGAGATGAGAAAGCTGTGAGCGTTCGATCACAATAGAAGACAATGTATCAGTTCACACATCCACTATTGTGATGCCCAAAATAAATGAATTTAAGTTCGAATTGCCAGATTTAGCTCCCTCGGATTATTTTCTATTTCCAAACTTGAATAAATGACTCGGTGGTATAAGATTTGCCAACAATGAAGAGGTGGAGCCTGCGGTTGATGGATATTTTAAGGAGCTAAACTGTTCTCACTATAAACATGGTATCAAAGCTATGGAATATCGCTGGGAAAAGTGTATCTAGCTAAAAGGAAATCATGTTGAGAAACAAAGAAAATTTTCTCAAATTTGTTGTGTTTTCTTTGTTAGATCGTCTAATTTTGGGACCGTCCTTAATTTTTACAAAGTTGCATTTTGTGCTCCGGTGTTATTAATATTTTTTTATTAAAGTACTAAAAAACAACATTGTAATTATTAGATATTAAGCAGGATTGACATGCAATACCTTTTCATAATAGCGGTAGTTCTCTACCACAGTTACATCAAGACAGAAATGAAAATTGTGAAAAAGCGATTCCATGAAGGACATTTATCATATTTTGATATTTCACTTGTTTGATTTTGAAATATATTGAACTAAAGTTAAAATAACGCTAAAATACCGAAACATCGATTTATAATGGCATTTTGTAGATATAACAAAATATAATTTGTAAAATTTTGAAATAAACCCTTTGACACATGCCACTATTGCAAACGTAGTTTAAAAATTTTCATATCGGTATTGAGAAAGGCGTGGCAAGCAACTGTCTTTATTATGAAAAGGTAGTGTTTGCCAACCATGATTTTAAGCCATAAAGAAGAACCAATGTACTTAACATCTGTAAAATTTTATGCCACTGGTATTAAGAGAAACAGTTTTTTAGAGGTTTTTTTAATGCATATTTTTTAGTATATAAATACAAACAAAATTTTGTGTTAATTATACAAAACTTATGCAGATAATACATTAAACAACACAAGTTAACTTTAAAATTAAATTAAAATTCCTTAAAAGCATGAAAATTAATTAGTTAAAAGTACGACAGTTAACACATTTTTTTACGAAACTCTCTTAAAACCAGTTCAGATTTTTAGAAGAGAGTTGGAAACGGCTTGTTTAAACAAATGAAACACCCAACCCTTATAACATACGTAATGGATTTAAAATTTTAAAAATTAAATAGTTGCTTAGTTCCTCTGTAGGCAATATACTTTGTACTTTTGATCCTGTTTTATGGTTAAGAAACTAGTTTGAACAATCTGAAATTGCTGAAGTACTAAGTAGGGAGATTTATCGTTCATAAACAAAATATCGCATTGATCCATAATACCGACCGTATCATTACTATCTTTATTTATTTTTTATACCAAGAACGTGTAAAGTTTGCTGTTTATTTCTGCTCTTGAAAAAATCTGTAGGTCTTCTACTTGAAAATTTTGCCAACAAAGAATCTTCGCTCGGTAAATGTTGTTTTTTATGTTTTACCTAGCGTTTTAAATTTATTATATGTTCCAACTTCAGGTTCATAAAATGCATAAATTTTTAGATTTAATTATATTTTTAAAATTAATATTTATTAGTGTCCGACCGAATAGCTCTTCCAGAAAATGCATTTGGTCAGTAAACGCATTATGGACAAATTTGAAGTATGTAAAAATGTTTATTGGAGGGATTAAATGATATTTTGAGTGTCAAATTTAAAGAGAAGTCCGAAGTTAAACAATGAATTCACTGTTCGTCCAGCGAAAGTTCGGTAAAATCGAAAATAGTTCGGCAGCCGAACTTTTAACATTATAGCTACGCTTTGACTTTTTCCTTAAATTTTGTACACAAAATTGAATTAAATCGGCTAAACAAACATGTTTCCAATACAAACATTTTTCCTGATTGCCTCTAGATACCAAAAAATCGAACATGTATAGCTTTTGGCCGAACTGTTTGGTCGGAGACTAATATTTATATGCTTTATAAATGAATTACAAGTAGTACTCAAATGGATTAAAATAAAAAGTACTGCCATCTTAAACATATTTTAATTAAAAAGCTTATTAGATAAAATTTTTTCAAATTATATATAATTTGATCTCAAATATGATTTTGCGGATCAAACTAAATTAGTTCCCATGAGATACCTTGAGAACAGCTTATGTATGACAGATGAGATGTGATGTTTAGTTATATGTGATACTATATATAATCATATTTGATTCTACCGCAGCTTTTTTCGTCGAGTGTTAAAGATTATGGGAAATTTCACTTCTCAAATTTATGTACCAAGTGGTTCAATTGGTTTAAGTCTTCACGTGTAATTTGTTTGCTGGAGTAAGTTAAACATTGATATTACCTAAAGTGTCCAGTGCTGAAAATATATTTCAGGCACAACTACTTTCCCGCTTTCCCGGGATTTTTCTTGCGGGAGCCCGGGAATTTCAATTGTTATAATTACCTTGCTTGAATTATAAGCTTGAAGTTTTAAAACCTATAAAAGTAGCTGTGGAAAGGTTGAGCAGCTGTGATATAAATATATTAACAGCTGATATCATCGTCAACACCTTATGTAAAGAAATGCAATCGATTGCATCAAATGTTTCAAGCTATTCATCTACGTATTGATGAAAGGAGAGACACAAAATTGTATACATTGGTAAAATTTAAAAGAATCGGATGTCTTCAACGACAATAATGAAAATAGTTTGTTTTCCTATGCTTCTAAGTGCTCCGTAAATCGAAATGCAGAAATTATGTTTAATTGGAGGATCTAATGATATTGATGAAATTGATGATTATGACGATGTTGAAGAATGTGTTGCTGTTGAAAATAAAACATTTGAACAAGTTTTAAATGCAGCTATTAATAACGTTAATTTATGATCTCAATCTAACTCCAAAAAACGTATAAAATGTTCCATAAAAAAAGAACTCAAATTTTTTGATGGAAGTGGTCAAAAAACTCAAAATATTGAAAAGGTGTTTAATGCACTTCTTACTGTGCGTTCAACTTCTGTGGAAAGTGGACGAGTGTTTTCCGTAACATTACAATTTGTTAATAAAATCAGAAATAGACTTTCAAACGAGTCAATAAAAGGTTTGAGTGTATTAAAGAACTATTTCCTAAGCCGTCAAAATATATTTATTTAATTACAACAAATAGGTCGAAGTAAAATAAGCACTTAATTATTATATTTCAGTTTTCTAAAATATTTTACATATTTTAAGAATTGAATTTTTATGTTTTTGTTTTCGATCTCATATTTTTAATATCTGTATTTTTTATATTCTATAATTAATTGAATTGTTATGTTTATGTTTTTGATCTCATATGTAGAGAATAATACTTTTTTCTTTATTAAAAGTTAAAAGTAAATAATCTAAGTTTCTATGTTAATTTTAAATAAAAATTTATTTTAATAATATTTAATATTGTTTTACTTTTTAAGCAAGTAAATTTATGCTTTTTAATAAAAAGTTTATTATTAAAACAAACTAAACTTATTTTTATTATTTCTATGGAGCGGGGTCCCGGGAAATTTAAAAAAATTTCCCGCTCTCCCGGGAAACGAAAAAGTGCGGGGGAAAAACCCTAGGCACAACACTTAAAGTAATTAATGAAGTGAATAATATCTGATTGTAAAAAAACATAATTTTGGATATGATAATATTTGGCATCGAATGTAAAAAAAAATAAAACCTGAATTCCACATATGTATATATTAGGGCATTCAAATTACTCGGGTTTGCGTTTGTTCGAGTAAACGAATAACTCGATTTTGAGATTTTGCACGTACTCAAATAAGCGAGTAATTTTTTGAAATTACTCGAGTTACTCGAACAATTCAAAATTTCTTTTGTTTCATACATTTTATCAAAATTTAATATAAACTTGTTTGTTAATATTATTAACTTCAATTAAATAGATCTAAAATAGTATAAGGTGGCGCAAAAATAACCTTCCGATGTTTTTTTTTTTTTATTATGTATTTATTATGTATAGCATTTTCTGATAGGAGGGTTACTTTAGCGCCACCTTATATTTAATTGAGGCGTTTAGTTTTTTAAAAGGATTTTTTCCGATTTTATAATTTTCGACTTAAAAAAACTAGGGACATAACTTTTACTATTTTTTGCGAATATAAAAAAGATGCAATCTCAGCAGTTGAAGTTTTAGAGACAAATTTTTGTTCGACTAATTTTTTTTTTTTGCAAAATAGTTAATTTTTAAGTTATAAATCTTAATGTAAAAAAAAAGTGCACAGCCCACTCCAAACTGTAGCAACAAAATAAGATTATGAACTGAGGTCAATTCCAATCTTGCGTATTTGCGATTGTTATATTTTTTTTGTGGATATTTTAAAATATCGCTCAATTTCTTGAAATCGGATCTTAATTTTTTTATTGTTTCGATATCTGCGTAAACTTATCTTTCATTTGACTATAATAAAGTCTGTAGTTGTTTATGGATATTTTAAAAATATCTTTAGATATTGCCAAAAATTTTACATTATAGGCATTGGTCTCGATGTGGAGCGTTTTTTCTTCAAAATGACCCACATAAATATTATTTTTATTACTACTACATTATTTCCCACATCGCAGTGCTATGTAATTTTTTCGTCTAAGAAAAAGTATACCCCTACAAAACAAATATAATATGTAAATTGAAACGGTAACTGACACATTGCTTTGTATTTTATATAAAATATTAACTGAATTCATTATTTTGATTTATTCTATCAACTCGATTAGTTCGAGTTATTCGTTTCTCGAAATTTGCCATTCTAATTTACTCGAACAACTGTTTGATTAGAATTCATCAATTAATCGAGTAACGGTTAACCGATTGAATACCCTAGTATATGGGGCGTTTCATCTCAAGTGACCCAACTTTGGAAAACGATGTCTTCCGTTCGGGAAATTTGCTAAAAACTCCGCCTTGTGCCAAAAAATTCGTATGGCCATTATATTATTACTTTAGCCAACTTGACAAAACGAATGATGTAGAAGTTCTTATTTTTGGGGCTACTTAGACGTGCAATTCTCAGAATTGAGTCCCAAAATCATGTGTTGTACTGTGTAATTTAATCAAATTGCATTTGTTTGAATCTAATCATTTTTTTCCCAGGTTATTAATTTAATTATTTTTTATCAGATGTATTTTATATAAAAACAAAGAAATAAAAATATGAATTTCTAATTTAAAAAATAATTTTGATTTATGTTTTTAAAATTTTAATCAAAATTATGCGTTATATATTTTGATATAATTAAATCTTCTATTTTATAAAAATTAATAAAACAAATATATATCTTAACCCATTTTATACCACTCATCGATTACGTGCGAAGTTTATAACGACATTTTGTAGAAAGATGGAATGGTGTCGCAATCAGACCTTTCTGAAGTTTTTGTCCACTTGTTGCGCCCTCTAACGGTGGAATTCGCAGTATAAATTTAAATGTTTAAGCTTTGTATGTATGTACAATCATTGAACTTCTGCTGTAAGTATTTGTAGTTCTTTGAGTTGTAATACAGTAATCTATATTTTTAAGTGAAAAAGCAGTCATTTTTAGAAGAAATTTATTTTTCGACTACATATGTAGTTCATTTAAAAAAAAACAAACCACGTCAACTTACTGTATTATGATTTTATAATTCATTTTATACATTAGTTTGTTTTTTATTTAAAAAAAATAAAACAAATAAATGTTAGTTTATTTTTTACAGCGTATGTGAATAATTTTTAATTTTAAATTAAATTGAATTTACTGAAATATAAGTCGTCCTTTCTTTACGTGAAATTTCATTTGTTTTTAACTACATTTTACCTACATAGTATACTAAGAATACTTAAAGGGATATGACTTTTCAAATTATAATTTTTATATATTTGTAAAGTAAATATCTATCGAACTGCGATACACAATTTGATATGTCGGGTTTGACGATATTTGAGAATTTTTTTATTTTTTGTTTCGTTGGAAGAAAATAATAATTTTTCACATTAAAAAAGAAAATTTTGCAATTTTCTGTATATTAAAGTTTTAACAAGTTTGGAAAGTTCTTGGTCCTATCTTTTAATTTTACAAAAAATGTATAAGGTGGCGCAAAAGTAATCCTCCTATCAGAAAATGCTATACATAATAAATACATAATAAAAAAAAACATCGGAAGGTTATTTTTGCGCCACCTTATACAAACTGTACAATAAATTGTTCTCATTCCAAAAAATGTTCCATACGTTCCTAATCAAAGCATATAATATTAATTACACCGGTCTTCTTTCTATAAATTAAAAATTGATTATATGGCAACACTGGAACAATAGTTTTTATTTTTTTTGTATTTATTTGTATTTTTAAGACCTCAAATTATCACATGATTTTTACTGCGTTCTTACATCACTCTCCTATTCAAAATAATCAGGCCTTAAAAGTAGGTGTTGCTTTAAAGCAACAGCATTGCAATATGAGTTAATACAATTATATACATATGAACAAAACTCCGATAAAGATTTGACAAATTTAATACACGCGAGTAAAAACGTTCATATACAAGATCGTACGATTTAGCGCCGCTGGACTACTTTCTGTGGGGATATGTGAAGTCGCTAGTCTACGCCGATAAGCCTAAAACGATTGACCACTAGGAGGACAACATTCGCCGCGTTATTGACAATATACGGCCGTAAATGTTGGAAATAGTCATCGAAAATTGGACCTCCAGATTGGACTACTCACGAGGCAGCCGTGGCGGTCATATGCCAAAAGTCATATTTAAATTATAATACCAGAAGATTATCTTTCGAATAAAGTAAATTTCATGTCAGTTTACAAAATTCATCTTTGTTTTATTCCATTTCAAAGTTCTATACCTCTATAAAAAAGACCTTTAATAATATTACAAAAAGAAAACGTATTGCTTTATATAGCTTAATATGGATATATGTCATGGAGCATATAATCATATACAGTAGGCCGGGTCGATTTGTATGGAGGCAAAAAAATCGCTCAACGTTCAAGGAAAATCGTATTCTAGGGATCAAAATAAGAAACTTTGCCGAAGGAACCATACCTCTAAAACGAATTCTGATGTCCCGACTTTTGACCCGTGGGGTCAAATTTTGAAAAAGTCCACTTTGATGTTTCAGAAAGTAGGAGGAATCTCTCCAAGATTATGGGAGATAGTTCTTCTCCGAGAGACGCGCTAGCAGATTAATGCATAAATCATCATTCTAGGGGTTAAAATTTAAGTAAGAGAGGGCCTTTTTAGCCGTGTTTTTTTTAGCAAAATGTAGAAATCTCGGGATAGAAATATTTTAGAAAGTAGGAGGAGTCTTTCCAAGATTAGGGTCTCTATTTCCTCTCCCGAAGAAATAGAGTATAAATATATTCGATTGGGGCACTCTAAATGGGTGAAAGTGGGATTTTTCAAAATTTCACCCTACGGGTCAAAAGTCGCGACATCAGAATTATTTTTAGAGGTATGGTTCCTTCGGCAAAGTTTCTTATTTTGATCCCTAGAATACGATTTTCCTTGAACGTTGAGCGATTTTTAAATCGACCCGCCCTAATATACAGGGTGGACCAACTTCGATTGACTGATTTGAAATGATTATAACTTTTTTATTTTGTACTGTTTTTAATTTAATTTTTTTTCAGGTAACAAAAATTTAATAAAACTTTATAATGTCATCATACGTACAATAATTGTTTGAATTTTATTATGTTTCCGGAACATAATCTCATTACGAGCGATGAAGCACACTTTGATTTCAATGCCTATGTTAACAAACAGAACTGCCGAATTTTGGGTACCTAAAATCATCAGCATTAGCGACAATTATACCCTCTTAGATGTACGATTGATATGAAATTATGGGATAGAGCTATGGGTTCATATTTTTTTCGAAAATGAAGCTGGGAACCCAGAAAATGTCTGCTAGGTTGAATTTCGAACAATTTTGTAAATTGTTTACGTCCGGTAGTTCTCAATAACTCTGACTGATGGTTCCAGCAAGATGTAGCTACATCTCATATCGCGAGAGATACAATGGCGATTCCGCGGGAACTTTTTGACGACCTAATAATTAAAAAAAAATGCTGATTTTGCGTGGCCACCTCGACCCCCAGATTTTACGGTCGCTTATTTTGTTTGTGGGGGTTTCCTTGAAGGGACGGGTTTAAGTCGACAAACCACAAAACATTCAGCAACTTAAGCAGAATATTACTCGTACCATAGAAATTGCAGAATTGGGGCCAGAAAATTTACGCAACGTAATGCAAAACGTCTTGAAAAGAGCCATTAAACACCAAAAGGAAAATGGATGCCATTTAATGGATGTAATTTTTCATTCTTAGCTAAAAAAAATTTATAATTTATACTTTAATTTAAAAAAAAAATTAAATAAAAAACTGTAAAAATAGAAAAGTAATAAGCATTTGAAATCAGTCAGGCAAAGTTGCCCAACCCTGTATAATTTTATCTTCAATTTGGTTTTTCGAAAATTTTTGATATGGTCCCATAAATATTTACATCTAAATATATATCGATTGATATTACCGTATATGTGGCATATATTACTACATTTGGAATATCTTAATTAGCATGATTTCGTGTATTATTTTATATCGCTTAATACAATTTTACGTATAATAATATATGGTATTATATTAAAATTTTGTTTTACATTGAATCTAAAGTGTTGAATTTTGTAAAAATTTAAGTAAGGTAATTTTTTTCGTTTTTTTTTTTCTTTGATATATCAAATGTTTAATCACGCTTTTGGACGAGCACAAGAAATTCTCAATGAGTTTGTGAGTTAAACTAACTAATATCGCCAGAAATTATAAGAACATTGGCCCCTGGCGATTTCCATTGTCAAGAATGAAATCTGGATAGGAACTAGCCTACAACAAATTATTTTTCACAATTTGCTAAATAAGTTATGGGGTTTAGCACATTTAATTACTATAAAAGCAATTAATTCGCCCTTTTCCAGATTAGCTAACGATATGAATTTAGTTTAATAAACCTCAATTATAAGTTAGAAATGTTAATTTTAAATTGAAACTTAAATTTCGTTTTGGGGATGTAAAAAATTACGAATTAAATTGTGGTTTGCCATTAACAATTTAGACAATTTCAAATGTAATTGAGTTAAACAAAATTTTAACTCTTTGACAGCGAATGGTTGATGTATGCCATTTTAGTAAAACCTTCGGGACGATTTTAACAAAACTTGTTGTGATCGACAATAGACAGATATGGCTTTTAGCGATACCTTTATAGTGTACCCTAATAGTCTCTGAGCCTTATAACGTCAACCCAAATTCAAAAAATTTGTATTTTGTTTTTTATGTTTTTTTTTAATATGCTAAAAATTTAGTTATAAATTTATACAATACTGGATATTATTTTTGGATAAGGCATAACTTAAAACAAAATGCAAAATTAAAACTTAGACAAAATCTTAACCCATTAAGGAGCGACGGCCCATTAATGATTTCGCTTTAGTACTATATTTCTTCTAACCTAACCTATATTTCTCCGATAGGGGGAGCAGTAAAGCAGCACAAAATTTATTTTCAGTCATATGCCCACGTCTCCACACCGAAAAAAATATATAACAACTTTTTTAAATTAAATCGATTTATTGAAAATTTTTAAAGCTGTCAATTAAAAATTATTTGAGTCAATTAAATAATTGCTCAAATACGCCCTCTGCTTGACATTTTTTTTATACCATCCTTTAAAAGTATTTAAAGAAAAAAGATAACATCAACAGATTGCTGTTTGTTTTTTGTATATATGTATGTAGTGGTTTTTATAAATGTTTATGTATTTGTACTAAATATTTTGAATTAATTTAAATACAATTTTTATCAATTCTTATTTGGTGCTTAAAAACTGTTTGAACATTACTTCTGGAACTACTTCTTTAACTAGTTCCAGAACAACTGCAAAAAAGTTTTAAAAAATTTTGATTTTTTACACAATTTTTGAATCTTGTATTAAAAAAATCTAAGAATAAATGATATCTGGTGGCGACACGAATGTCTGATTTACGTGTATGCTTTGTGTCGCCAATGAATCGCACTGTGATGAGAATAAAACTATAAATAAAAGCCACGCATCATTAGAGAGGGTCGAAAACTGTCAACATTTTTTATAAGCAACAATGGCGCTGAAATGATGGACAAAAACGTCATAAAGTAGTAGGTTGCGACAAAAATTTTGCTGACTTCGCAATAAGTACACTCAGGGAACTTCTGCTTTAAAAATATGCAGTTGTTTGGGTTGCAATACTGTTTCTTTATTTTTAATGTAAATGTCAGTCATTTGTAGAACAAATTAAAATATTTACTAACCTTGTAGTTCATTTAAAAAAACAACCCACATCAAATGACTGTTTCACGATTTGACATTAATTTTTTACAGATGTTTTTTGTTATTTAAAAAAATAAATGTTTGTTTATTTTTTACTACCATGTGGTTCATTTTTACTACAATTGTTAGTCATTTTTTGAACATTAAAAAACAAATGACAATGTAAGTTGAATTTACTGTAATGTAAGTCGCCCTTTCTTTAAGTGAAATTTCATTAGTTTTCAACTACAATTGCAGTGGTCTTTACCTACATAGTATTCTAAGTGTACTTACTATAACAATCGTTTCGGATTTAAATTAATTTAACATCATAATGTTAAACTAAACAACTCTAACTCAACACTTTCTTTTATTCCATTTTTGTAATTCCGTTTCCTTTTCAGCACAATTTTTGCATATAAAAAATTTTAAATATTTTAGATCTGGTGTAGGAATACAACCGTTCCATAGAACCAGTTCCCAGCGTAACAATTTCAAACAAAAATCACGGATACAAGAATATGTTCTAGAACCTGTTCTTCAAACGCTCCTTAGAACTAGTTCTAATGCCCGTAATTTCAAGCAATAGATACCTACCTGTGCTTAGATACCTACCCGATTTTGTTCGTGTACACGGTAGGTATCTAAGCACCAGTAGATATAAATTGCTTGAAATTACGGCCATTAGGGTGTCTATTTCAAACAAAAATCAAGGGTTACAACGCCAAACTAGAACCAGTACTGGCTCAAAATAAGTAGCTGTTGAACTAGATGCAGAACTGGTACAAGTTTTCCTGGGAAATTATTTTATTATGCCATACCGGAACTAGTTAAAAAACTTATTAGTTAATATTGAAATTTTAGCTTGAAATTTTAACATCCAAATTTATTCTTCATTATAATTTTATGATAAAAAAATACCTTCTAAAAATTGTGTAAACTTAATTTATTAACAAAAAATTACAAATAATTAATGATTAATAATAAAAAAATTAAAAAAATAGGTCTTATCTAGCCATATAATTTATTAAATAAATTAAATAAATAAATTTGGATGTTAAAATTGCAAGCCAGCTCAAAAGCAGAAATATTATTCAAATGACAAAAAAAAAAAGAAAAGAGGGAAAGGCCTAAAAGAGCTAAGATTGCGAACTAGCTCACTAGTTCAAAGTAAAAACTAGTTCAATTGAACTAGGTTGGTCACGAACTACACAACTCTAGTGAAGGTTAAAATTTGCTGTGTGATTTTAATGGAAAGATTAAAACGTATCCTAAATAAAATGTTCATAAGTTTAGTAGTCATTGAATTTTTTTTTTTTACCAAACGAAATAATTTGGTATCAATTGAAATTAAAATAAATAATTTTAATTTATCCCTCAACGTTTTAAAAGTCGCATTTAGAATTTGTATATATTTTTATAAAGAAATGTATTTAAGCGAGATTTGTAAGTGTTTCTTATATTTGTTATTTTGAAAAACAGGTAAAAATTGGGGCTAAATAATTTGATTTACCGTACCGAAGACGTGGGTCTCCAAAGTTCCACGTACATTATTTTGGCACCACGTGTGAACACATGTCCACAAATAGTTCGCAGTTTATCATGACTTTGGTTTATTTTAATCTATTTGCCACAGCTGTTGCCATATTTAACAATACCTAAATACCGGCAATTGTAGAAATTTGAAAATGCTATGCTGTTAAGATTATTGGGACTTTGATCTTTTAGTTTAACTGTAGGTCAACACGAAGTTGGCTGCAGTTTGATATACGAAAATTGCTGAAACAAATTTTTCCTGTGTGAACACAAAAGCAAGTTCAAAGGAGAATTGAAGAAAACTTGCGCAAGTAAAATTGCCGTGTGTGAACCGGGACTAGGCGATATTCGGAACAGAACCTTCTGGATCATCAAGAGCACGTAATATCGCCATTTGAATCTGTCAGGATTTTGGAATGGTTAAACCGACTGGTATAAGTAACTTACAAACAATTTTATTTATTCCTTATTATACACCTAATAAATTCAACTCAATAGTTTGGCTTTAAAGTTTTTAATTTCGCTCAATCAAAATGATTTCCTTCCTACTAATCATACAAAAACCATTCGTTTTCAAAAATCAGCTTGACTAAGCATTAAAATTGTTAGTTTCTAAAATATTTCTTAAAACTTTTAAAATCCTTCCATAATTATTAACACCGAATCCTGATGTGTACTCTTATTTATAATATTATTTAAAACTAATTTAGCACAACAAAACATCGTTAACCCAGCAAACAAAAATTGCATCATGCGGAGGCCTCAACATTATACATTTCTCGTGTTAATGAATGCAAGTTTTGTAAACTATTAATTTATAATATTGTTTGATTTCTTATTTTTATATTAAAAGATTATTTGTTTTCTATAAACTTATAATGCAAAGTTTGCTTTTGAATTTAGTAACCCTGCCCAAAATGAGTCAAAAATAGGCTAAAAAATATTATTAAAATTTAACATTTTTCATTCATAAATAACTCAGAAAATATAAATAAAAAATGCTCGGAAATCAATCTCTTTTTGGAGTCTTTTATAATTGTTCACAAAATATTCAATTTCAATTACATTTCTGAGGTCAGTTCTGAACCATTTTTTGCATTAAATAATTTTTGTGTATTTTATGATTCCTTATGGAGGGCTCATATTTTCGTCCAAAAAATTAATAATTTTTGATTAAATTTCAAAAATATGTGTTCTATTTGATTAATTTTTGATTCCTAGAATAGAATTCCTCAAAAAAAAAAGTATCCAAAATAAATAATTGAATTGAAATGGAATGGAATGGAATAAAATAATTTCTTTTGAAATCTTTAACTTCGAGCTCATATATTAGTTCTCATTTAGTGGCAAAACTGGGTTATATGAATGTTTGATGTTTTGCATGAGATTGTCACTTCTTTTATGGTATTTGACCTCGGTTACTTGATATAACACAAATATAAGAAAAATGGGTTCAAATAAATCTTTGAATAAAAACCTTGCTGCAGATTTTATTTTATTATTGTTGCAATTTTTCGATGTTTTTCTAAGTTTTGAAATTATTATTTTGCAATTTTTTATCTTTTCTGTTTATTAGTTTATAAAAAACCATGTTTCTAAATATTTTTTCAAATACGACGTGTTCACTTCACTTGTATATTTTATACCGACACAATACAAAAGAATACTGAAACGCAAACATTGCATTACAGCGTCCACTACTGCATTTGAATATTAAAATAATATTTTGAGACTTTAATAAATTCAGCAAAACTTAGTTAAAATATTTGTATTTCATCATGTCAAAATAGCAAACTATTGAAATAAAATCTCAATTTGAACTAAAAATTGAACTAAAATCTCAATTTGTTTAAAACTTTGCAAAGTGGGACTACTAATGGCTTCACTAATTTTGCAACACATTTTTTTCTATGAGTGCACAAACATTTTTATGAACATAATACAACATTAAAAAAAAAAAAACGTTTGTTGACAACAGATTCGAAAAAATGTTGCACGTGGATTATTATCAACTTTTAGACGCTTACCCGAAAAAAATTAAAAACGAACCATCCTAATTAACATTACAATCGTTAGTAATGCGTTAAAATCTCGAAAACAAAACAAATTAATTTGTTTGACAAAAGAAAAAAAATTGTAGTTATGGGGTCTATAACAACCCCCGCCTAGCAAAATGGTTTAGATACGTTCCCTGGAAGTGTTTCCCATTGAACAAGATGTTATTGGAAACAAATGTTAGATTATTTTCTAGAAAGATCATAGGAAAATCTGACTCATAACGAGTTTTTTAGATATTATATTGATGTATAGCCCTGTCAGCTGTAACATTGTTTAGATATTAAAATTCAAGGTTAAATGTTAAAGCTAAAGCTACTTTATTTATTAAGCACTGTAATCATTTTCAATCTGAGCTATTAACTGGACTGATCATCTTTGTCAGCAATTATTGATATTTTTTTTCCATTAATTTTCTTCTATTTATGGCGAACTGAAATCGTTATTAGAATAAATTAAAATATTTATCTGGCATTTTTATGTTTCTATCCCTCTAATTATCTAACTGTCTGTCTGAACTATGGAAGACAAATACCGGTACGTAATGATCAAGTTTCAAATAAACAAATTAATAGACATTTGACACTGCTATTGTATTCCGTTTGTTTTTAAATTTTAATTGAAAAGCCCAACATATCTGGCAATATCGCCTTAAGGCAGTAGCAGCATCAGTTTCAGTCTTATACAGGGTGGCGCAAAAGTAATACCATAATGTGCTTAAAATTCCGTTGTGTTTTGGCATCTACACTGAGAGAATTAAGTGCATAATATTAAAGAATTTTTGCATTAGATTTATGAATTGTCACTGGAACTCGTACAGTGAAACGTGTCCTTAAATTAATGCAGTTTTTCATAAAATTAAAAAAAAATCATATTATTTATTAGAAATTTCATATGAATAATGAAAAAGTTTCATTAAAAATGATGTCATTAAAACTATAACGCTTTATCATGAATATTAAGAAATTTTTCAGTTACTTTGTGAAGAAAACTTCATTAGTTTAGTGAAAAAATTTCATTAAAACTCGTCCAAGGAATTCTCTCTGTGTTGTAGACAGATAGAGAATTAGTTACAGCAAGCCATGGCGCGATACACACCTGAACAAAGTGGAATTATTGTTACTGATTACTTAATCAATTTCAAGTCCATTGTTTTAACGCAGCGTGAATTTCGTCGTTGCCGTCCAGATCATCGGATGTAACGAGGCCAGACTTCTTTTTTTGGCGATTCACGTTTATCACAACAAACCCACAAACCTTGCAAGTATTGAAAGTCAACATTGAAGAAGAAATCTCCAATTTGCAGCCAGATGTTTTCGCAAATAATACAAATTTCCACAAATCTAGCCATAATATTGGTTTCTTGACCAATATATTTTTGTCGACTTAATTTAATAAAATTTTATAAAACTGTGTTCATCACCAACAAAATGGCACCCAATTTACATTGTGAAATTACTTTTGCGCCACTCTGTATATACCTGTTGCTGATAACTTAAATATGCAAACATATCGTAATATGTTCAAATGCTAGAATATTCATACATACTTCTGTGGCAAAAAGGCGCAACAGCATATGTCGAGATATCCTGTTCCCCATATTGGGTTCCATCTTGTGTAAATTTTTTGTAGAGATCGCACCACTACTTCCCAAGATATTGGTTGTTATAACAGCACAACTCAATTTTTTTAACTTTTCCAATATGGAATAACAGCATATGTTGACAATGTTATTATTTCTCACGGAGCTATAACAGCATAAGTCAGATATGCTGTTATTTCTCTTTTTTTTTTGCGTAAAGACCTGCGATGTTTTTCTAAAATGTAATACCCCATTCACATGAACAAGAGATTTCCCATACTTGACGAGATAATTTATAAAACCCGTCAATAATCTCTTAAAAGTTAGGGTTTGGCAGCGATTTTAGCTGTGTTTAGTGACATATTTTCCAAAATAGCACTCACTAAACAGTAGTGGTGGAAATGTAAACAAAAAAATAATAAAAAAAATTAATTTTAAATTTTAATAAAATCAAGAAATCTTAAGTAAAGCGCGAAAAAAAACGTGTATCCCGCTTATATTTTTATTATTTGGGACATTGTTATCATTCCGGCGAAGAAATTCTATCAAAATAGTTCCTCAATAGCTACGACCTTCTTCTCACCAAAAACATAAAAAAATCATCTTCAAACTAGTCATCCCTATCTAAAAAGGGCTTCCATATCAATTTTAAATTTGTTAATAAATATTGTATTACGGCAGTGAAGAATTTATTTTTTGAAATACTTTGTTCAATTTTAGGTTAGATCACAAATATTTTTTGTTTACAAAAATAAATAAACCGCACCAAACGATAGTGAACAGTTTTGAGATAATCACAGCTAAATCACTTACATGCTTGGGGTATAACACAAAATTATAGATGTTTTATAATAAATTATGTGTCTTTTACAAAATGTTAAAGAGAATAAAGTAGTTATTTTCTTAAATTATGTTGTTTTGTCAAATTATAATAATTTACAAATTTAAACAAAGCTATAATTATGCATTTTTATTAAAACAACTTTATCACAACCAGCTTTTAGCCATCGACATATGTTTTCATTCCAAAATATATGTTTTGTTATCTCAGATATGTTTTATTCCAAAGACAAATGGAGATGAATCCTAAGAATAGAGAAATTAAAAAAAAAATCAAAAAAACTTCAGAGATGACTTTTATATTAACACGTTTTATAACTCTTTCGTCGGTAATGAGACCGATGAAGGATTGAACGACATTAGCTCAGACGATTCGGTTAAAGACCATAACTGTGCAATGGCTGAAGATAGCTCAGACGAATACTCTGTCGAAATAAAAAATTCAGAAATGGAAAATTTAAATTCAGTCAAAGTGGGAGAGTTTGAAATGCAAAAATCAGAAGTAGAACACTGAACACACAACATAAACAGGCTGCATATTTCCCAATAAAGATAATACAATTGAACAGAAACAAGGGTAAGGCGTATACAACTAATACTGGAGACAAATGTCAAAACGTAAACACATTCAATTTAAAACATTACGAAATAAATGTAAAGATACGCGCTTTCAAACCAAAAAGTTAATGTTGACAACTATTGGGGATTAGGGTCGTATAACCAACGACTTCCTTTCATGTTATCACTTATAGAAGTAGAGAAAAAGGCTGCGCAAAATTTTTACTGGGAGGATACTTTCAGAAAAATAGCTAATATTTGCAAAAGTGTTTTGCAGTACATCAGTGAGCTGATTTTAAGGAAAAAATTAGTAAATGCGCCAAAATGTTTTGCTGACACTTAGTTCAGTGAAAATAAAAATCGACTTCTTAAATTAACTTTGGGGAGTGTTCTCAAAGTTTTCATACATCTAGCGTACAAGTTGAGGACATTTATTTCGATACAGCGCATACTTAGGGGACATTTTTGGGTGTATGTTATTCAGATGTCTTAACTAAAGTAAGGATTGTATACAAAGTTTTTAGTTTTCACAAAAAAAATTTGTTGATTTCAACAAGTCGATTTTAATTTACATTTTAATGTAACCTAAGTATGCGCTATACTATTAGGAAAAAAGTGTGAAGGATTTAAAAACAAAGTCGTTTATTTTACTTTTTATTGTGTGAAGTTTTATTGGATGTACTAAAATTTAGCAAATTTTTGGCTAACTTAGCAAATTAATTTTAAATTGCGGCTACTAATTTGTTCTACTAATTTCATTTTACTACATTTTAGCAGAAATTTAGCAAAAATACCGCAATTTCCAAAATAGTTAAATTTCCCGTAATAACAGCAAAATTTTCAGTAGACATTACAATATTTTTTTCTTAGTGTAACTTAAAAACGCTTTCCTGAAAAGTAGCGAAAATGAGTTATGCTGTTTCGACTTATTGTCACTGACTTATACTAATACGAAGTATTATCAATAGAACGATTAATTTGGCTTTCTTTGACCAGGTTAAGTTAATTTACATAGCCACTTTAAAACTGTTTTTATATGACAAAAACAAATGTTTCCGCACTCAGTTTTTACAGCTCTTTCGACTGACAAGGAAAGATTTTCGGGCGGATCACCAAACCCTTAATAAAACTTGAGTAATGTGATAGTGGGGGCAAAAGTAAAAACATTTTTGGTAAAACATAAATGTTTGTCCGACTGCACAGTAGGGTGTTTCACAAATATTTTAGAAATAATTCAGACATTTCTTCCTGGCTGATCGAAGTGCCATGAAACTTCATACAGCTATAATCAACGCAATTTCAAGCTTAAGTTTCAAAGACGAGCTGATTAGATTAGGTTGATCATGATTTGAGCAGTACATGTACTGATTTATTGTCCCGAGTACTAATGAAATAATCGTATACTGATTTTTAACATTTTCAAAAAATTTTATTCTTTTTAATGGAAAAACTCGAGTTTTGACCCATTTAAAATGAAGTTCTGAGAATTGGCGAGTTTTTCTGTAACGGAAAGCATTGTGAACCTGATGTTTATTTTTCTGATGTGAGCTGCAAAAAATATTTTGTGATCTCTGAAGGTATGGGGGGGGGAGCCCAGTTTAAAATCAAATATTAATTCAAAAAAAGTGCTTTGGATATAATTTAATATCTGGGATGTTTTTATATAAACAAATATTATAAAAAAAATTTAAATTCTACAGTCTCTTCTATTTTTGAAACATAAAATATTGTAAAATCTAAAGTTTTCTCTTTACGAAAAACTTCTTTGGATATGAATTTTCTTTGAAACATTAGTTTTAAAAAATCTAAAAAACTAATATACAAAACAGAAAAAGTTAATAGGAAAGATAAATGCAATTTAGCTAAGCGGTCATGAGTTGGTATTGTTACTTTTGTACTGTAAGAAGAAACGCAGGTTTGACTCTTACAGCCGGCAGGAAACGCGGGTTTGATTCTTCAACCCTTCTAGATTGTAATTATTTCATTTATATTAATTTGCTGATTCGAAAATTTTTTGTATTTTGGAATTATTTTTGGAACTACAAATAATCGATTAATAAAAAAAAATTACTGTACTGGAAATTAAAAAATGGGAACAAGAACAAAAAACCAAACCTAGTATCCAACTATTGGTATTTCCAATAAAATTTACAAATAAAAGTCGGTTAGTAGTTGTGTACGGTAGAAGCAACCATTTACTAAATGAAAGGTTTTTTAAGAAAACCAAACCTAAATTGAAAAAATATTAACTCAAATCATAACAAATATATCGAAATCTATTAGCATCAACAAAGTCAAAAAGTCGATTTATCAATTTAAAGTCGAGAAAAATATTAATTTTCCTTTTTGCAGATACAAGTTATATATTTTTTCTCAAGAAGTGAGAGTATTGCAATCTCTTTATTTTCTAAACTCTTTGATAATACAAGAGCATTGGTGGCATCTAAAATTTTTTTTTTAAAATTGTCAATAATTAAAAGTGACTACTGCAAATACGGATTTTCCAATCAAATATGCCACTTAATTATGATTTCAGTAGTAGGATTTTTTTAAGCTTTGTCGTTACTCAACCAATAACTTTTTTTGAAAACGAAAACTACTTCTGGTCAGTGCAACACCTATAACCTCCCAAAAAAATTTCAAAATAATATTAATTCGGTTGGAAATCATTTATTTTTGGTAGAATACCTTCCCAACTGGATTACCAACTCGTTCCTTTTAACAAAGCGTGAGACTAACAACCACAAGGCGTGAGACTAATAAACACAAGGCGTGAGACTAATAACTACTTCGCTGTTGAGTAAATGATGTAGTTCTTTATGTTTTCATATAAGTCCTTGCAATAATCAATAAAGGAAGCGGATGTTCAAAAAAGAAACACTTTAATGTGTTTGTTGGGATTTGATCCCTGACTGTCTGCATGTCAGACGGACACTCTTCTTCTGAGCCGCCTTCTTCTAAGAGTGATAATTTACAGCTTTTAGCAGATTTTTTTTTATTCGCCACTGTATATGTTTTCAAAGAAGCTTGGTTTTTTTGTTAAATAAAGTAGTTCTATTGAATTTATATAGCTACATCTTCAAATAACAGAAATACATCATGCAAATGACAGAAAAATTTATCGAATATTTAATTATATTGAAAAAGCATATATGTATATTGTTTTTGTAAAGTTTTATCCGTGGGATTGTTGAGATATTCTTTTATATGATAGTTTACGAATATATTTTTAGTGAAAAATTATATAAAATTACTAGTAAGTAAAATCTCCCAGGTAGAAATTGCCAACCTTACAAAAGAATTTTTACTGGCAAACCACTGCTATTTTTGTAAAACCCACCGTATTAAAAATTACCAAAGGTACTACTCATAAGGGGCTATTTTGTATGCAAAGCATGTGTTTCCCAATTTTACAAATATGACAAGCAATTAGAAGCATTATTTTTTAAGGGCCATTATTACAACTTGCCTTTAAAGTAAATGTTAGTAAAGTGTCCGCCAAATAACTTTTTTTTTTTTGAAAATGCTATAAGAAAAAACTGCTGAACATTTTCTCAAATTTATTTTTTTATTTGAAAGTACAATCCTTCCGGTTAATAATGGAAATAATTTCATTCAAATGGCTGCCTCGGCTGGCCATGCAGTAGCCTACACGATCGGTCCAATTTTTAAGCACATTATCGATTGTGTGCAGCTGTATATCACCAATGGCTTCACGAATATTGTCCTTTAAAGTGTCAATTGTCTCTGGCTTGTTGGCGTAACACTTATCTTTATCGATGAGGATGCCAGTTTCTTTCACTTTTTTCACAAGATAACGAACATACGGAGCTTCTCTTCCTCCAAAATCCGTACGCAATTTTCGCACACATTCTGCAACATTAACATGATTTTCAAAGTAATGTCGCAATATTTCCCAGCGTTGTTCAAGCGTATACACAACCATATAAGGGCAAAACTAATTATCTGTCAAATCAGACATGAGCTAAGTGTTACCATTCACTAAATAAACACTAGTTGAAAAAAAAAACGTTAGCTGGTGGACCCTTTAAACGATAACTTTAGCTAAAGTGAGGAATAAAGTGAGCTATAATGTTTTTCGTTATTACAACTTCCCAATAAAATAAAATTAATATTTTTGATAATATGGCAGCACCAAACTAAAAACCGATTATTGGTTTATGAATTGGTTTATAAAAATACGTAGTGGCAACGTACTTTTATTTATTTGTTTACAAACAAACAATAATTTGTGAAACTCGGTTGTGAGATTCGGTTATTTTCTTTTTCTTCTTTATAGAGCAGAAACTGTGGCAACTTTAAACACATAAACCTTACGTTAAAAGTTAAAGATAACAATATCTTCCCTTTAGCTTATCGGTCACTTTTAGCTTAAAGTATACTTATAATAACGAAAAACTAATAATCTGTCAGATAACCTCCGAACTTTAGCTATTGGCAAGTTGTAATAATGGCCCTAAATATGATGTAAATGACTAAGACGGAACTGTTTTGCTGCTTTTTAAATGTGTTAAATTATACATACTCGTATTTCTCAAAACTAATTAAATTTAGGGCATTTTAAAAGCAGCAAATATTTTAACTTCCAACGTTTTGCCAATTTTGGAAAGTTCGCTCAAACCAACGATTGGCCACTGTTATCAATCGGGTAACAGGACAATACTGTCAAGATTGTTAATTCTACGTTCTGCCAACGCATAACCGCCCTTCGCCTATGCTTTGCTAACACAGTGCCGATTGTATTTTTCTGCTTGTGCTGTTATATTTTTGCTTAATATTTAAAATAGTAAAATCCAAATAACAGGTTGCAAAACAACTTATAGTGTATTATAACAGGTTCTAATTTCTGTTCTGCAATCGATTCTTTTTATATGGAGGTTTGTCTTATTTACAATACGTTCTTTACCTCCAAAATGGAACAGGTTGCTTTAGAACCGTTTCCAAATAACAGGTTTCAAAACAACTTATAGTGTATAATAACAGGTTCTAATTTCTGTTCTGAAATCGATTCTTTTTATATGGAGGTTTGTCTTATTTACAATACGTTCTTTACCTCCAAAATGGAACAGGTTGCTTTAGAACCGGTTCTAGAACCAGTTATTGAACTGGTTCTGGGACAGTGAAACGTTACATTTTGACTCCCAGGAGCCGTTTCTAGAACCGGTTCCATGTAACCGGTGATAAAATAAGCTGTCTAGAACAGGTTAAAAGGTAATCTGTTCCAAAAAATGTTGCTGGTTAGTTTTAGCAGGCTTTATTTTTATTATTAATATTCAAGAACAATTCATTCTTGAATACAATACCCCAGGTAGAAATTGCCTATCTTGCCAAAAAAAATAGTACTACACTAGGAAAACACTATTTTGTTTGCAAAGCATGTGTTTTGTCTACGACTAGCAAAATTCTTTGCCAATATTGTTTTTACCAATATTACATCCAATTAGAAGCAGTTTATTAAATATTTTTCTTAAAATAATTTAATTGAAGCTATTTTAAAAGCATTACATTTATTTTATTACCAACGTTATGCCAACGGTGGCTAGTTCGCTCAGACCAACAGTTGGCCACTGCTATCAATCGGGTAACAGGAAAATACTGTTAAGTATCCTTCTGCTAACGCATAACCGACCGTCGCCGATGCTTTGCCAACACTGTGCCGATTGAAAATCTTCATACTTTTCATGAAACTAATTTTTAAATGAACTTTCGTCATTCAATGTAAGAAACTTTTAATAAAACACATTTATAGATTTCATAAAATTTATGAAAACTTAAATTAATTTAATGAAAAGTTTTAATGAACCAGTTCCAGAGCAATATCATTGCTTTTATGCAAAAATTAAATAAAATTTTCTCAGTTTCTGATAAAAAAGATTTTTTTTTTTTAAATAATTTTTTTAAATAATAATAAATGTTGTATCGTCGTTAAAAAATACCAGAGTTTTAGAAATTGTATTTAAAAGCACATTTTAATAACTGGGGCATATGTGCCCCAGTATCGAAACCTGACCCTTTTACCCTACCAACCTAATTACGGATTGCATTGTTAATAGAAGCAACTACTGATTGGTATTGAAAAACGAATTATGGACTATGTTTTAAATTCAAATTTAGCCCTCAAGTGTTTTATGGTGTAGTGGAAACTAGAGAGTTGGCCTTGTATAGTTTTTTTAATATAAATAAAATATTTAAATGTTTAAATAGTAAATAAGGCAAAGAAAATTAAAAGTGACTATTAATCTGAAGGTACCTCGGTTCAATACCAGAAAAATTAAAAGTTTTTTAATTTCAATAAAATTTTGTGGAACTTAATAATTTATTTATTTATTTGAAATGTAATATTGGGTTAGGCAACTGAATATTAGCTTTCACGACTAAAACTACAATTTAACATTTCGATAGTTGTCGTACTCCCCAGAATTCGATTGGCAACAAATTCTGTGGGCACAACTAAGACTGTTTTAATCTAAATTTCTAGAATTCATCACAAAAAACGTGTACTGATTTCATGTCAGAAACAAATGGCCAGCCTACACTAGTTCAACCAGGCACATATCAATTAAACTCCAAATTTGGACGAGGTGTATCAAACATTTTGAGAACTTCCCAATTTTATATTCATTAAAAGATTTTTAAAAATTAAACATTTCTGTGATCTGTTAGTAATTGCCAACAATAATTATGCTTTCACATATTTATTTTCTCTTCAATGGCATAAGTTGTCCGCATTTGAAAATCAAAATTCTGCATATTTTATGGTCCGGTTTTTTGGCAATTCAAACGTCATATCAAGTCCGATGGCTTCGAAAACTGTTGGGGATATTGGCAACAAGTTATTAAATTTTTGACGAATATCCGAAAATTTTATTAGACTTGGTTTAAACATGGCACTAATTGATCAGCGCCTAATGGATTTAGTGGGCCCTTCTTTGAAGCTCAAGCTTGAAATTACGTTGAGTATGACCGTGTGAAGTTTCATGGCAATCCGATCAGCTAGTAAAAAATGTTTGAAATATTTCCAAAATATTTATGAATCAGCCCCCTGTGCACTGGGTAGATCTTTAATATAAATGTCCTTTGTTTGATGCCGGCTTTGCATAGTTTTTAATAAAATGTTTAACATTTACAAACGAAAAATGTGTTCACTTTTGACCCCAAATTATCAAATTAGGCAGCTGAGTAAGTGTCCGCCCAGAAGACCTACCTTGTAAGCTACAATTTATTAACAATAAAGCATAGAATGGGGTCTAGTCAACAGCACATTACTCATGTATGATCAGAATTGAATATTTTCTTTATGGCTGTACCATCATCTTCTTTTAGTTGGCTCATACAAATCTTGTAGAAGGTGAAATTAATGAATCTTATCATCGCTTTTGATACTGTAAATAATGGTAGAACTTATTTGTCCTCGTTATTTTTATAAGTTTGTAATGTACCGAATAGTCAGTATATATATTAGGGTGTCCCGGTAATTGATCTTTAAAATTGATTGGAGTAACATCACTCAAATGATGTGTATTTATTTTTGGAGGCGATCTTTAGTTCCACACTTTCAAAGGAGTGTTAAATTTTCAAGGAAGGCAGACTGTTGAAGGAGTTATCATGTTTGGTTCGTTTTTTTTCGTTGGACATATTAAATCGTTGGCTTAAAATTACAGTAAAGTACTTTTATAACGAACTCTCTGGAACCGGTCTATTTAGTTCGTTATAAGTAAGGCAACCAAAAATAATCTAGAGCTGGTTTTTCATCTGTAAGGATAGAATTATTTAGACTAAATATAATTTCTGATTATGAAATTGTGAAAATTTGAAGCTATATTTGTTAGAGCTTTTTTTAGCTTATTTTTTATATTTGCTTATTTGAGCTTATTTTGCAAATATTAGCTACTTTTTATTCAAAATTAAGCTTATTTTCGCTTTTTGCTATATTTTAGAGATCGGAACTGTGAAGTCTTTTGATAATTGAAAGTTAAAAATATAATGAACCATGTCGTTGGTTTATCAAAAAGTATTTTTTTATAAACCAATTTGAACTTTGAAGCTTAGGAAAACAATTTACTTTTGCACCTTTGCTTGACTAACGAAGTTCCAAGGAGCAAATTTTAAACAAATTTTATTTACAGTAACGATTTTAATAAAAAAAAATATGAAATTTAACGGCTTATTTTTATATTTGAACGTTTTCTTAAAACGCAGTATTTAGAGCTGTGTTTTGGTTGCCCTAACTATACGCGAAGTTCGCTATAAACGTTGTAAACAGTTTTCAAAATATTTTTCAATTTCTGGGGTCGTAGTAGTTCCGTCCTTTATTATAAATAACTGTAAAACTTGGTGTTTTTATCATTAGTTTTTTCGTAGTTACTTATTAAAAAACCTGTTTTCGGACGATATCATTCGATCACGAACGCCGTAATTAAACCCCAGGACTTTTTTCTTAAGTTCTCCAAATTTTTAAATAATTGTTTGTTATATTGAAACAATTCTTCCACTTAATTATATTCAATACAATTTTCAATTAATTTTAGTAGGAGTTTCTTAAGTAGAAAACTGAAATTTTCAAGATTTATAGCATATTATTTATTTTTTAAAACCAATTTTTATGTGTCTGTTATAGAAGTAAAAATTTGTATGAATATTTGTCAAAGGGTCCAAGTTCGTTACATAAAAAGTTCGCTATATCCGATGTTAGTTATAACCGTATTAATTTGCATAAAATATGTAAGTAAATGCCTTGGGACCAATATGCAATATATATGCAAACTATAGTTGCCACCCTAATGCATGCATATTTAAGTAGAAGCTTTTGGTTACTAACATATAATTAAGGAAACTTAGCTGTTCAGGTTAAATGCTTCTTTAATTGAATTAACAACCATTTAAAAATACAACAAATTTTTAAACAATATCTTTGGTTAGCTCAGCTTCGTATTTGGATACTTTGGGCGTTTCTATTCTTCTTTCATGTTTTTTTGTATCTATCTATATATATGTATTAAAGAACAACATTACTGACTGATCCACGCAACATCGCCCAGCCTATACCGCTGGAACAAGAAACTTGAAATTTGGCATGGAGCTCCATCCTCCAGCGTAGACGTCCACTAAGACGGGAATTTTTAAATTACTACGGGAAGGATCAACATGGGGAAAAGTCTCCCCCTTGTCAGCTTCCCCAAACCTCGTTAGCTAGAAAGTTGAAATTTTCAATATGTGTTCTATCGGATATGAACTAAAGCCCTGGCATAGTACTAATTGACATTTTGACCAGAAACGTGATATAGTAGGGGGAAAAGTCTCCCCATTGGCCTGGCCAAACCGGTGAATCTAGGAACTTGAAATTAGGAATGTGGGTTAATAATCAGAAGTAGACCGTATTAGTAGACGGGTAGATCCGTATAGAACGCATTTTTGAAAATTCCTACGGGGAGGAATAGTAAGGGGAAAGTCTCACCCTTGGAGGCCTGGCCAAACCACTCAAGAGAGGAACTTGAAATTTGGTATGTGGGTCCCCAAAAATAATAATAAAAACACCAATTTTCATATTTATTTATTTTTAATCAAGGACCGAACTACAACATCCCTTACCAAAAATCTTTTTTTTAAAGGTTTTATTTTTAGAAGTAAAATATTAATTTT
The DNA here is from genome assembly GCA_021234595.1 of Delia radicum. Classification (NCBI taxonomy): domain Eukaryota; kingdom Metazoa; phylum Arthropoda; class Insecta; order Diptera; family Anthomyiidae; genus Delia; species Delia radicum. Next base: position 56,558,745 of record CM037855.1, on the reverse strand, counting down.
TATAGCAAAATTACGATCACGAATGCCGTAATTCTACCAATGTATTGACGGGATTTCAGGCAGTTCCTACGGGAAGGGGGAAATGACCCGTTTAATGCTAGGAACTTGATATTTTGTACTTGAATTTCTAATCAGAAGTAGACATCTGCATAGTTCAGATTTTCCATCGGGAAATGGCATAAAGAGTAAAAGTCTCCCCTTGGCTGCCTGCCCAAATTCTTTTGGTCAGAAATTTAAAAAATAAAATGTATGTTCCTTCCAATATGAACTAGCCACTTACATATGTAAGTCATACCTTTTGGATTTCTGGTAAAAAAAAATGGGTTAACGCACACTGAGAGAATTATCTTCACTTCAGTAACGAATTTCTTCATAGCTTTAATGTAAATTGTCACTGGAACTCGTCCATTAAAAATTTTCATAGAATCTATGAAACAAGTTGCAATTATTGAAAATCTTCATAAAACTAATATCTCATAACGACAATGATTTTATGAAACAGTTCCAACAATTTTTTAATATTATGAAGTTCTTTGAATTAATAAAACTCTTCATGAATGTCTTGAAAATGCATTGGAACTACACTCAGGGAAATTGTTCATATTATTGATAAAATTTGTGCATATTAAGAAGTTTTTTGAATTAATAAAATTCTTCATAAATGTCTTGAAAAATTCATTGGAACTACACTCAGGAAAAAGGATACATTGAAATAATAAAGCACTTTATAAAATATGTTGAACACTTGAGAATTAAATCTTGAAACTAAGGTGTGAAATGTATTAAAATTACTGAAATTATGAAACTCTATGAAAAAATAAAAAAATTAAGTCTTTTGTATAATTTTATAGCTCTAAAGAAATTAAATTGACGAAGAGATTATTTATGAAATCGAATGAATTTTTTTTATGAAACTATGAACTTTTATGAAAAAAAATTTATGAAAAATTTCTTAATATTTATAAAATTTTTTTGATATAATAAAATTTTTCATTGAATCTACGAAAGAACTCTATGAATTGTTGGAAAAATAGGGAAAATTCTCCCCTTTGGCAGTCAGGCCAAACCACGATGATCTTAGAATTTGGTATCTGGGTTCCTTATCACGAGAAGTAGGGATAAAAGGTTAAAAAAATCTCTCCGTTCCACATTAGGTTAAACGGCTACCAAAACTTTGCTAAAGTCCAATTTTTCAAATGCAAATATTGCACTTTACTTAATGCCATTTTGTAACGATTACTCCAAATTAACTGTTTTTGGTAAATATAAAATTCCGATTGACAAAACGCAGTCAGAAACATTGCATTGTAATCACTTAATAAATTTTGTTGAAAAGCCTGTATTGCTTTCACAGATTCAATTGCTTGTTTAAATAATTTCGCGAGTTATAAAGAAGAAAGTGAAAATGAAGAACAATAAATTAAGTAAGTATTAATGTTTTTTGTTAAAAAATTTGATAAATTTGTTTGATTTGCTTGAAATAAAGCCACTTTTATAACATAACCTTAAAAGTGCCGCGATTGTTTTCAAAATGTAACTTCGTGGAAGCTTTTTATACTTCGGCGAATATCGGCGGATTGAATGTAATCACAAATGCATATATTGAAATGTTATAAAGCAATTTCCATTTACATTCAATAGCCAATTTTTGACGTTTTGGAATAATACCATATTTTTTAGGTTATTGCGTTTTAACAAAGCGGAGTTGTTTGAAATTTGGCTTAACGAAAATTCAAGGCAAGAAAAGCAGAATAAACTTGTGGATTTGATAGTCGACAAAATTGGTAAAGATGACATTTCCGATGACTGCAACTAATGTATTACGGAAAAAGTGCGCAACATTTATAAGGCTGACATATTGTATCACGCTCTTAAAAACAGCCGATCTAATAATATTTTGGACATATTTAACAGAGCTACTGATATGTTCGATCCCCTTATCTCATCAAAATATTTAAGCAGACGCATGCGGCAACATAAGCTATTACACTTTCCACCAGAAGCTATCGAGTTGTTAAGCATTGGGAGCCCAACAGAAGACATCAACGAAGATGAAAAAAATAATGAAAATGAAATTTTATCCAAAACATCTGTGGATGTATTAAATAATTTATATTTGCTGAATGAAACCGAAGATTAAAATTACGATTAAAAAATTAAATTTTTTTTTGTAGTGTTTTTTATTCGGCTTGAGGTCAGTTAAAATAATAAAAATTAAAACACAAATTTATTATTTATTTTATTTTTATTATTTAAACTGACCTCAAGCCGAATAAAAACACTCTACAACATAAAGGTCAACTATAATCAAAATCTTATGTTCTTTTTGTTTTTTTTTTTGCCTTTGAAAGCTCAAGGGACATAAAGAGCTTACTTTGTAGCAAGTTGTATTGTAAAATTCCATAAAACTTGATCAAAATAATAAAAATAAACAAAACAATAAATATGTTTTTATAGGTGCGTAAAAGTTGATATGACGCATGTAATTCAATTTGTTTTTATAAATTTTGTTTCCGTTAAACATTAACTTCCTTTTTATTTTAATTTCCCTTAAAATTATGCATTAATTTAGCTGCTATTAATTTTGCACAGAAAAAGTAGTGATTTGACCTATAGTGCGTTCGCGGCCTTGCCAAACTGCCGAAGCTATGAACTTAAAATTTGGTATGTGGTTTCATTATCAGGAGTATACATTTGTAAAGAGCGGATATCATTTTTAATGGGATTTTTTAACATTCCCACGAAGAGGTGCAAAAATTTTAAGGCCACAGCTTTTTGCTTAATTAGGAGCAGACAGCTGTCTAGAGTGGATTTTTGGAAATTCGATATGTTGGTACTTAACACGAGTAGACGGGGAGGGGCAAAATTGGTAAAAGTCTCCATATTGGCGGCCTGGCCGTAAGTACTTGAAATTTGGTGTGTAGGTCTTTAATGACTAAGAGTTTTAAATTTAAGTCATATGTTCCTTCGAATATGTCCTAAATTACTGGTGAGGTTCTTTTGGGATTTTCACGAGGAACATAATACAAATTTTGGTAAGTTTGTTATTCTATCCCCGCAGACGGGATTTTTGGAGATTCCTGCTACGAGGGATGAAAAGTAGCCCCGCTGACGGCATGCCTATGCCCTTGTATTAAGAAATATAAATTATAAATATTTGTTCACTGTTGTATGGGCTAATTCACTGATAATTTATTTTTTTAACTATTGAAAAGAACGGCGTAAAATGCTGGTTTATTTGGGGAAATGTCTGCTAATGAAAGCCGCTAAAGTAATGATCTTAAAATTTGTTTGTTAATGCATACAGAATAAACCTTTGAATCTAGAACTTTTAATTTGTTGCAGGCACCCTCTAATACTGGATATAAAAAAATGTTTACACAAAGAGAAAATTTTCCCTTCACGTCCTGCACAAACAATTTAGGCAAAAAGTCTAAAATTTAAAATATTTTAATTAATTGAACAATCTTTTTGTTTTTTATAAAATCTTGGTATAAATGGGGTTTAAAGCAATAAATTTCCATCTGTAATTACCTACCGAATTAAGGTAGCAATCTGAAACATGAAATAACAAAAACGTCCACTTAAAAAGGATAAACTAATTTATTGAAACAAATTCCCTAACAAATAGTTAATTTGCCATCCGAATATAATCCGATTTATAAAACTACCGGTAACGAAGTTTCGGGCTTTAAGCTTGTTTAGCATATTGGAGTTTGTAGAAAGGTCATAGTGCGGTCAAATACTAGTTATCGTAAATACTGATTTGACGTTTGGCGTTTTCGTAAAAGCAAATTGTGATCTTGTGAAGCTCACCGGTATAAAAATTGATTAATTGCTTCTTGGATGGGATTTTTTTGTTTCATATTTTAGAAAGCAAATAAATCTCAACAACTTTTTTAAATTCAATGTTGATAATGTTTATTGTGTTTTGTATTTAGTGCAAGTGATCAGGACCTGTAAATGTAATAATGTCTTTACTTTCTAATATTTGCACTCAAAAGCATGTCTTTACTTTTCTAATATATACGTACTCAGCTAAGCCCAAAGAAAGCGCCTGGGTATGACTTATTCACACTAACCATGATAAAAAACCTATCATTTATAGCGGTTGAAGTTCTAACGAAAATATTTAATGCGATCTTGCAAAAATGTTACTTTCGGGACATATGAAAATTTCTCAAATCAAAATGATTCCCAAGCCTGGAAAAGATTTAACTTTAATTTCGTCATACAGACCTATAAGTTTACTTCCGTGCCTATCAAAGCTGTTTGAAAAGGTTTTTCTTCAGAAGATTCTTCCAATTATCGAAAATGCAAACAGTATTTCAGCTCATTAGTTCGGCTTTTGTGAAACATGGAACCATAGAGCAAGTGAACCGCATAACTTGCGAGATTAGGAAAGCCTTTGAAGAAAGAAAATATTGCTCTGCCGTTTTTCTGGATGTCGCTCAGGCATTCGATAAAGTATGGCACGAGGGTCTTTTATATAAAATAAAATATCACCTACCAACTATTACACACAAACTTCTAGAGTCTAACCTTCTTAATCGCTACTTCAGGGTAAAATATAAAGAAACTACAACTTCTGATTATAAAATGAATGCAGGTGTTCCTCAAGGAAATGTTCTCGGCCCTGTTTTTATCTCATATTTACGTCAGACTTGCCGATATCTGAATATATTACAACATCAACATTTGCGGATGACACTGCTTTGATAAGCACTAAGTCAGACCATTATGTTGCCTCCTTGAGACTTAACAACCATCTTACAGCTGTGGAGACGTGGTTCCAGAACTGGCGAATTAAAGTTAATGAACTTAAGAGCAAGCACGTTACGCTTACACTTAGAATGGGGTCTTGTGCCCTGTCTCGTTAAATGGTGTAATTATCCCACAGTCTGAGAGTGTTTCATACCTTGGTATTCACTTGGACAGACGTCTTACATGGTGAAAACACTTAGAAACCAAGAGGCTTCATATGAAGCTTAACGCCTGCCAATTTCATTGGCTAATTAATAAGCATTAAAACTAAGCCTTGACTGTAAAGTCATCCTGTATAATTGTATTAGAAAACCCATATGGACTTATGGTATCCAACTATGGGGTACAGCCAGTATGTCTAATATTAAGCATATACAGAGGTCACAATCCAGAATTCTGAGGATCATTACGGGAGCTCCGTGGTACGTCAGAAATATCAACATTCACGAGGACTTAAATATTCCGTTAGTAAGAGAAGAGTTTATGGACATCAGAACGAAATACGTGGAAAAGCTCAGCAACCACCCAAATCCATTGGCGAGAACCCTTACTCGAACCCAAACGCACATCAGACTGCAACGTGCAGACTTGCCGCCCATTTAATTTAGAGGCCCGTTCTTCAAAATGGCTCCTAGGGAGTAAATAGTCTTTCAGTTAGTTTTGTAAGATTTATACACTTATTGTTAGGCCAAGAATTGTCAGATTCAACAATCATTCAGTAATACATTCAATAAAGTATTTTTTTAAAAAAAAAAAGAAAAAAACTTTTTCTATTAATATATGCACTCAAACATAAGCACTAAAAATCCAAAACTATGCACTGAAAATAAAAATTTATGCACTTAAAATGTTTGAATTTTTGAAAATCTATTAATTACTTGAGATCGTTGGTTTATAAATTAAATTCTATATAGATTATATGAAGGGCTTATTGTATAAACTTCGCCCTATAAAGGTTAAAACAATTCAAAAATATGACTTTTGCAGGACGTTTTTACTCAAGCTACTTGTTACAAGTGTTGGAGCATGAGTTCTATCAAATATTAATCAACGGATGTCTAAAAGCAAAATATTTGAAACAATAAATATGGCTTAACGAGTTTTTACTATAAGCCTTCATATGTTAAGTATTACAAAATATGCAATTAAATTGAAAATATGCATCAAAAAATTCAAAATATGCAAAAATATGCATGTATAACAAAATATTCAAAACCAAAACGATGATATTTTGTTGCAAATTTTTTGGTACGGTAGAGCATTTTGTTAAACTCAATTTTGGGCTACTGACTACAAATTTACATTTGCGTGAAAGTTGCTGCCCTGATAATAAGTGTACTCACGAAACGTACACAATGCACATTTCCACAGATTGCATCGTCAATAATGCGATTCAGTAACTTGTTTTAACGACAATCGAATTGTTTAAAAAAGTAAACAACAAAATTAACGATTTTTATTTCATTGACAGTTTTAAACGATATTCGCTATTGTTAAAGTCAGCTGTTGTTGTTATCTAAACGACAACAATTTTTTGTGTTGTTTATTCAATTGAAAAAAGTTAAATTTTTCAATAGAAAAATAGAGTTGTCCACTATCGTTAAGGCGTACTTAGTGAATCGCTTACTCGTTAGTGCAAACAACAAAAGTTGTCGATATATTTTGCGATTGTCGGATCGTTAAAAAATTACTGAATGGCACTACTGGTCGAGTCTGCGAAAAAAAAAATGGAAAAACTCTAGAAGTTTGGCTATATCAATAGAGTAAGTTCAATAAATGTAGAATAGCTATTTATTTTTCTAATTTTCCGCAAATATACTGCGAAGAAATTTACAATTCGATGTTAAAATATAAACTGTTTTGTTCTCTAACTGGGTTCATTCCAAAAATGTATTACCTTTTTGTAAAAAAAGTTATACATGCAAAATCTTAGGTAACCAAAATGCCTACATGCTCAAGCACGGAGGGGTAATACACACAAAAAAATAAAAACCCATTTCAATTGCGAAAACCACCGATTCAAAAACTTTAATTGCTGAAATTCCGCCAACAACGAAAATTGCTAATTCAATTAGAAATTGATAGCTCTTTAATTGAATTATTTTTTCAAATTAAATTATAACTCATTTGATTAACAAGTGATCAATATCGTATACCTTCCCAAAAACCAAAAAAAAAAAAATAATTATTGTTGCCATACCAATGTTTTTTAACAGCTTGAATTTATGACATTGAATTTAAACCGGAATGAATTCTCATTTAGTTAGCAGATTTATTTATACTTATGTGAACAAATTCACACAGATATTAGTTTTTTTCTTCTATTGAAGCGTAGGGGTTATGGCAAAATTGTTTTCTTTGCAGAAACTAGCCCTTTTGTTGAAATCAGAGTATTTGTTTAAAATAATTTTTAATTTATTTTTGCATTTTCTTTCTGTTTAAAAAAAAATTTAAAATTTTTATTAAACGAAATTAAACTTTAAAAATTATTTTTGATAATGTTTAAGAATAAATAAATATTCAGATTTAAACAACTGAAACTAAATTATTCATCTTAATAAAGTAATAAAGTAATAAACCTAATAAGAATTAATATCTAATCCAATTGAAATGAAATTAATTTAAAATACTTATAACTAATACCACTAAACATAAACATTTTTAAAAAACAACCCTGCAGTTTCAACGTAGCTAGTGACTCTATGTAGTCAGTTATTTCGTTAGCGAAAAGCCTGACTAGCTACTTGAGAGGCTACAGGTAATGCTAGAATTCGCCTTTTGATTATTTTAAGTATGAAAACAAGCAAAAAAAAAAATAAAAACAACGGAATGAACCGTTATTCCAATACAAAAGAATATTATGACTTTTTGTTATTTTTTGTGTTGGCGTCAGTTTCTATTGAAAGTTCGTGGAAGTCAGATCGGTCGCGTGGTTGTGTTATTAAAAGAGGTAAAATGGCCAGCAATTTTTACTCAACACTTATAGGTACAAATATGCAATCTTTAGCAATTTTAACTTTTACTCATAGCTTTATTTTTCTTTTTTTTCAGAATCAATACCAATAACGGAAAAAAATTCGGGGCCTGCGGAAGAGCAATTGCGGAAAGCCATTCAACTGCAAAAAAAAAATGGAAATAAAATCAAAATGTTTAAAAAATAAAAAATGAATATTTTTAATTTACTTTAATTAATTTTTAAACTGAGTTTTTAATTTGAATTAATTTTTTAATTTTTAATTGTTAATGTGAAAGAATGGAAAATTTTTATTTTTTTTTTAATAAATAAGAAGCAAAATTAAAAAACATTAAACTTGTCCTTTCTTTGTTCAGATAGAATAATTTAAATATGAAATATATGCTTCAATTAAATTATTGAATGCAATATTTATGATCTGGCGATTCGTCAATCGGATTGTACTAGTCAAGTAGTTAGTACAATGTTGTTAAATATTTCGTCAGTGCTTTGTAACTAGCGATCTGCATGGTACATGGTAGTGCAGAGGGTAGTCACTGACTACCGTCAATGACATCCCCATGTTAAATTCGTCAGTGAAAAGCATTGCTGGTAGTCTGGCGGGTAGTTAATGGTAACTATTAGTAGTTAGGGAAATAGCTAAAGATTCGTTAGCTACGTCGACTGCAGGGAACTACAGCAATATTACAAAAAAGAACAACAATGTGTTGATGTTTGATTTTGAGCGATAATATAAAAAAAATGTCAGGCAAGTTCCGAATTTGAGCAAATATTTAATTGATTCAATTAATTTTTAATTGACAGCTTTTACAATTTTCAACAAACCGATTTAATTGAAAAGATTAGGGAAATATTTTTTTCTGTGTAATGTGGAATATTATTTTACATTACCCGCAATAAAATCCAAATTGTTTTCTTGACGATTAACATGTAAAATAAATACAGAATCTGTTTTAGTTACTATGTTAGCTTTTTTGGCAAAAGAAAATTTTAGTGGACATAAAATAATGTAAATTTTCAGTAAAATAATTAACATAGATGAAAAGTTTCTTATGAAGACCGTTTTAAAGGAAGCTTCTTCATTGAGTGAATTTAAATGTAAGTAAATAGAATTATATTTTTCATAAAATTTTATAGAAACTTTCATCAGTTTATTGAAAAATTTTAATGGACAATTTCAAGTGAAACTTCATTGCTTCTATGCAAAAATTCATTAATATCATGCAGAATTCAAAATTCGTTACTAAAACAGATTCTGTATTTATTTTACATTTTAGTCGTTTAAGAAAACTATTTAAAATTTTCTACACACTCAGAAATAAATACAGAATCTGTTTTAGTTACGAATTTTGCCATTTTTGGCAAAGACTGTTTTAGTGGACGAAAATGATGCAAATTTTCAGTGAACTAATGAAAGGTGTTTTTTTTATTTTATTTTTATTACAATATGTATAATAGAATACATTATTAATGCTAAAAACCTGCTTAGCCCTTTGGCTTGTCTACAGGTAAATGATATTTAAAAATGTTTGAATTGATTCCAACTTTAAAATGTTAAATTTACTAAATTTAATTAAATTTTATTGCGAGTTTCATAAATAATTGTCATATATATTTTTTTATTTTGACCGCATTTGTCGTATTATCAAGTTGTTTGGCAGTTCATTGTAGATTCTAAGGAAGATGACTTTCAGTGTTTGATCTCCAATGCTGTTTGTGGTAGTTTAAATCTACCAGCTGAGCGAAGTATGTTGTTGTGTTGATGATCAAGTCTCTCTAGAAGTTTGGGCCCATACAGTTCTGTAGGAACTGTAAGACGATAGATGTTTCTGACGTTAGGTATTTTTAGTTCACGACGTAAATTTTTTGATTGGTTGTTGTTGCTTGTGTTGTGATTGTTTGTTGAGCTGTTGTTGTTGGTTTCGATTGTTGTGTTGTTTTTTCTGGCGGATTGTTATTAAGTAATTGCAGATTGCTGTTATTTCTAATGCAGATGTGGCTGATTTTTGACGGTGTATTGTTGTTGTTGATCAGTCGCTGTTTCAAGGGAGGTTTAAATGGGAAATCCAACACAAAATAATATTTTTCAATACAAAAATGTAAAAAAGAGTAAAATATTATTTAAAAATTTTATTTTTCATAAAATTTTATGAAAACTTGCATTAGTTTATTGGAAATTTTGAATGAACAATTTCAAGTGCAACTTCATTACCTCTATGCAAAAATCTGTAGGTAACCTTAGGCAGCACAAAAGACCTACATCGGTCGCGGTGCATAGTGCCTTCTGATCTAATCTAATGCAAAAATTCATAAATATCATGCAGAGAAGGATGTGTAGAAAAATGTCGCCATAAACTGTTTGATTTTTATTAAATAAAAATCAATCAGTTTATCTATTGGATATGAACTGTTTTTGCTTTCAGAAATACTTGTGACGTGATTTATCAAAAAAAAAGAAGAATATTTTAAAACAAAAATAAATTTCAAAGATTTCAAAGTTATTTATTAAGTTTGATATAATTTTTATTAAAAATTATTATTTATTAAGGCTAGAATACACAACGAATAATATCTATCAAATTTCTAAAAATATCGGATTACTTTTTTTTTGTTCAGATTGGTTGATTTTAAAAAATTAAAAAAAAAAACGCTTGAATCCCACTTTGGAGGAGAAGATAGTTTTATAATAGTTACGAAGAGAAATATACATAATTGTAAAACTTACAATTATTTCACTAGTGAATAAAAATTAACAAATACGAGAGCGAATCAATAAGTCCGTGACTTTTTGAATAAAACACAGTTTTTTGCAAAAAAAAAAAAAATATTTTTCAACATAATCTCCTTTTAGCTCAATACACTTAGTCCAACGTTTCTCCAATTTTTGTATGACTTCCTAAAAATAGGATTTTTCGAGGTGCATAAAATAGGCATTTCTTGGCCATATGAGGTCGTTTTTTTTTAATCCCTCGTTAAATCGGTCCAACAAGTTGGCGTAATATTCGCCGTTTATTGTTTTTCCCTTTTGAAGGTAATCGATGCGGATTATCCCGCGTCCATCCCAAAATACTGTTGCCATCACCTTATTGGCCACGATTACGTTTATGGTCAATTAAGAGCAAACGCGGCACCAATCTTGCAGACAGCTTTCTTAAACCCAACTGATCATTTAAAATCGAAACCACACTGCCATATGAAATGCCTATGGCTTCAACAATCTCACGCACTTTTACTCTTCGATCGGCCAACACCCATACATGAGCACACTGCAGTTTATTTTTACTGCATTACGATTTTCAGTAATCTGTAACATGTTACTGATTACTGAAAAGACAGTGCAGTAACGTTTAACTGATTACTGAAATAAAATTGCAGTAACCAGTAAATTTTTACTGATTACTGAAAAAATGCAGTAAGCAGTAAAATGTTAACAAAACAGATTTATAAAATTGCATCACAATTTTTGATAAAAAAATTAAAGCGTACCATTATTTTTTGTTAAAAAGTTAAGGATCTGACCTTGGGTTTTCAAATTTCAATCATATTTTTCTATTCAGAGTCTCTATGAACCCATTTAAAAATTAACGTTTTCAGTTTTTCAAATATCAAAAAATTGGCCGACGTACTATTTTTATTGATATTATATATTATTAGCTTTTCTCAACACAAGCATTTACATCGCTGAGTTTTTGTCTTCTGGAACGATTCACAATCCCAGCGAATGAAAACAATCGTTTTACAGGTGCAGATGAGGGTAATGCAGAATTGTATTTGAGAAATACGTTTTTAATGCCAATGTGATTATTTAGGCCATTTGTTGTTGTGTCTTGTTCGACCAGATATAAAACTGTCTCCTGGAGATAATTTACCAAGTCACTGGAATCACACTGTACGCTAACATCTGTTTAAGAAAAGTAGATACTACACATATATTAATTCAAATATTTAACCTAAAATTAAGGGTAAAAAAATTTACCATTAGTTTCTTCTTCCCAGAAGTCTAGAAATGAATTTTGGATTTTTGCTGGTATGGCACGAGTTTCAGCTTCGGGTATTTTGCCATATTTAAGCACATAAGTGTTGAACATTTTCTTCACTTCATCTTCTGTTTTGTGTTGTCGCTGTTTCTAACAGAGCTTTTAAACTCTTAACTCTTAAAGTTCGCAAGATCCAAACCACAAAGTTTTATTCTCAAAGACACTATATTATTAACAAAGTAAACAATATACATAGTCTTTTCGCCTTGAAGAAAATCGATCGGTTCTTCTATAGGCTCCATAAGCTTTAAGTTCTCAACCTCATCACTTAGAATGGTGGGAGTTCCCAGACGATTTTCAATTTATTTTTTGATCAATGGTTATAATCTTTAACTTCGAGCTAATATATTAGTTCTCATGTAGTGAGTAAACTAGTTTATATGAATGTTTGATGTTTGGCAAGGGATTGTTACCGCTTGCAAAACGTGTTCTAATGATCTGAACCTAGAAAATTCCCGAAATAGATCTATCAACACATTCCTGAAAGGGTCAAATAGTAAATTTGAAAGCAAAAAACTCTATAGATTATTATAAAACAGTGTTGTACATTTTTTTTAATATTAAGAAGTTACTTAAATAAATATAATTATTTATGAATGTCTATAAAAATTATTTTTTTTTGTGAAACTATGAAATCTTATGAAAAAAAGTTTATGAAAAATTTCTTAATATAAATAAAATTTCTTGGATCTAATGAAATTCTTCATTGAATCTACGAAAACAATTCTATTAAATTTTTTCATTAATATCAAGAAAGATAATTTTCTCAGTGTACCAAGTTTTACTTTTCCAATAATTAAAAACTAACGGTGATGTAAGCGTGACATTCATATGCATAATTATCCAATGGTTTCACGAACACACATTGAGCACATTTCTCAAATAGAGCTTAATTTAAGAAATAAAGGGGTGTTCCACATTACCCGCCCACTCTATATTACCCGCACTTACACTATTTTTTGCCCAATATTTTTTGCGTAACAGTACAAATTTCTAAAATATTTCAAATTTTATGACGAATTCTTATAAACACAGCGCTATTAAGGAAAGTTTTTCCTACACTGGGAGAATGATATGCATGATATCAATACAGTTTTGCATTACATCTATGAACTGTCACTGGAATTCGTCCAAAACTTTTCATTTAATTAAAGTAGTTGTTCATAAAATTTTATGAAAAATTTCATATTAGTTATGAAAAATTTCATGCAGATAAAGGAAAAGTTTCATTAAAAATAGTTTCATTAAAACTATGAAACTTTTTCATAAAGTTAAAGGAATTTTTTATTCATGTTGTGAAGAAAACTTCATTAGTTTAATGAAACAATTTCATTAAACTCGTCAAAGAAATTATCTCTGTGCATAAGTGACCAAAAATCAGTACATTACTGACCGTACCAGTACGAATGGTCACCCTACTTGAGTATCATCTGACTTTCGTATCAAGCAAGAAACCTTTGACCGTGCATTTAAATTTTACTAAAGCGCGCTCTAAGGTAAGATTGCTGCTTAACAATGGGTAAATATTTGCTCAACCCCACCGTTTAATGGTCTTTTTTAATATTTTATTTTTCCTACATCAAATTAGAAATAACGATATACATTTAACTTGTTAATAGTATATCCTACAATATACATAATATAATTGTAATATAATTATTAATTTGTTTACCGTACGTCGTATTATTAACCGGAACCGTATATAGATATGAAATGAATTGTCTAGTTAACAAACGATAACATAAATCGTAAACCTAAAGCCCAATTATACGATTAAATTATATGGTTACCAGCTTGTGTGAGACTATGTAAAGTAGCGAATAATGATAACAACAATAATGTTAACTAACTATGGGTAGTACGTAACTAAAACTACAACAGAGGACAGCCAGACAGACATCCACTACAAACAACCACAACAACAGCTACAGCAAATGTTGTATAAAACCAACAACATCCAATAAATGTTGCACTCAATCTGAAAACTCATAAAGCTTTAACAGAAAAACCCACAGGCGTTAAACTAAAAAAATAAAATTGACTAGAAATGCACTACTACGGGAAACAAAATATGTTTGTAAGTAAATAACAAAAAGAGCGAACGAGTGAACAGAATAAAAGCTTAACTAACAGTTCACCACTTATGTCCACAACATTTCAATTTTAAATTTATTAATCATCAATTTAAATTTGCATACCACTCAGCTTCTTTCCACACTTAAGTTTTTTCAGATATGAACACGACCAAACTAAATGTATATTATGATGATAGGGTTTCTCATATTTCAGACATGCAGGGTTGTATTGATGATTATCGAATGAGGATAACTTACATATGAGGGACTCAAAAATTTCTAAAATGGAGTTTACACATGGAATTATTAGGTAAGTTCATAGAAGCACAGGAGGTCAATGTGTAATTTTATTTTTTAAGTTGGACCAACACTCAGGAGATGCCTCCTACTATTGCAGTGCATTGTGTTGATATTAAGAAAATAGGTTATGGGAAATACGAAGTAGTGTTTTTGAATACTTGGTTTGAATTTCTGACGGGAAAGACCTCTGCGGACAGTTTATTCCACATACGGCTATTACGACTCATAAACGAATTCTCTCTGTAATGCGCTGTGCGGTTCGCTGACAAAATCTGATGTGCTCACGATGAGCGAGTATTCCTAATGAAAACACTGTCCCTGGGAATAAGTTCACTTATCTCAGTAGAACATTTCCATAATAACAATATTACACAACCTACATTCCGACGATGCTCCAATGAGTCAATAGCTGAATACCCTACTGTCATTGATGAGCACCGACTCCCCTGCCTATATATGGGAGTTGTATTCCATCTTAGGTCGGATATAGGTGGTATAAATAGCGAGTAAATCGCAAGAGGCGAAGGACTTCTTACACCGTTGTAAAAAACCGAAACACTTGAATGCTTCTTTCAACTCTTAAAAAACTTGCTTATTCCAACGGACATCACACTGAATTTGCATGCCCAGAATATCAATTGTTTAAGATTCCTCAATATATTGGTGCCTTCTAATTGTACAGTACTAACCCCACGTCCCTATGGGTTAGCATATACCATTGGGTCTTGCGTACATTCAAGTCGACCATATTAGCATGAATACACTCTGAGATTGTTGAAAGGTCCTGATTGAGTGTGTCACTCATAATCCGCCTCCTGTCCCAACCTCCTCAAGGCTTAATCTACGATCGAAGAAAATTAATAGCAACTGTTGCAGTCATCTTCAAAAGAGTAAATAGTTTAGAAAGTTTGACCAAGAAGTTCATGAAGAAAAACAAGAAATAGAGAAGGAGGATGAACCGAACCCTGTAGTATGAGACCCCATCTATAACAACACGTATAGTGCGATCCCTGAGAAAGCTCGTAATAAAGCGAGCGAAGTCATTACCGACACCAAAAGCAATAAGATTTCATACAAATGCCCCACTCACGATCTATGCCTTAGAAATGGAGCAACCACTCAATGCAACAACCACGCAACCGACTTCAACGATCCGATAGGAGCGCTGACAGCTTAGCCGTAGAACGACTTCTACGAAACCATACTGTCGATCGCTATGAAGTGAGTTAGAGTCCAGACAATTCACACCATTGCAAGAATCCTTTTAACTGCCCGAGCTAGGAAGAATATCATATCACTCGCAAGAGTATCGTGTATTATACGATACTCTTGCGAGTTCGGGCAGTGGTTGATCGCCCATCGGCAAGAATGAATTTCTTCACTCTTACTAATCCATAGGTAAAATATACGACAACGACCAAAAATTGTGTAATATACAAAAATTATATTTCGTTTGCAAAAGAAACATTTTATTTGTATATTTTACGAAATTGTGTAAAAACACAAAATATATTTTTCAAATATAAAATTAAACACTTTTTGTTGGGTTAAATGTTGTTTTTGCAAATTGTAATACATACATGTACTGACATACAAATTATATCGACATGTAGAATTGTTGTTTTTCAAATAGTTTTTATTTTATAATTAGGGTTACCAGATCAGGCAGTGTACACTAAGGCAGACAAAAATATTCACATAGAGTTTATTTTGTCTGTTGTCTATAATGTTTCGGTTTGAATTAAGCCAATTATCTTTTTCTATTCCAGACAACTGAAGATTTGGGTGATGCCAATGAAACAATTGTATTGCCTATCATGAAAATGATCAAGCTTTTGAAAAGCAGCAAATAAAATCTAATATGACAATATCATATTATATTTTTTGACTTCGAAAATATATAACAAATTAGTTAAAATACAATACTGCTGACATAAAAACAGTACAAATAGTTAAAAAAATTAATTTTGTGACGAATTCTTATTAACACAGCTAGATTAAGGGCAATTTTTCCTACACTGAGAGAATTATCTGTATGATATCAATGAATTTTTGCAGTACATCTATGAAGTGTCACTGGAATTCGTCCATTGAAACTTTTCATTAAATTAAAGCTGTTCTGTTAATTTAGAGTAAAATTTGTCATGATCTAAAACCGAACAAATAAAATCTCACACATAAATTTATAGATCAACGATAAAATTCACGAAAATTTTTTATTGTATTGAAAACAAAATATTAGTAAAAAGATATTGCATTAAAAAGTGATACCAACTTTTTAAAAGCAAAAAGTGGTTGTTTTAAATATATTTTTTAACAAATGAAATTTTTATTAATTTTTTTTAAGTTTTTTTGTATTAATTAGGTCACACATTTGACAATAATCACTATATCTACCGAATTTAATCGTAAATAAGTTAAACAATTTTACAACTGGCTACTTTTGTATACCTTCGCAGGCCAATCTTTACGAAAATACACACTCAAAAACCGATTTATAGTTTTTAAATAAAATAATTTTTATATATGATTATTCTTCGAGCTTAAATAATTTTTATTTAAACAAATTAAATGTATTTTCAATAAATAAAATTAATATATAAATAAATTCAATATATTGATAATAGAAATAAGGAACTGTATCAGACATTTTTTTAAATAAGACAGAAAAATAAAATATTTAATGAAGTAAATATTTCATGAGGAAAACATCGAAAATATTTTGTAAAATATACACTCATGAAAATAAACAATTAATCCGTTTGTGCACTTATTTCAGTTTCTAATTCATGCTTTGGAATATTATAATGCAAAAACATAATTTCATTTACAGTGTCATCATTTGATGCAATACTGCATCTTTTTTATGTAATTAAATTACGTGCTGCCGAAAAAGCCTTTCAGAAGCTGCACTCCTTGCAGGCGTAGTTTATGTAGCAATGGAAATTGTTGTTTGTTAGATTCCCACCATTGCAGAATGTTGAAGTCGTCATAAAAATGTATGGTTAAAGCTTCGTATTTAAACATTTCTGTTTCCACAACATCCATACTGCTGTTTAATTGCGCTTGTGGCATAAAATTCGGAAATTAGCTCTAAAGAAGGCATATTAACACAAAAACACTCACTTATGGATAATTAAATAAGTAAAGACAGAATAACAACTAAGGTCCACTCGAAATAGTTTGTATGTAGTTTAAATAAATTAAATTATTTAAAACACAATCTTTTAACTTTTTATTTAAATCAAAAGAACTTATAACTTATTTTTAAACGTTAATAGATTCACTTAGTTTGGAATCGTAGCTTTAATTATTTTTTTTTTATTTTAAGAAAAATCTTTTTTAAGCAAAACGTTTTAAATCAAAATATAAACTGTAATATAAAATTCATATTTTTATGTAATTTTAATTTAATCATTTGAAAATAAATTACAAATTACATTTTAAACAAACTACAGTCAGTTACTATAATAATATTTTGAGTGTATTTTCTTTTTTTTTTTGCGTTGAGCACATACGTGTGCGAAATTCTGTTAAAAATAGAACCTGAATTCTCCGTAAGACGCTTTATAGCATGAAGCGCAAGTCGATTCTTAGCAACTCAAAGATTTTCGTAAGAATTATTGCTTTTGTATAATTGCTTTTGTATACTGGTGTTATCAAATTTTAAAATCATTCTTTTATTCATAATTTTATTACTGTTATTGTTTTTGCATATAAAAAATATATTTTTTATAACCATTTTATTTTCGTACTTTTTTTGTTAAAATTTTCACTTGCCTTTTCACTATGTTAACTTTTTCCACCAATTTATTTCTTCTAATTTCAATATCAACTGAAGGTAAATGCCAACTAAAAAAAACAAGACTGCTGGGCAACAGAAAAAAACCAATTTAACAAACGCGCTTACAAAAACAAAGAGCGCTAGGGAAAATCGGACCCGTTCCGGATCCGTAATAGAGTTAAAAAACGGAATCAGTGTAATCGCGATTTGACAGTGTAATCGCTAATTGAGTTTTTTTTAAGAAAAGGTCATTGTGTGGACCCAGCAAAATCAGTTATTAATAATTGAGTTTTTTTTTATGAAAAGGTCCTTGTGTGGACCCAGCAAAATGAATTTGTAATAACTTTTTTTTCTAAGTTATCTAACACAACTCCATTGAAATAATTTTTTGTTTTTTTTTTTTTAATAGGAGAAAAGCATTAAAAGCCAAATGTCAGTGTGGGACTTTCATCCAGTAAATGTTTTCTTTCAAAATCGTGGGTTAGGCCATTCATTTATTTTTTTGTAAACAAACTTTTTTAATATTCTATGAATTGTTTTTTATGTTTTTAATGTATTTTACTTTTATATGTTAATTTTAAATGAACTGACTGAATTGTTTTTACTTTACTATCAAATGACTGTGAATTTAATAATAATAATAAATAAAAATTAAAACAAAAACTTCATCACAATATTAAATCTTTTTTATTAAAAACACGCAGTGGATTCCGTTTTATTAAAATACACGGGTCCGCAACGGATCCTAATATGATGTCCGTAACGAGTCCGTAACGGATCCAAAAAACGGACATAAAATCCGTTTTTGGATCCGTTTTTTTAAAGAATTTCTCCCGCTTGCGGATCCAAAACTGATCCGTAACGGATTCCGCTACGGATCCGTTTTATGAAAACAAACGGGTCCGTAACGGATCCTAATATGATGTCCGTAACGAGTCCGTAACGGATCCAAAAAACGGACATAAAATCCGTTTTGAATCCGTTTTTTCGAGAGGAATTTCTCCCGCTTGCGGATCCGTAACGGATCAGTAACGGATTCCGTTACGGATAGAAAATACGAAGATGCGGATCCGTTACGGATCCGAAACGGATCCGTTTGGCACACTGGGTATGCTCGACATATGTATTAATAAAAAATCTTTAATGTTTGTTGATATGCTTTGCTAATGTAGAAGGATAGTATATGATGACATTAGAGAAAAGAACTGCCATTTAAAAGTTTTAACTGAAGTTAAACTGGCAACTATGATAATGACTAGAGAAAAAACAAACACAATATAAATAGAAATCATTCGTGGTAAATTTCATTCTAACTCAACACACAGAGTAATGTGGGATTTAACGTTACCCAATTTCTTAACGTGTGAGTTAAATAGATGATATTTACGATTAACACTAAATGGCACGAAGAATGTTGATGAAGACCGTAGTGGGTCAGAAAATGCATTCCATTCATGCTAGTGTCTAATAACTTTTTCTGTGTTTTTTTCTAATAGTCAAAGTAAATTATCATATAAAAAAAAAATTATAATTTTTCTGTTAATTTAGAGAAAAATTTGTCATGATCTAAAAAAAGAACAAATAAAATCTCACATTAAAGCTGTTCTTCATACAATTTAATAAAAAATTTAATTTTAGTTATTAAAAATTTCATACGACTAGTAAAAAAGTTTCATGTAAAAATGGTTTCGTTGAAGCTATGAAGTTTTTTCGTGAAGTTCAAGAATTTTTGCATTCATATTGTGAAGAAAACTTTATAAGTTCAGTGAAAAAAGTTCATTTAAACTCGTCCAAGAAATTCTCTCTGTGTACACACATTATTAAATAATTCAAAGACAATTCCGAATAAGAAAAACTAATTCAAACAACCTGATCTTTTTAAAGAATACTCATACCCTAAGAAGTTTTTTCTAAAGAACAAATACAGACTGAGGATTCCATATAAGGGGCTTAAAGCGCAAGTGCCTCTTTTCCTTTTTTGAGATTACTCGTTGAATTTTTTGTGAAGTTCGTAGATGTCTAGAGCAAAAAAGGTCAATGTGGAATTCCCATCCGGTAGCGAGAAATGTCGACTAATTCTAGCACTTCTCATTAAAACACCTACTTGGCTTGGAGCACGAGGGGTATATGAACACTTAAATCCCATTTTTTATGCATGGATTATTATGAGTGCAGATGGAAGCTTGAAATGTTAGAAGAGCTGTGAATTTACCAAAAATTACCTCTAAAAACAGCGTCAAACCACTGAAGGATCTTCCTTGCTATATACCAACAATTCACCATGGACGGTTCAAAATATTTCCTCATGATAGAATGGATTCCGGAAAAAATCGAATGGCAAGGTAAGAATGAAGATGATCACGATGATGTCATGGAATCTGAATATGACGACTAAAAAATGCACTAAAGAACGAAAAAGTTTTTCTTAATAAAGTGTTATTTACAAAATTTCTGTTTATGGTTTTCTTAGTTAGATCACAAGGGAATAAATGCGACTTTCCTTACATAAACGGTAATTTGTGGCTATTTGTGCATGTAAAAGAACATTTTTTTTTTTTTAGCTTTTTAGATTAAAATATATCTCAGGATCTCTCTTATTAAAAAAGTTATACTCCAGACAGCATCTAACATTTTTTATTGCAATTTAACTTTAAGCTAGTTTTCTTAATATTAAACTTTAGTCACTTGAACCCCTTGTGCTCTCAACCACTCTTCTGTATTATCAGGTTTAATTAATACTTCTTTGGAGAAAAATTTTGTCCGTTTTGCAAATCTATATAGTGCAAAACTTGTGCAAAAGTTAAGCTACGAAACACGCCCCGATAATACAACTGATTAAAATTTGGAAGGGAGAGATCCCGAGGGATTTATTTTTAGAAAATTGTCACTGGGTAACTTATTAACTTAATCCAATTCCAAATGTCGTTCCCCATTTTATTTCATTTCGCTTTCTGTGTTTAGAGATCCAATTCCATTTGTTTCAATACATTTCGTTCTACTTTACTTGGTTACAAGCCAGACTGAAAATTAATATCTATATAATTTCTGGAATTTCGGTCTTAATAATGATTTAAAATAAGCATGAGTCTGAGCGATAGCTTTACATCGCGGATTTGAGCTATTTGTCACAATTTTAAAAGTACATTTTCCCATTGTAAATTTTAACCCATTTTCATTAATCAATGAAATTAAATACTCAAATCATTAATTAAACAAATGATAAAGAAAATAATTTCATTACCACTTATATCAATGCAATCGTAATAAAATAATAATCATAATTTTATTAGTCGAATATCTGAACATTGATTGTATATATTTTGGTCATGCAGATTTCAGTGGTGTACTTAATTTTTTTTGTCAACTATACAGATTTCGAGAAAATTGGCTTTACAGTTAGGCGGTTCTGCATTTAAATTTTACAATTTAAAACTTTTCGAAAGCAATCAATCTGCTTTTGTTTTGATGAAATTAAAAATCAAGCCCTGTGTTCATGTCTCATTTTAAAAGCAAAACTTTATATTGAAACCGCTGATTCACGTTTTTAGTATGTGTTTACCTTTTTTACAGTTTTAGCGAAGTGTTAGTTCTTTAAAAAGATGCAATTAAAATTAAATCATTTCTCAAAATTTGTATATGGCAGCATAGATTTCCAAGTTCACTCCAGAGTCATACTTTTGGCATAATATGTTGACACATCTAAAAAATTTCCTCGTTAAGTCGGTCCAATAAGTTTGCATAATATTCGCCGTTTATTTTTTTTCCTTTTAAAGTTAATCGATATTAATCGATACTTTGAAGTTGTCACACGATTACGTTTATGGTCAATTGAGATCAACCACGGCACCCATATTGCAGACAGCTTTCTTAAACTGAACTGATCATTTAAAATCAAAAAGGACTGCCATATGGAATGCCTATGGCATCAACAATCTCACGCACTTTTACTATTCGATCGGCCAACACCATATCGTGGATTTTTTTCGATATTGTTTATCGTTGCCTAATTTAGGCGATATGAGCCAAAATACATATTTTAGGGTGAATTTTAAAAACTAAAGCATATAAAAGAGAAGTTTTGAACAAAAATTATTTTTATTACCAAGATATAACCACTCTCCAAAAACTATTTTTTTTCTGCTCCTATTTAAGAAGATATCACGCTTTT
Organism: Delia radicum; assembly: GCA_021234595.1. Taxonomy (NCBI): domain Eukaryota; kingdom Metazoa; phylum Arthropoda; class Insecta; order Diptera; family Anthomyiidae; genus Delia; species Delia radicum. The sequence goes on along the minus strand of CM037855.1, from coordinate 56,536,643 downwards.
GGAAAAAGCGAAATTAGGCGAAAAAGTATTGAAACTTCAATGTATATTGTTCAAACTTCAACGCTTTGCTATTAATACTTAATGTCTTCCTTCTGCCAATTTTCAAAAAATTCGTCTATTAGTTTATAAGTTAAGATGATGTCCTGTTGGAATCCTGATAAAATCCTGTGAGTCCTTGGACCAAAGTAAGGACTTATTATTAAAGATAAAGCTTCAATCTTACTTGTATTTTATTATGAAGAGTTTTTAGTCAACTTAAATTGGTTTTTTAGATTTTTTTGAAACTATTTTTTTAAAAAAATAATTAGTTTTTGATACATATTGTACGAAATTTTGATTTTGAAGCCTTCTCGCTTCCAAACCGTGGACGGCACATTTGTTCGCAAAATATTTAGCAAATTTAGTTTTCTATCGGAATATATTAATTTAAAAGTATAAAACGGTCGTTTGACGCATTTGTGGTAAATTCTATGAAGACTGCTCTGAGGCAGCCTTACCCTTACCTCCAGGTGACCAACTCACTGCACACAACTGAAGGTAGGCGACCTACGACGGCACACACTCCGATATTCTTCACAAGTATACCTTCAGGTGACCAACGCACGGCACACAACCAAAGATAGGCGACCTACGACGGCACACACTCCGATATTCTTCTATTCGAGTGAAGACAACTACCGGGGACGGCACGTTTCCTCAGTAAGGTTGTGTTACGGAGCCTCCAAGGATCGTCGACGTAATAAAAAACGGGCCGAAATAAGAACACGGGCATGCAAGGATGTTTCCAGGACCGTTGAGTACCTTATCTACATATCTACGTCGCCCCACCCTAATCTACATATTTCAAGGTGGTTTCAAGTAGTTGCCGCGTAACTCAAATTTTGTTTTTAATTTATGTCACTCGACAGTATAAGAAAATAATTTCAGTTCTGTGGTAACAACGTGTGTCCATTTACATTTTTAGTCGTCTATTTGAAATTAAAAATTGAAATTTAATCACTGTACTCCTTCCACTGTACATTGATGTATTTATAACAAATCGTTTGTATGTAAATAGATTTAAGGGATATTCTTAAATTAAAATATCTATATAGATTTTTGTGAAAAAAAAAAAACTTAAATGTCAAGGATCTTCAAGAATGCTGGCAGGATCTTCTGTGTGATCTATAGGAAAAGAAAATAAGAAGTTACCTTGTTCACGACCGCAGCCAACTGATCCAGACTCCTGTGATGTTGTGCTTTATATACTCTCAGATTGTATCGAGGGTCGTCTGAGAGTTACTAGGCCAAATATGAGATTTGTTAAAATGCCTTTATTCCATAATAATTCATAATGAATTTAAAAGTGTAATATAATTTAATATAATTCAATATAAGCCCATATAATTCAATAAGTATTGTACGAGGGTGTTGGCAGAAACGAGGGTCCCGACTTCTGCCATTACAATTTTGTATTTAGCAAAAGAATCTGCTAAATTTAGCAGTTTTTATGCAAGGTCATTTTTAACTACTTTTTGGTATCCTTTTCTGCTAATTTTACAGGTTCGTTTCGATGAGTGTATGAGCCGCTATATGCAAATGCATTTTGTTTTTTTTTTAATTTTTTCTAACACACTTATTCAGGTTCATTAAGCTTTTATAGTCGCTAAAACTGTAAAAAAGGTGAAACCCAACATTAAACGAGAAGCAGTAGTTTAAATACAAAGTTTTGTGGATTAAGTACGATAGTATACATAAATATGAACACAGGTCTCGTTATTTATTTCCGTCACATCAAAGGCAGATTTATTGCTTCTGAAAAGTTTTAACTACAAAAAAACTAAATGCAAAGCCGCCAAACTTTAAAATTATTTTTCTCTAAATCTGCACCATTGGTCAAACAATTAAGTACGCCATTGAAATCAGCATATCCGAAATATATATAATTAATGGTTAGATATTTTTTAATTTTTTTATGTCATGCCGTTTTATTAGGAATTAAGAAAACAATTGAAATTCAGAAAAAAAAGTTTTAATATTCAGAAAATATCGTGTGAAATTTAAAAAAATGCCAAATTAAATTCAGAAATGATAATTTGAAGTTTAGAAAATAGCAATTGAAATTCGAAAACATTAATTGAAATTTAGAAAACGAAATTTATAGAACATAAAATGATTAAAATGGTTTGAAAGATATTTATTAGAAATCCCTCTAAAAAAAATCTTTGTTGGCTTTATCAAAATGCTGTAGCTTAAGAGTACAGATACAACCTTGCCTTTGTGGCAGCGCTTGTTTTTTATGTTTAGTTTTGACAATAAAAAAAAACGCAGAGAAAAACCGCACTAAGTTATGAGTAGAGATACAACCTTGCGTCGGAGTTTCTTTTTTTTATATATAGAGATTTAACAACAAAAAAAAACGCCGAAAAAACCGAACTACATTAAAACTCAATTTAATTTTATTGCGTTGTCTCCAATACTCTCTTTAGTGTTGCCATATTTTCGTTAAACTATCCCACTTTTTGTGGTGTTCAAATAATATGTGACGTGCTATCTACCCATACATCAGGGGTGGAATCTGAGATTTATAGTTAGGAGTTAAAAAACATTTTAATACTTCTTTGTAACCATAAGAGTACAAAACAAAGTTTTTAGCTTTTTTATTTATTTAATAATCAGAATGGTCAAATTTAGTCATGAAAGTGTTTAGAATTGTCTATTTTTTCGAAAAAGAAACTTGGTCAGAAAGGTGTTATGGTTTTTATTAATAAATCTTGAAGTAACTATACCTTATTTTCAGATAAGACTTTAAAATGACCAAAGTTTTAGAAAATATTAAAAAGAAGTATGTTAACCGATTTTCATATTTTTATTTTCTTGTAAAGAATAGACTCTTATTTATAAAAGTTTAGTACCGATTCTAACTAGAAATTTTTAAACGTTTTTATTTTGGGAAGGCTTTTTTTCGATGTCTCATTTCAGTAATATATTTGTAACCTCTACTAATGTAAATAACGAAAATAATTTTTTTAGTCTTTTATTAAAATGGCCTGATTTTTTCATCAAAGTAATAAGAATTATCTGTTTTCAGGAAAAAGGAAACTTGGGCAGAACGGTATTATGTTCTGTATTAATAAGGCCTGAAGCGTACCTTATTAGATAAAATATAAAAAAAATATGTTAACCGATTTTCCTATTATTATTGTTATTATTATTAAGAATGGACTCTTATATAAAAAAAGTTTAGAACTAGTTTTTGTAATTTAAATTTTGAAGATAACAAGATTGGCTGTAACTTATGTCTTTTAGTAAAATGGCAAAACTTTAGGAAAACCATAAAATTCTTAAAACCTCATTAATATTGTACTCTTAAGTGCGCCCCGGTAGGCTAGTTGGTAGCGCGCTGGCTTATCTGTACGGGGGTCGTGGGTTCGATTCCCACCAGAGGCACTGGTCTGTTTTCGCTACAACGCGCCGAAGGCCATAGTAGCTAGTGCTCGGTTAGGGTAATAGTATATAATTTGTAATTATATGATTATTAATTAATAAAAAAAAAAAAAAAAAAATTGTACTCTTAATATTCAGAATAGAGATCAAAAATATTATAAAAAAAAATCTAAAAAATATATACCTATTTATTTGTAAATCTATTTATTTTTTAAAATATTTTTTCTCTGTATGAAGCTTCAAGGCAATCCAAGTTTCAAGCCAGTAAGAAAGAGCTGAATTATTTCCAAAATGTTTGTGATACACCATACTGTGTGATTGCAATTTTGACACCAAGAGTTCTTAGATGCTCTATTTTTTCAATGGGTTTAAAGAGTGGCCTTAGTCAGGTATGTAAAATAAAAAATAGTTTAAATATTTTTAGTTCAAATATATATAAAAGTCCTCAGTATCTCCTTAAATATCAATGCGGCAAGGCACGGCACGGATTAATGCTGCTTTAATTGGCGAACACTTTTAGCACATCAGCTGCAAACATTGAGTCATAGTATTTCAAAGCACCTTTCTTAGCACCTTCAATAGTAGTAAATAAATAAATCTGCACAGAGAGAATTAATTGGACGAGTTTTAATGACATTTTTTCAATAAACTAATGAAGTTTTCTTCACAATGCGAATGACAATTTTTTTAAACTTTATGAAAAAGCTTCATAGTTTTAATGAAATTTTTTCATAAAATTTTATGAAAAACTGAATTAATTTAATGAAAAGTTTCAGTGGACGAGTTCCAGTGACATTATATATCAAATGTAAAAAATTGATTGATATCGTGCAGATAATTCTCTCAGTGTGGGATAATTTTAGGCCGTTGGTCTACATAGGTTAATGATGTCGAACACAATTTTATATAATCTTATATATTTTAAAACAACAAACGGCACAAAAGTGGATTAAAAAGAAATAAGTTTGTAAAACGTCTTGTAAATCAAGTATACTATTTCTCAGCAAATTTGTTGCTGAAATTGTGCTTTCAGATAAAGTTTTAGTTATACTTATTAAGCACTTAACTGTTTTGAACTAAGGTTTTACTAATATCTTACTAATTCATTTTACTAAAAAAATTGTGCGGATAAGCACATTAATAGTGTGGACGACAACCAGATTGAAAGATATACGCAGAGTCGAGTAGATGTCGCGGCATGTCAAGATGTAGTAGAGACGAGGAAAATGATACTAAAAAGTACAACTGTTGTAAGACATATAAAAAATCAACCATGGATGATGCTTGTATCTGCTTTTCATACAAAAGGACGCTAACAATGTGAACACATATGTGGATTAAAAAACTTTACTGTTTTATTAGTTTTTTGTTTTCATATTGTACAAAAACTGAAAAAAAAATATTTCAACATTAAACACAATTTTTTATCCGATTGGCATAAAATTTCATAAATATTATTTATATATAGAAAGGAATCAAACCCGACCCATCCTTCCTCATAAATCGCATTTTGGTTACATTAATTAAAATCGGAGTGAGTAATTCCGCGAAGATCTTCCTCGCGAGTATCTAAGTTTGCTGCATTCATGGCCAAATTGAAAGGCTTCACGATAGTTGCTCTTTATAAAAAACTTTCTGGGAAGTTGTTTTTCAATTGAGAAACCCTAGTCCTGACGAATATGCAAAACAATCAGTTTAACTAACTGAACGTATTTATGTATATCCATACATACGTTTTCCAACTCTACTTTTATAGTCAGTTAACAAATTTAAATTTGTTATAGTGTTTGGTTTTTGTTCATCATAACCACGTACAAGTCAAATAAATAGAGAAACACGACCACTGGTCATTGTATAAATGACAGCTTAAATGACCACCAAATGCCACATGTTGGCATTTTTAACCCAAATGACAACTGCAGTTTTGTTGCAAAAAAAAATTTATATATAGGCAATATGTAGTCGGGTTTGTTTTAAAAACAGCCGCTTTTTTAAATTAAAATTTATTCAAATATTTTTAATAGTGCGTACAATAAGATGTTCTGAATTGTGTTCTAAAACCAACCAATTTGAAAGCACACATTTGAAAGAGTCGGCTGAATTAAAGAAAATGTCGAATTTTAAAACGACGCATTTCGGAAAAGTTATTAATGAGCAAGATAAATTGTAAAAAATTAAAGTTTCGGCTTTTCTGAAAATGTATAACAGTTTTTACGTCTAGACTATTATGTAGTTTATAGTTTAAGAAAATTGTTTTTAAAGAAATATTTATTTTAACTTTTTATACATTTGTACAAAACAAATTTACCAATTTTTTTAGTTTTCTTTTTGTTTTCATTAGTTTAAAATGTAATTAAAATTAACGCCCAAAACAAAAATTTGTGTTTTACTGTTTTCCGTGACTGTTATTATAAAGCGACTATTTTTTTCCCCATATGAAAATTATCTTGTCGGTCAAAATTGTGGCACAATATCAGCGCTCTATCTTCAATTTTCAGTTAGCGCTAGCAAAAATAAGAATTATCGATAAACCCAATTTTTTTCTCTATTTTATTCTATAAAAAATTAAATATAAAGACCCGTTAAGAAAAAATTGATATGGAGCTTTATGTAGTCATATTATGTCGTAATATTAATTTATATGTGACGTAATATTCAATCTTATAAAATTTCATCTGAAATATGGGCCCATATATATTCTATTTGTAAAGGGTGTTATTTATACAGTTATAGAACTTTAAGTTGACAACACTTTTTTAACTATCGGCCATTTTGTCAGCTGTCAAGTGATTTATGTTTAGTTTGGTTTGGCATTTAAACATGAATAGACTGACGCCTGAACAACACTTCCAAATATTGCAAATTTATTTTGAAAATCATGGTTCTGTTCTAAATACTTATTGCGCACTACGACCATTTTGCGGTCAACATAATCGTCCATCAGAGCAATTAATTCGATTAACTATGGAACGTTTTCGCACAACGTTTACTCTAAATGATAGTATGCATCCACAGAAGAAATCATTGCTGCTGTAGAGCGTAGCGTAGAGGAAGACTATCCGCCATCAAGCACAGGAATTGGATATGTGTCCATCCACTTTTTCGTTCATCAACTGAACAACCATGATGTGCAGGAGCTGTGGTTTCAACAAACTGCACAACATGTCACACAGCTCGTGCCACAATTGACTTATTGAAGAAAAGATTAGACTACGTCCCAGTCAGCCTTCGCGGTCATATGCCAGAAGTCATATTTAAATTGTACTGCCAGAAGATTATCTTTCGAATAAAGTAAATTTCATGTCAATATAAAAAATTCATCTTTGTTTTATTCCATTTCAAAGATCTATACGTCTATAAAAAACAGCCTTTATGAGTTTAGGTCGAATCTGATGCAATTAGATAAATGTCCAGAACAATTTGTATTGTATTAGATTGTATCAGTTTTGTATCTAATTGTATCAGTTTATATCTAAAATAATAGAAACATATATATAATTAAATAAAACCCAGATATGTTTCTATCCGGATTTTGACCTGATATAATTGTATATGATTGTATGTAAGCCGATACATCTAAATATAATTAGATCCACATTTTAGTCTGGTAAAATTGTACTGAATGTTAAATATTTGCATATGACAGTATGAAAATATACATAATTTCATCCTATCCGTTATGTCCATAAAATAATATTGGGAAACATATTTTTGTTTGTGTCCCGAAAGTGAACAATTTTACGTAATTGTGCTCAAACGATGCATATTATCCAGTTGACTATGGAAAAAATAAAAAAAATCGGAAAACCACTTTTTTTAATTTTTGTATAAAATTAGGATCAAAAGTTAAGTAATGCTTAGCCTGTTTTTTGCAAATATATTTATAAAGTTTTGATCCACTACATCTATATTAAATTATTTGTTTTAAACCAAATGATGCTGCGGTGGACCAAAATCTATCTATGGAAATTTTTTACATATGAAACCGAAGGTTTTTTTCGATAAAAATTAATTAAGTGGAATGTAAATTAACATCATGTTCTAACATTTTGTCAATTCTATTAAGTGATTTTGTTACATTCTCAAGTTTTCACTTTAATTGAAAGGGTAGCCTACATCCTTCAGAAAATCGCAATTAATTTCTATTGCTTTTAATGTCCATACTTTCAAACCATATTAAAAGTTAATCTCAGTTTATCCAGGTATATGAATTAATAAAAAATTTGAAAGAAAAAAACTATATTTCTGGTACAAGTTAAATTACCGAAAATTTCGAAAAGTGAAGCTGATATTATAATTAGTGTTCACTATCGTCATCTGCGTCCTAAAATATATAACAATATATAAGTCGCTTGTAAAATACATATTAAGTGTTTAACAGTGTAATTTTTATTAAGTGGAATTTTTTTTTTTATCAATTTAAAAGTTTTGCAATTCACAATTTAAAGTAATTTTAATGGGAATTCTTTGTGCCCAGGCAACTCAGAGTTAAATTTTTTTAAAAAAGTAAACATAAACATTTCAGGGCCCGATGAAAGTACTAGGCCAGTATAGTAAAACCTCTAAAGGGTTTGGCGTTCTCAAGCCAACTTTTTGGTCTATGACTTTTTATATTTGTATACCCTCCACCAGATGTCATGAGGCTATATATGAGCTTGTCATTTCAAAAACGCAATATAGACTGCTCATTTTGATGGACTAGATTGATGGACGTCTTTACGTCAAAAATTTTTTTCAAAATTCCGTTTTTCACCTCTGAAACAAAAAAAAATAAATCGAGGTCGATTTAAAATATGATTCACCTCTAACCGTCTGGTGAAAAATTATGATATACTATTTTATGCACCAGACGCCCCTCCTAGGGAATTGTACTAGTATATACACGAACTTGTATTTAAAATTTAGATGTACCTTCACATTTTCACTCATAACTTTTAATCCGCTGGAGCGATTTTAATAATTTTCAATAAAAAAAACTTTTTGCGAAGTTATAAACCAATCTAGGTGACATTGAGCTGCCGCTATTGCGTTTTCGGAATGACAAACTGATAGATACCTTCATCACATATGGTGAAGTGAATAAATATATACATGACCATAAACAAAAAGTTTGGCCTGTTAGTACTTAGTACTTTCACCCTCACTTGGAATTTCTCATCCCCCAGACAATGACCGCGTAAATGTTACACAGTGTAATTATAGGCAAATAAAATGTAAGTGATATTTTCCGGAAACATATGCAAACATTGTTAAAAACATTAAAATTTGAAAACATTCAAATAATCAATATAATGTTCTAAAAAAGAGTCGCTCAATACAAAAACACGATTTAACATTTTTTCAATAAGTTTTTTTTTCTTTAATTTTTCAAAATACCAATAGGCATCTCAAATTAGGTATTTTTATCGTTCAAATTAATTAAAAAAAGACATTTTTACATTTCTATCAAATTTAAGCGTATTTTTTTACTCCAGGCTGAAATGGGTTAATAATATCCGATGAAACCAGAATTCCATATGTGAATAATTTTAAGTACATTAAATGAATAAATAAAATAACAAATAAAAGTTCGAATTTTGGGAATTTTTAATGAAAATACAATTCTATAAAAAATTTGTCATTTTCGGCTGCGATTCGGCACGGGCTAACGTTTTTCAAAGAAAGAAAAATCAAATTCATTCGTTGCTATAAGACTGTGGCTGCTTGCAATTAATGAAAATCGACAAATTGTTTTTAAGGGATGTAATAAAGTGTATATAACCTGTTAAACATATTCATAGTTTGTAAATAAAAGGAAATCACTTACCTCTTGGTGAACGTAAGCTTAAATCTACTGGTTCAATTTGAACAGGAGGCCCCTCTGCCTGCAAAGAATTAAAACCATATTTTCGTGTTAAAATTATTATTATTTATATATAAAAGAGATATAAATTAGAAGTATTTATTAGGTGTTGGTGTCGGTTTTTTAAAACCATATCAAACCGAGTTTCTCTGTAATTTCTTTTTCGAATAATCTGGTTTTTGTTGTTGAATACTCGGTTTTTTCTTAACGATTCTTTCTTAAGGCAGAATTAGTTTGTACGTTCTGTTCCGTTACCAATCAGCTGTTTTGTATCTGTTCAATTGAAAGTCTGTATGTGTGGTTAGTTTTCACTTTTTCGTTCTGTTCTGTTGCGGACAATTCTATTGAAAATAGAATTCAACGTTAAGTGACAGCCTAAAGTGCGTAAGTATTGGTTTGTTGTGAAATCTTTTTCTCAATATTTAAATCAGGGATGATAAAGTTGGTACTATAGTACTTTTTATGGTACTATTTGAACCTCAGATGTACCATGATACTCCTATGACTCATTTAGTACAATTTACAAATTTTTCTAAGTATGAATTTCTTGGTCCCTTTAAAATTCAATAATTATTAATTCGATTTGCAGTCCCATATGAACAATGCATTAATTTCGAACCAAAAGCTGTGAATTCAATCACATGATTTCACTGAATGCGACTGATTACAGAAGATTATATTAGAGTTTTATTAATCGATTAAACCAATTATTGAATTCAATCACTAAGGGTTATAATTATTATTAACTAATTTTGATTTTCAAAAAAGTAAATAATAAAAATCTTATAAAAATGTCAAATTGACTATTAGCTGCGTGTTTTTAAAATCGAATGAGTTCACGTGCAAATTTGTTTGCTACCAATCACACGGATTGAATTCGGAAAAAACTATGAGAAATGTAATTCAATATTAATAGCACATTCAAAAAATATTAAAAATTTGGTGAAATAAAGAAAAAATATCAAAATTTTAAAAACTTTTTAAATCAATATCGGCTAGTTTTCTTAGTACGCACTGCTCGTTTTTACATAGCTTTATTTACATTTTTCCTAAAAGTTTGGTATTGAAAATGAGCAAAATCGGTCCAGCGGTTCAAAAGCAATGAGTGACAATGTGAAAGTACATCTAAATTTTCCATACAAATTGGTTGTATAATGCACTGTATATTATTAGAATTCATTGTAGTGTCTGGTGTATAAAATATAACGTCATATTTTTCCACCAGACGCTAAGAGGTGAATAATATTTAAAATTCACCGCAAATTCTTTTTTCTCCACAAATTTTTTTTTTCACCTCAAAAATAATTTGGTTACCTCAAAACGTTTTTTCACGACTCAATTTATTTTTTTTACATCCAAAAAGTTTTTCACCTCAAAATTTTGTTTTCACCTCTTAACATATTTTTTTTTTAATATATTTTTGTTGTTTCATTTGTAATTGTTTATTTTGGAGGGTACAAAGATTTGTTTGTTAATTTATATTTAAATTTTTTTTTATACTTGTGATGCCGAAAAGGTACTATTTTATATGCAGGTTGGTACTATTTTAAAATCGCATTTATCATCCCTGATGTGAATGTTTCTTTTACTTTTTAAACAGCTGATTCCTTTCACAGAAAAAGTAATTACAAAATATTACCTATAGAACAGAACGACACAGAACGGCAACAGAAAGTAACAACTAATGAGGCCTTTAGTTTCAAAAAATTACACAGAGAGAACTGATTCGTGCTGACAGTCGAATTTGTTTCCAATCAAATGATTCGGTTGTGGTAACCGAATTTTTCGGTTTTGGCAACTGAAAATCAGTTGAGGCAATATAAATTTGGTTGTTACAAACGGAATGTTTTACAATGTTCTTAAAAAATCATTTTTCTTTTAAAGTGGTTTACGCAAGAGAATTCTTTTAAACTTAAAAAATAATTTTACAAAATACATTTAAATTTCACATAGACTTATGCCCAGTTTTTCACTTCGTATTTAAATGACATTGGACTTTAAGTTATATTTAAATACAAATGTCAGTTTTTAACTTAAAATTTAAATCACATTTAAGTGACTAATCTTGGGCATTTAAAGTCTATTTAAATTGTACAAATATAACATATGATTTTGACAGATTGTTTTTTTCCGCGTGGTAAAACAAACAACAAAAAATAAATTAAATTACAGCAGCCAATAAAAATTCAACTTCGGATGAAATTTTCACTTCTCTTCATTTTTATTTTATTAATTTAATTATAATTTATATTTTATTTCTATTTATATATATATTTATATATATGTATATATGTATTTTTTTTTTTTCTATATTTTATATTTTCTGCTTTTTTCTATTCTTTAAACAGCTGTTTTATGAATAATGATCATTAATTTTTTGACATTTCATGATGTTACCATACTTTTGTCTCAAATAAATAACAATTATCATTTAAGACTGAAAAAATGAAACTGTATTTAAACACAACTTAAATTTAAATGGCAATTAACTAATTGCGTATTTAAATACGAAGTTAAAAACTGACATGTGTAAATTGTTCCAGTTTTATAATTCAATATTTTTTTTATTTTACTACTTTAACAAATACAAAAACAGAGATTTAATTTTTTTTTTAAATAAAAATATTGTTTATTTGAGCCGTTTTAAATAATGAATATTTTTTTAATAAATTGTTTGTATACAACATTTATTTCGTTGAAAATCTATAACATGACGTTTAATTTGATATAAATCATATCTTGATCTTAATGTAACACTTATTCACTAATATAATGTGAAGAAAGCAAATTAAAATATTGTAAAACTGGAAATCCATTTAGCTTTATTTTATTCCACCTATATTTTACTCCAGGACTTGCATTTTAGAAAAATGTTTATTTAATTTTAATAGCGAGTAAGTGTTAGACTTAGATAATTTTTTGAGAAATTTATACGTAAACTATGCACTTTTTATTGAAATAAAATAAATCCGATTAATAAAACAGGGCTAATATTTATAATACGGTTTGTATTTGGTGTATAAATAAGCATAACCATATATAAATCATACAACGCCTTTTTGCAGGTACGGAAATTACCAACTGTTCTTTCGTTTCTTATTGAATTTTGCGTTTATTTCTTTCGAAAAATATTAATAAATTTATAAAATAGAATATTTTGTTATAAACAGTCAAAACAATTTTTTTTCATTTGTTTAAATGTTTGAAACATCCCGATTCTAGCCTTTGAGATAAGTTGAGATTTTCATTTAATAAAAAAAGATTTTAAAACTATTTGAGAAATACAATATTTAGAAATAGCTGGTAAAAAAAACTAATTGTTTAATACGCTTCCATTCTATTTCTCGAGTCTCTTTCTAATGGAAATTATTTCGACTCGCAGTAGATAGTTTAGTTTTTATTTCTAATTTGATTTTTTTACTTTAGTAAAATAAAATATAATTAAAGTTATTATCAAATCTATTTTTAACTAGAAATATATTTGAACATTAGCCTAGAAAATGATTTGAGAAACAATTTTTTTTAAATCTAGAGTTTTTCTGAAATACAGAAAAAAAAATAAATAAGAAAGAAAGAAAATACTTTGAAAGCAAATTTCAATTCAATTTTTTTAATGACAAAATTATTTTTTCTTCGGTGTTCCTATAGATAGCTAGTTTCCCAAACTAGTCCCAGAGGATCTTGCAAAATTGCGTTTTAAAATAAATATGAAAAATATTGAAAAATTTCGCGAAAGTATGTACGACTATCAACGTCCATATATTCGAAAAAATCGAAAAAGTATTCGTTTAAAATCGTATATATATTTTTAACGGTTGAAGCTACGCGATTCGTTAATATCTTATTTTAAAGCTACTGTCGTCGTGATTTAACTGAAATGTATTTTTTTCCCAAATCCGCGGTTCACAACGATGTATTTCTACAACCGTAATACTAAGATTTTAATAATTACTTTCTTTATACCAATACAATATTGTATTTTTTTTTTCTAAGTCCGTAAGGAAATTATGTTTCATAGACTGAATAGTAAATAAATAAATATATTTATTATAAATTATTCCACTATACCGTAGCCAAATCCCTTTTTGGAACTCTTATGAAATCCAATATTATGCATAAAAGTGTAAAAAAATATAATTAAATAACCGATAACTTTGGAGGCCACAGGAGTACCATACAGGGATTTTGCAACGGTGTAGAAGAATAATTTATAATTTACATACATATATTTTTATAAATTTTGGAAACCCAGATTTTTGAAATTCATCGGTTTGAACCACGGATTGTGATAAAATGCATTTTGCCTTCATAAAGTGAATAACTTTTCTGTAACATTAAACCAGGAGCTTCAAACGCTATGAGCAATTATGTGCAACTTCTTTCGTAAAACTTTGATTTTTATTTTTTCAATAAAATATTTTTTTATGTTAATCTTCTTTTCTACTACAGTTAGAATCGTTTTTCAGTTTTTTATTCATCACTTTGAGTTCCGTAAGAGTTCCATAAAGGGATTTGTCAACAACATATAGGAAAATAAAATGAAATTAATATATTTCTTTTTAAGAATTTAGAAAGACAGTTTTTTAATTACAGCGGTTAGATACACGGAGTTTTAATAAAAATTCGGAATTCAGGTTAAAAGTTACATTTAGAACGAAAGCATTTATTTTACAAATGTCATAGTTCTAAACATCTATGGAGGATTAAGATTTCTTATACATACACCATGATTTGAAAAGTTTATTTAATTAAATTTATTTATAATCACTAAGTATTTCCAATTTTCTACCAAAGATAAGATTGTTAGAACTTTTTTTTTTGTAATTTTTATCATTTACAACCAACATGAGTCGAAATCGAACAGCTGTTCAAAATGTAAAAAGCAGGGCAGGGCATGTTTTCTCCTGTACATGCTATTGAAAAATGGATGAGATATTTATCCGTTTTAGAACAATTGGCAAATTCTGGCATCGATTTATTAGAGCAAATTTTTGCATATTTTGATCATAGGAACATATTTTTGTAAAAAAATCAAGTTTTTAAGCACATATCTTTTTACTTTTTGGAGTAAAACATATTTTTAATCATATTTTTCGTTTTTTTTTGAAAATCCAACGTTTTTTCTAAACTTTCTGGGGGTTGTAACACTAATTTTGGAAATTCAAACCATTTTTGCAAATTTGAATTTCCAGTTTTAAGACTACTGATTTAGGTATAATTAATCTTTTATCTACTATTTTGTTGTAATTAGTGACTTCAATATGTAGGCACATTGATTAGAATATTAAATCCATTTCTCATCCTTGATGTTCTTGAAACTTTTCTAATTTATAAATAATGTTGTTATGGTAATACGTCCCAATTTTCTTAAAATCGGATAGTAAATATCGTACCAAATCATAATTTTTCCAACATACTTTTAAAAATAAATTGGTCTATATACCCTTTTTCGACATTTTGCTAATTTTTAAGTTTAAATTTTTGCAAGTTCTGCTTCGTCTTTTTAAACTAAAAAAATATTTAAAAATTTCAAGTTTTGACCATTTCTTAAGTTTTTCTCGTTTATGGTCTGTATATCCTTATTCGCAGCCCCTCTTCACATGTTGAATGAAACATTTTTCCACTTCTAAAAGTTTTCTTATATGTCTTTATCGATACCAATAAATCGCGTTTACGCCGGTCTTCCTTATATTTTTAAATATGTTTTCAAAAAAGTGCTTGCAAAAAAAGCAAAAAATAGTTTTCTTCAAATTGTTATATGGCAACCCTGGAATTACAGATACAAGACTTCAAGTTTCAATATGCTTTTTACTTCGTTGTTATATCAACTTCCTGTCAAAAGTTATAGGCTCTTAAAATTAACTACCAAACCAAAATTGTGGTTTCAATTTCGATTTATAATAAATAAATTTCAAATAAATAAATTTAATTGAAATTTGCAGCGGGGTTATTACACCATGAATACCAAATTTAATTACTCAGATTCATCAGTTGGATATTGCAGGCACGTTTTAACCTTTCAACAGCCTTTTGCCACGCCCATCCGCCTACAATCTGAAACTGAAAAATGGTAAGGTATGCACTATATCGTAGTTATGAGAACGAAAAAATTCCGACACACATTTTTACTGACAACTGCTTTTGTGTACTACACTGAACTTTGTCAGAATATTTTTGCGATCGCACCATTATTTCATTTACAAATGGAATCTGAACAAAAAGTGAGTAATTGAATTTTTTTTTGCATCTTTGGTGTCCTAATTGCTAGGACCATTTCGAAAAAAAGGTGACAGTATTGGGAACTTGTTTTGTAGCCTTTATCAATAATCTTAAAGGATCTTAATATCATTTGATCGTTCTGAGTTCTGGACAGCTATGCATTTTTTTCGTGAGAAATTAAAGAATTTTTTTGTTTAAAGTCTATTTTAAACATACTAATAATACGATTTCGCTAATATTTTGTACACATAATCTGACGACTTTTTAGAAGATAACTTGATCAACAGGAGCTACAGAAAAATGTAGACAAAATAATGGCCAATTTAGAGATACACTAAAAGTTCCATAATTGCCAACTGTTTTATTGCCTTAAAAGTTGAAAAAAAAATAAATTTAAAAATTCGATAAGTCTTTTTTAGAAAATAAAACAAAAAAAAGTATATGAAAAAATATCAGGGACCGTAAAAATTATTCCTTTTTTCATAAAAGTCAGATGATAAAAGTTATATTTTGATTTTTTATTTTTTCGAGCAAAATAAAAGTTATTTTTTGATTTTTATTTTTTCGAGCAAAAATAAAAGTTATTTTTTGATTTTTATTTGTTCGAGCAAAATAAAAGTTATTATTTGATTTTTATTTTTTCGAGAAAAAGTTAAAATTATTTTTTGATTTTTATTTTTTCGAGCAAAAATAAAAGTTATTTTTTGATTTTTATTTTTTCGAGCAAAAATAAAAGTTATTTTTTGATTTTTATTTTTTCGAGCAAAAATAAAAGTTATTTTTTAGTTTTTATTTTTTCGAGCAAAAATAAAAGTTATTTTTTGATTTTATTTTTTCGAGCAAGTATAAAAGTCATTTTTTGGTTTTTAATTTTTATTTTTACCTAAACTAAAAGTTATTAGCTTTGTTATTATGATTTTTCAGTGATGATAGATATACAGTAAATATTTTGCAATGTTATGTTTTGTGATAAATGTATTAATATATATTATTATACATTTTTTAAGAATCTAACTACAAGAAAACATCTCTATTTGTACGAGCAGTGCGCCAATTTTTGGAAACTAAAATCGTCATTTTTAAAACAAGAATTCTTCAAAAAAATTGTCATATTAAAAATAAGTTTTACAGTTTATAAAACTCGCAAATATTACAAAAGGCAACCATAAAATTTATATATTTCGTTCATACAAATTCAACTACGTAATTTGTTATTTATTCGTTATAAAATAAAAATTTATAACTTATGGAATTTCAACTCAAGAAATTGAAATAAATATCAAAAATAACTTTTATTTTTGCTCGAAACATAAAAATCAAAAAATAACTTTTATATTTGCTCAAAAAAATAAAAATCAAAATATAACATTTATTTTTGCCCGAAAAAATAAAAATCGAAAATAACTTTTATTTTTGCTCGAAAAAATAAAAATCAAAAAATAACTTTTATTTTTGCTCGAAAGAATAAAAATCAAAAAAAAATTTTTATTTTTGCTCAAAAAAATAAAAATCAAAAAAAACTTTTATTTTTGCTAAAAAAAATAAAAATCAAAATTTTAAAAAACAATGCATTTTATTATAGACTAGTTCATAAGGATCAAAATGGTATACTTGAAACAGTTTTCCGACATTTACTTCTAATTGCTTTTTTTGTTTAAAAATTTGAAAATAACTGTTATTTTCGGTCCCTGAAAAATATTGATTTTTAGTATGCTTTAAGTGTCTGAAAGACCTAAACGGGTTTTGTTTTTTTTTTAAAATTGAATCAGATAGGTGAACTTTTAGTGTATTTTTTTTAGTAGTAGAACGAAACTTTAACGCCATTCATGCCACGGTAGAAATTTTGAGATCCGATTTTAGAAAAATATTTCCCGAGGTTAGTACGATATGTTCTCCGGTTTTCCACTTCCTAGCCCATCAGATGAAAATTCTAAGTAATATAAATATTTTTTTAATAGTGAATTTTATCGTTGATGTATAAGTTATGTGTGAGATTTTATTCGTTCGGTTTGAGATCATGACAAATTTTTCTCTAAATTAACAGAAAAATTATAATTTTTATATGACAATTTACTTTGACTATTAGAAAATAAATAAATAAAATAAATATTTTAAACCGTAAACCGTAAATCCAAAATCTTGCTCCGTTATGCACTATTTTGTGATAGGCACTTTTTGTACGTAAATTTTCAGATATCTAGGTCATCAGAGACCTTTAGAAAACTTTGAAAATAATAAGAACTCCTAACTAAAAACAATAAAAACAAGCCACGCCTTTCCGCCCGAAAATCCGGCTTCGTTAGGATCTTTCTCGTGAAATGTACTAAATACATTTGCTTAAAATGCCATTTTTCCTAATTTTTCAATTATATTCTAAAAATTACAATTTTGTTCCAGCTTGCAAAAAAAATTCAATATTTTAGAATTTAGCAATTTTTGTTAAAAAAAAACTATATTGTAAAAATGCCTAGTTAGATCTATCTTGCAGTACTTTAATCCGAATTGTATTGATTACCGAATAAATCGGGTCGTCTGTCCTGCAAAATTTGGAAAGAAGTATTTTATAATTAAGACCTAAAGATCTTTCAACATAAGTATAATCAAAAAGATCTCAACTCCTCTTTTCAACGAATGCCAATATATTGTATCAAAATATAGCGGGTTTATTGATACAGCTAAAACAGATTATTGTTCCAACGTAAATCGTTTAAAGTTCATCGCCTACAAATTTTTATAAAAGTTATATATTTTGATAGAAAATGGAAAATAAGTGGACACCTATTCGGCGTTCTTCGACATTTTCACTTTTAATGATTTTATAAGCAAAAAACTAAAAATGATCACAATTTCGGTTCGGCCCCATAAAAAATTTACTCATTTATACCGACTTCTGGTTTCACGTAGTAAAAATTACTGGGATTATGAATATAGCTAGTCCAAATTAATTATTAACGAAAAAAATATTAGACTTTTTACAGTTTTAGTGATAACGCGATATTGTTGTAAAATTCTGTAAAACAAAGATTTAAATTTTTTTAAACTTTTCTCGTCATTTTGAAAGGCGAGGGTTGTACCCAGGCACGTGGCTAGGGGGGTGGGCAAGGGGGCTAAGGCCCCCCGAAATGATTTGACAAATTTAAAAACTTAATACAGTTTGTTAGGAAGTAACAATGTTTTCGATAAATTTAATATAAAATAAATTATTTTTCACTTGGATCAAATAGCAAATGCCTGTTAGTTCAGTATTATATGGTTCAAATCTTTAAATTTCATTAGAAAACATCGATTGCAAATTGGCAGCTATCATTGTTAAGTTGATTTTCGATAAAAAAGGAATAAATAAAATCGTTTCCTAAGAGATTTCGATGCATTTTCATTTAAGTACAATCAGAAAATTGCTTGAGATAATGCAAACTAAAAATTAAACATGTCTACACAGAAAAAACTAAAATTGAGTTTCAATAATTTGTAACTATGTAATTGATATTATGTTCAACTATAGTTTTATTCATATCTATTGAAAACTGGTTTTTATTTGAAACAAATTTTTAGTCGATCAAAAATTTAATTGATTTTTTTTTACAATAATTTTTTTTTTTCTGTATTTTGACATAATCTTTTAAAACGTACATACCACTAAGGAGATACCACTACTCCCCAAACTTAAAATTACGTGTGCCGTAGTGTGTCATTTCAAAAGTTGATACTTTACTTACAGTTCAATTTTTTTTATTTTAATTTAATTTGCTACTCACGCATCTGGTTACACAGTTTTCAGAATTATTTTACGACTCCAATTTGACTCAAATTTTCCCAATTTTTTTTTTAGACTAAATGTAAAGAAATTTCAATCGGCGCTCCTTGAAATGTGACATTTTAAAATTAAGCAGCTAAACCTGTCTTAGTGTTATAACAATGTTGTTTTTTTTTTTTTAGAAATTTTAAATGGATTTTATTTAAAAAATTGATAAAAGAAAATTGTAATTATTAACGAAAAAGTTAAAAATGAAGGGCAAACACACAAGAACGGTTGAAAAGCATCTGAAATCGTCCAAAATATAAATCAAAATGAATTGGAAATACATAATTTAGTTTAAACAGGACCTGTGCTATGTCAGGCATATTTTTAAATTTTCCAATTGTATATTTTTTCGTTATCATTATTTCTTTCAGACTACAATCACACTAGTGAGCTTAAACGCTTTCTTGGAATATTTATGTTTTTGATAATACATGACATAGAGTACAGCCTCGATGGGCTCCCTCCAATCGGATATATGAAAAAGGAGAAAAAAATAGAGCATAATTTGTTCACCTGGGTGCACGACATAGTGTTAAAATGACATTCAAAATGTGTGTTTCTTGGCGTATTTTAACGCTGTTTTTAAATAAATTAAATTTTATAAACTTTAAACATATTTTCATACAACGATGGGGTTTGGCCGTGGAAAAATACGTGTATTATATTTTTTTGCAACTTCATCACCTATCCGAATTTTATTAAGTTTAAAGGAAGCCATCGGAAGAGCTTCCTTGTAAGTGTCAGGCAATTTATATAGGATTGCCTTTTAATTTTTCTGCTAAATCTGAAACATTTGAGTTCACGAATAAAAAATATGTAGTTTTGTGTACGGTTGTAAATCTTTAATTTCCCGAGTTAAAACATTTGCATGAAATAATACATTATTTTATATACACTTATAAGTTCTTGTGAGCCAGTGTATTTAACCGAACATAACTATATAAATGCATGTATAAAATTAATTTCGTCGAAAAATTTTAATATGATGTCACATATATTTGCGTCTTATCGCATCTCGCTCAATATATAATTGTATATTGCATTTAGAATACGCTAGAACTAATCCAATTATTAATGACGTTATGTATAGATATATACAGATATTATATCATATTTTAAAAAACACAATTTAATTTTGGATTAAATTATATATTACCTAATGCAGAGTCACTGTACAAAAATTGTCAATCATATGTTGGTTATAAATATATATTACATCAGTACAGTAATACAATTAATTGACTATATCATTTAGTGTATAATTTTATTCACAAAATTTACCCCAAGTTTTGTATTTTGAGTTGATTTCTTTCTGGTTCTTAAATTTCTACACCTTATACAAAAAAATTGGGCAAAATTTCAGTTTATGGGGGACACCCCTGGAAAAAAAAAATGCCACGCCCCCTTAAATGACCCCAGGAGTGCGAAAATCATAATGAATAAGGGGGCTCACGCCCCTTATGGGCGTGGCAGTCGAAAAACGACCCGGCCCACCTACGTAGACAATATGGGTATCAAATGAAAGCTAATGTCTTCACGATTCCAAAAATTCATTATGATTTTCGTACTCCTGGGAACATTCTGAAGGGGATGGCATATTCAGATTTTTTCTCTAGGGGTGTCCCCCATAAACTGAAATTCAGCCAAAAATTGTAACATTAGGAGTTTTTAATTTGTAACATTAGGAGTTTAACTAACGTAAAAAACTAAATTAAGTTTCAATGTTTTATCCTTGTTTTTTTAGCCAATGGTTTAAATTACTAAATTCCATAAAATCTTCTTTTTAATTGAATCTTCATTTTCAAAGATTTTTTCAAACAACTTATTTTCAAGGTAATTTCAAGAGAATTTTTAAATAAAGAAAATGTTCAAATGGAAAGGAATTTGCTATAAATTATAAAGTTGTTTGCAAGTGGCTAAAGTCTAAAAGGATAAATAACGTTGAAGCAAACCCCTTATTTGACGGTAATAATTTCTGCAAAATATTTCGGATTTGAATGAAGTTTTAAAATAAAAAACCGGATATAACTATAGCCTGTTTTGTATATATTAGTATCAGTTCAGATATAAATTTATTAAATTGTATCGCGCCATTATTTTGATGTAATTTAATCTGATATTATCAAATTAAAACTAAACTAATGCAAACTTATATAGTTATTGTATATGGGCCCATTTCTAGGATAAAACTGTATTAAGACTCATATTAAATTACTATTAAATTATTATTATTATATAAAGCATCATATTATTTTTTTAATCGGGTTATTAGAAGTCGAAAATTTCTCTTTTTTAGCAATTTTCAAATTTTAGCTACCCTTGCTAAAGTAACGCATTTTTATTTTTTCGCGGTTTTCAAAAAGGTTTCCTGGTATTTTCTTTTTGTTTAATTAAACTAAAATTTAATATTAAGCTAACATTTTTAACGTAATTAGACAATAACGTTGCATATCCAACTTAAAGGACACATACATTTTCAAATTTAACGTGTTTCACGGATTTTGATAAAACAGAATAAAGCGTTGTTTCGCGATATAGACATCAAACTTTGGAAATTAACTAACACAATAAGTAAAAAACTATTTAAAATACGTTGTGCAGTATTACTAGTTCAACTTTAATTTTTAAAACTTAAAAAAATGTGAAGTTTTTGTTTCAAAATGCCCGAAAAATTGATATCTATTATTAATACATTATTGCCCATCATGTGCTGATACGTAAAAATTTAACAAAAAAGTTATAACCCTATATTAGAACTTTTTTTTTATAATTTTTATAAGTTTCCCCGGGATACAAAAAAAAATTACATAATCAAAAAAAAAAAAAAATCGAAAAGCCCAGCCTGAAACAAATTCCTAGCTACGTGCCTGGTTGCACCTTATGAACAATTTTACCATTTTCGGCTTAAAGTACACATTTTAATAGCGAAAATAAATATTTAACTCTTTTAACACAATTTTTCTTATAAAATTAAGAGATTTAAATTTATTTAAGAAAATGTCGCTTGCCATCGAATATCCGCCCGCGTGCCACTACTGTCACGCGAGTCATAGTTCCTGACAATAAATATTGCAAGTTCTACAAAAATCCAACATAATTTTTTCTGTTGCGGACAGTTGGTGGGAAAAGCCTCATATATATTGACCTGTACCACAGCTTTCTTGGTGTAGGGTATACAAATAATCATAATAATAAATAATAAAATTATCTTAAACACTGTCTTCACATTCAAAATGCTCAACATCATTGTACTACACAGCATGTGTGCTGATCGATACAATAAATTGCAACAATGCAACATATGAGGGTTTAACGTGCCACTGTTTTTTCATTCCACTAACCAATAAAAAAAATTAAACACTTCCCTTTTGTCCGTCAACGACCGTTCGTTTATCGCTACCGCCAACCAATTCTACTGACAATAACGTGTTTATTTTAAATGAATGTAGTATCTAAATGAACTAACGATCAAGGAAGCTATTCCCGGTGTCAACCATCGATTGTGCTGAAATATGTGATACACAGAGAGAATTTCTTGGACGAGTATTAATGAAATTTTTTCATTAAACTGATGAAGTTTTCTTCACAATGTAAATGAAAAATTTCTCAAACTTAATGAAAAAGCTTCATAGTTTTAATGAAACTATCAATAAAGAAACTATCATTACCAGAATGAAATTTTTAATATTTTTTTTAATTTTTCATAAAATTTCATTTTATTTTATTTTCATTAATTTAATGAAAAGTTTCAATGGACGAGTTTCAGTGACATTTCATATATCTAATGCAAAATTTCATTAATATCATACAGAAAATTCTCTCAGTGTTGAGAAGATAAAATTAACATGCTTGATATTTCCTATCGGTCAATTCTAAGTTTCGGGGGTGGGAATAAACCTGTTTTTAGGACTTTTAATTTTGTTTATATTTGAGATAGTTTGGATTTAATTTAATTCTTGTATCGGATTTCAACTTCGGGCCCAAGCCGTTGGAAATATGGTATAATAACTTTTTCTTTTTCCTAAAGTACTTTTGAAATATAAATTAATGTTAAATATAAATTTAGTAAATTTTAGACATGTTATAACACAAATAAACCAAGGCTATTTGCCATCCTGTTTAGTCGACTTAAGCGCAGATCTATTTCATTGTTTATAATTGATGTCCTTATTATGACGCATTCATGCAT
Organism: Delia radicum; assembly: GCA_021234595.1. Classification (NCBI taxonomy): domain Eukaryota; kingdom Metazoa; phylum Arthropoda; class Insecta; order Diptera; family Anthomyiidae; genus Delia; species Delia radicum. Next base: position 56,513,165 of record CM037855.1, on the reverse strand, counting down.
CTAAACTTCATTTAACCCTAGAATCACTTTCTTCGTCCAATCAACGCACACCGTTCTCTATTTCCTATGTAACTTTTTTGCTACTCAGGGCAGTTTGCTGATTTTTCGTATGGCTCTAGTCGCACAGACTCGTAAGGTTTTTTTTGAAAATAAAGACATACAAATTAATTATGCGAAAAAGACTCAGAAAAATCGGTTGAAATCGGTTGGTAACACCGAGGATTCATTCCTTTTAACTAGCATACACTACTTTATATACTAGAGTTCGTCAGAATAGTATTACATTTTGTTGCTTTTGGGATATCATCACTTTTTAAAATGTTATTGCATCTATAAAAAAAGTGCCATTATTATATTTTTTAATTCCAACTCCTTCCACATGCGCGCGGCGTTCAAAAACGCATTTCCCACAGACCACAAAGCTGTATTTCAATGAAATTTAAATTCTTCATTCGATTCCGCACCAAAAATTATTTTAAAAAAAACTTTTTTTGCCGTTTTTAAAGAACACCGTTTAGGAATTAGAGTGGTCCGAAAACATAAAATTTTTTCAAAAAATTTATAAAATATTTTTTATAACGCGCAATCAAAAACCATTTTTAGCTCAGAAAATGGTGCAAAAATGTTCGTTTTATGATTACCCAGTAAAAAGGTATTAAGTTTTCAAAATGTTGTCTTTACTAAAATATAATATTTTATTGATTAACATCTTTTTAATGGGCGAAATGTTTTAGCATTTTTTCTTAGCACAAAATACTTTTTCATTGCGCGTGCCACTTTTTTTTATTATTTTTTAATAAATTTATACCTTAATAACTTTTTAGCGGTTCGCGATATATCGAACATTTTTGAACCATTATTCTCAGTTATACATTTGTATTGTGAGTTATTAGACAAATTATTTTTAAATGATTTGCCTAAACGGTGCACTTTCAAAACTGGGAACAAGTTTTTTTCATAAGTTTTGGCGTATAATCGGATGTCGAATTAAAGTTTCATATAAATACATCAATTGTTGCTCTGCAGTAAAAGGGACCTTAAATCAGCGTTTTTACTCACCGTGCGCATGTGGAAGGAGTAAAAACTTAAAAAATAATAACTCCATTTTTTTATTGATGCAAAAGCCGTAAAAAAGTGATTATATCCCAAAATTAAATTTTCGTAACGCACTCTACTATAAACACTTCTTAGAAGTAAGGTGGGTGTTTACGACTATCTTGGAGTTGGTACTTCTGCAGTGCTGTAGCAAGTATGCATAAGTACATACATTAGGGACGCACTTATTCTAAATTGTACACTAAACACAGAGAAATAAAATACCAACCGAATTTAAAAGTTTATTTTAATGGTAACAACTTATAAATTCAGTTATTTTTGGTGTTGCAATTAAAATTCAGTTAAATGAACCGATATTTGTTGTGAAAGCTAATGTTCAGTTAGACGCAGTTGTAGTAACAGAATTTCAGTTGTCTAATAGTCAAATATTTCTCTGTGTGTAGGAGATTCTATAAAATACATTTTATAGAATGAAAATAAATTTTCTTTTAAAATATCCCCCGCTACAATTGGGTAGGGCAGCGATTTAATTTTTGCGGAAATTGGCTACTCTTGTAACATTTGTTGTTTTATTTCATCATTATTAAATGATGTTGTAAAAAAAATTGTTTGGACATCATTAACACATGTGGACCTGAGACCCAATATTACCTCACACTTATTTATTTCAATTTACAATAAACGTCAAGCCTTTGCTTACTACTATTAAATTTTAAGACAGCTGATTTAAAATACTATGAAACAATGAGTGAAGCTGCTGTGCTAACATGTTAGCAAAATGTTAGCCAAATTGAACAGCGCTATCCCCTGCCGTACCGCATTGATATTAAAAGAGATACTGCAGAATTTTATATATATTTGAACAAAAACTATAAAATCCTGGTTAAAAATCACCATATATGTATCCATTTATGGAGATGTTTCAACTCGACCATGCTCATATATGAAATCATTTGAGGTCATACATGTTCATATACCACCATATAGGATTCATGTAAATATTACCTCAATTTTCATATGTGACTATGTGTGGAAATGTATGATTATGTATGTAAATATTACCTCAATTTTCGTTAATGCACACACATGAACATATATGGTCCCTCATATGAACCCATATGAAACATTTATAAACACATATGGCTCATGTATGGATGCATGAGGAATCCATGAATCCATATATGTCGATTATATATACGATTGAAAATCGGTTCATCCATTAAGGCAGCACTGTAAGGTGGTTCATTTTTTATTTTTTAATTATTATTTCAAAATTGTACTTAGCCCATAAGTTTACATATGTTTCGAAATGTTATGCTAAAAATGTTGAGCCCGCTAAAAAAAAGTACCCAGCTAGACAAGCAAATTGAAGTTTTCAACATTTTCGAGTGTAAATTTTGCTTTGTCTCATTTCTTAATGAATGTTTATGACAGTGTTTATGTCTGCAATTTGCAGACTATGTTATAAGCGTTATATAAAAAATTCGAAACATGAAAGCTGAATAAAAAAATTCGCAATTCAACTAAAATGTAAGAAAATGGAGAGAAATTTATAATTTTTTCGTTTCAAACTGCCTCAAAATTATTAAAAAGTCTGATGAAATCACATGTAACAATCCATTTCTGCAACCACATTAAATATGATTTGCAAAAAACCGTCAACGCAATAAAATTCAAAACAATATTATTCCTGACAATTTAAATTAATTATTATTTATTTTCTTTGTTTTGATTTGTTTAAGTCCTAATTTTTAACACAGAAACTTTTTTATAATATTCCTTTTATATAATTTTTAAACATTTTTTATTTTATTTTTTTTTAATTTATTTATTTTATTTTATATTTATATAATATTAATATAGTTAAATTTAATAAAATGTTATTTCTCAGATTATTGTACTAAATTCAACACTAACTTGTCTGATTCAAATACTGTAATTTATAAGATACTGTATCTTGTTGTATTAGTAAATCAAATCTTTTAATAAAAATACGCAAAAAAAATCGCTTGCACTGATGAGTAATTTTTTTTTAATTTTCGGTATTTTGGGACCATTTTGAAATTCAAAAAAGATATAAAATATTAACCAGCTTACTGCACAGTGGTCCCCGATTTGCAATATATTGTTTTGTAAGAAAGGCATTTAACCTTCGCACTACCGAAACCCGCACGGGTGGGTTTCTTTGATTTGCAATCATTGATAACTTTACGGTTTTTGGTCGAAACAATAAATACTTTGGACTCAGTGACTATTTCTTTTATTTTTACCAGAAACTGTTAAATTATTTAAGATTCGATTATTCCTTCATATTTTTTTGTTAGTTTTTCAATTTTTCTCCGTCGTTACCCAAAACCCACCCAGGTGACTTGGTTCAGAATTTTGGTATTTTATTTATAAAAATTTTCTTTAAATAGTATAGAAAGCATAATTATTATATAAAAACATTGCTTTACTCATATAGTATTTAAAATACAAATAATTTTGACAAATGTATCTTAAATTGTAGCGTGAAGTAGATTGGCCCATATAACAATGTTCCATTTTGTTTGGGTACAGGCGTGTTCAGCACATACTGGTTTCTTACACGTGACGCAGGACTGTTTATGTTTAATTCGACCAGTAGCATCACGTTCTAGTGGTTCGTCTTCAATAAATTCGTCATCGACACTTGTACCCAAGATTGGCTCTCCTAAAATACGTTTTAAATTTAGCTACATAATTTTAAACCAATAGTTACTAAAAACATATCTAAGACGCATTCAATGGCTGTCTTGATTCCAAATCTGCCAACAACAGCCTTATTTTTGGACCGAGATTTTATGTGTGGAATACAAAGTTCTTCTCCCAACTGCTCCAGAAATAGTCGACGACGAGAACTTTTGACTGTTCCTTCTGAATTGTTTTCCATAAATATTACATAAGCTGCAAGAGCTGCTGTATCAATAAGGTTATAGAGTAAAGCCAGAGGCCAACGTCGTGTTCCTCTCTTGCACGTGAACTGAGACAACATTTTGTCTATAGTGTTTACGCCGCCTTTTTTTTTCGTTATAATACGTAATTATTTCTGGTTTTTCTTTTGGTCCAGTAATATTTTTATTGTGGTGCATTGTAGACATTAGAACTACAGCTTTGTTTTTGCGGGAATGTAAGACACTAAGGTCACATTTTCTGCAAACCCAAAAAGACTTGAGTTTACATTTCTGGATTTTGAAGGCTTAAATTGTTTTGGCAAATATCGTTTATTTTTCTTCAAAGTACCAACTAACGTTAATTTCCAAAAATCAACTCGTCGACCAGTGGGAAAGATGTAAAATAATTGTCCGTAGTCACATTTCCTTTGTATGGAGCAACCAAATCTTTGACAACACGTTCGCCTTGATTTACATCTCTTGTAGTGCCAACCTTACCTGTATATATTTGACCATTTAACGGATAATAGGTCGAAGAGTCACAGACCCACCAAATTTTTATACCATATTTGGCTGGTTTGATTAATTTTTCTAAAATACATATTTCTGCATATTCTTTTTTTTTTTTTTTTTTTTTTTTTATATATATTTTATTCATCACAATATTAAGTTTAACAATATGTTGTGCCCCAGCGTCGTTAGACATTATTGAGGCGAGTTGGCAATAAATAATATAAAAATTTAACAATATAATATATTTAAAAGGAAAAGAGAGAGAAAAAGAAAAAAAATAAATAAATAAATATTTACACACAAATATGTATTACAGTAGAAGCATTTCCAAATCTTGAAATATATGTTTTTTTAAGTTTATCTTAAACACAGAAATTCGCTCAATATTTTTAAGATATTGGGGAAGATTATTATATTCCAAACTACCAGTGTATTCAACTCTTTGCTTTGTTTTCTCCAATCTACATCTAGCAATTCTCAAGTTCATATTATTTCTCGTGTTAAAAACTGTTTGATTTCTTGAAAAGCGAATTGTATGATGGCCAATATTATTTAACGATTTAAAAACGTAAAGTATAAGTTGCATTTTATATAAGCCATATATTGGAAGAACTGTCAACGATACATTTTTATACAGAGATACCGTTGAATAAGTCAAAGGCAGATTAAAAACCGTTTTCAATGCTCTGTTTTGAGCTCTTTGCAACGATTTAAACTCATTTGATTTTCTGTGACCATATATAATTGGCAAATAGTTAAGGTGACTATGTATTAAGGCTTGATAGATAACTAACTTGGTTTTTGTGTTGAACGTATTTTTAAATTTGTATAAAATTCCAACAACCGATAATACTTTCGACCTTAGTTTTTCAATATGAACATCCCATGAAAGATTACTTTGTAGGTGTATACCAAGATATTTTATCGAATGACTTTCACGTACTAGCTTTCCATCTACCCAAATGCTGAATTCCTGGTTGTGTATTAAGTACGGCCTGAATCGCAATAACTTTGTTTTTTCTGCATTTAATACCAATTTACTTAACCTTGCATACTCCATAATCATTGCAGCATCGTACTCCATGTGATCTCTTAAGGCAACTTCGTGTTTATAAGGATAAAAAGACTTATGTCATCCGCATACATAAATATTTTCCCAAATAAATTGAGATTTATTATATCGTTAAGATAAATTTTAAATAACAATGGGCCCAATACACTTCCTTGTGGAACTCCATATTCAACATGACCTATAAAACTTCTTTTGGTATTAAGCTCAACATACTGTTTCCTATTGGTCAAGTGGCTCTTTAATAAAACTAAGCTTCCTCCATTTACACCATAATATTTTAATTTCTGAATCAATATATCATGATCAACCAGATCAAACGCTTTGGAGAAGTCATAAAATATGCCAGCTACACCACTAAAACCATCATCCAAACCTTTGCATATACTATTTACAACGTTTATTACAGCTTCTTCTGTGCCACATCCCTTTTTAAAGCCATATTGGCAATCGTATAGCAAATTGTTTGCATCTAAATATGTCGACAATTGCTTATGTAGTATTTTTTCGAATATCTTGTCAATTATTGGTAATAAAGCTATTGGCCTAAATTTTTCTATGAGTGTAGTATTGGATTCTTTCGGTACTGGAACAATTTTTGCTATTTTCAGAATATTAGGATACGTTGAAGTATCAATCATTTGGTTAAAAAGTCTGGATAAATATGAAGTAATGACGTCCTTACATACTATCATCATTTTAGGTGAAATTCCATCATGCCCACAACTTTTCGTAGCATCAAGTTGTGAAATTATATCACCTATTTCCAATTCAGTTGTGTACGAAAAATTAAATGAGCTATGACATTGTAGTAAAGTTCTTAAATTATTAAACGAGTCACCTGGCAAGCAATCAATTCTTTGTTTCAACGTTTTAGGAATCTCAATAAAATACTTATTGAAAATATCACTTTTATGTTGGTCATCTAAAATAAATATTCCATTACTATCTTTAATATTAATTTGACTTTTGTTTTTCCTACCAAGATTTTCATTTAAAAATTTCCAACATTTCTTTGGTTCCTGTTGAATTTGGCTTAACTTATCATAATAATAGTTGTTTCTAGATTCCCTGCAAGCTTTCTTAGAGTAGCATTTGAAATATATGTTATTATTTGCGACATATCCATAGAAGGATCACCAGTTTCTTGAAATGCTTGTAAATAATAAGTAAGTCTATCCTTAGCACGATCATAATTGCAAACTCGATAAAAAGTTTCCATATGTTCTGAGTATGTAACATTACTTTTTAGTTTACAAGATATTAAGTTATGATCTGTTAATCTACACTCAATGGTATCTATAAAAAGTTCATCAGAAATGTTACTGAACACATTATCAATACATGTTCCTGATTCGGGACGTGTTATTAATGAATGACAGTTTCTATAATTAAAGCTTGATAAAATATTCATCAAATCTGCTGATACTGAATTATTTAAGAAATCAATATTGGAATCCCCAACTATTATACTTGGTAATCGACCGTGTTCAGCAACTAAGGATTCCATAAAACTGCAGAAATCATCAATCTTACACTTTTGAGATCTATAAAAAGTTGTTATCTTTAAAAATGTACCATTTATCTTGTGGTTTTGTAGTGACAGCGTGATTGTTTCAATAAAGTTATTGCTTTTACATGTTTCAACACTATACTGGAAGTTGTTATGTATATAAATAGACGTTCCTCCATACCCATCTGATCTAGAGCAATGCACGGTATTGTATCCTGTAATATTATAAATCTGGACTAAAGAGGAATTAAACCAAGTCTCTTGGACAGCTATAATACTTGGTAGTTTTGGGAGTTTGGAAATCATAGATTTAAATTTATTAAATTTATTAACAGACGAAATGCTTCTCATGTTTACAGAAATAATATTTAAAAAAGGAAAATTCAATTTATCAATATAGTTTTTAAAAGTTTCAAAACTAATAAAATGATTATTTATCATAAAAAGAATTAAAATTTATAAAGTTTTAACAAAACATAATATTTGTACTTAAGTTTTTAAGCCGGTGATAAATAAGCTGCATGGTTTTCATCATTTGTATCTTCAACAGTTACTGGTGGCTGAAGGTTTGATCTGCGCCTCTGCATCTTAGTTGTTGTATTTTCCAAAAGAATATCATCCACATCCTCCTCACTTCTTATCAATTTTGGCCTAGAAATCTCACTTTTCTTCACAAAGACTTTGCCCTTATAAGTATACACCGACTGATATCCAACTTTCTTGAGAGTTTTAGCATGATTAAAAACGTTATGGGTTTCTTTACTGAGAAAATCATTTACATAAATAGTCTTAGTTTCTTCTTTTTCCTTTAATTTAGGCTTTGCCAACATAAGTTTTTCTTTGGATTTTTTTGAGTCAAACTTCACGACCATAGTGTGAGTCTCGTTTTGACGTGAACCACTTCTTTTTTTGATAAAAAACGCTTCTTCAACATCATCCTTTTTCAGATTTACACCAACGTCATTAGAAATTTCCAGCAACTTATCAACAGCTGTTACACCATCCATTGCTTTAACACCACTAATAATACAATTATTCTTTACTCGTTCATCTTTGAATATCTTAACAGACTCTTTCAAAACATTTACTTCATTTTTTAACAATCGATTTTCTTTTTGTACAATCTCAATTTTCTTTTTATTTTCAACCACCCCTCGTAGTATATCATCGTATTGTTTTGACATAAAAGTCATTGCATCTTGTAACGAAGACAGCTGATCAAGTTTACTTAATTGTTTTTTTATTTCACTTAGTTCTCCTTTTATTGTTCCATCACATTCGTTACACACATTGCATATATATTCTTTGCTCTCGTCGTTCATGAAGTACTCATGCTGACGTTTATCTAAACTTGTACATATTGCATGGTATGTTTTGGCGCACTTGTCGCAGTCAATACAATCTTCATTCTCCTTTACCTCCATTCTGCATTGACTGCAAACAATTTTTGGGGTTTTAATACTTCTACGGGCTTTACTAGCCATACTTCAACGATTTAATATTCTTTGCACTCTGTTTTATAAAGTAATGCACAGTTTATGTATATATAAACGGATTTACCACGTATTTTAAATAAAAACAAATCTTTAATTCGGACTTTAAAAATTTTGACGTTTACTCGAAAAGGGTTGCCTGGTTCTTTCCTGGTATTTATTGATAACGGTACTTTCTACATTTTTTTGTTATTATTCATTTCTTCATCTCTTCTTTATTAACCCATTGTGAAATATTGGAGTAAATGCATTTTTTTATTTAAAATACGTGTAAACATAAAGAACCCACCCGGGTGGGTTTCGGTACACTACGTATATAAAAACCTTTGGTAGTGTGAAGGTTAAAGTAAATATTGCTCATGTACAATACAGGGCAAGGAGTTTGTTTAGAAAGGTGTAACTTTATTATTTCAGCAAGTTTTTCGCCAATATTTTTATATCATACAGAAAAAGATTTAAAATATCGAAAAGTAAAAAAAATCACATTAAAGAAATAAAGAGAAAGAGTAAACCCCTTAATGAATCTATTAAATAAAATAAAAATATGTTGCAGTAATAAATTTCAAAACATTTAAGATGTGTGCCCGAATTTCGTGGCCAAGTGGTATTTGGGATATTAGTGGTCTGGGGCACTTTATATTGCTGGGCTAATTCTTAAAAAAATATGGATTTGTATACCTTTTTGAAAACATAACTGAATCTTTATATCGATTAAGTTATCATACACTCAGAATATTATGTAGTTTACTGTTTGTAGTTTAATAAAAAGTTTTCAGTTGAGTTAAAAATAAAGGAACATACATTTATTTTTCAAATAAATATTTTAATCAACTACTATCATTTACCTATTTTTTATTTTAATTTATTATTTTCATTTATTTAAAGTTGCATACAAATTTAAACACAACAACGGAATATTGTCATTTATTTGCTTTCATTACAGTTATTATAAATTTAAAATATTTTTTCATAAAAATATTCAAAAAATTCGTGTCTGTTTTTTTATTAAAGTGGTTTGTTTATATACAAAATTATTTTAATTCAAATTACAATAAATTGAAAAAGTTTACACAAATACCACAGCCATACAAACAAAATGTGTATGTAGTGTTGTGTGTCTACATTTTGTAGAAAACAAAACAAACGAAACCAAAAAACTGAAATAATTTCATTTAACTGACTTGAACATATATTTTAACTGACTCAGCACAAGTTTTTGCTGACTTTACTAACTTCTTCTTGAGCGTATGTGTAAACCATTATTGTTTTTATTTTTTTAGTCATTTAATGTACCTGTCATTAGTCATTTAATGTACCTGTTTCTACACTGGGAACATTAAAATTTTTTTACAAAAACTGAAAAAAGTAATTTTCTCCCCACAGTTTAAATTTTCAATCTATTTCTGGCACGACTTTTATTTATCCGATTGGCTTCAAAATTTCACATATATTAGTTTTATATAGAAAGGAAAAAACCCCGACCCATCCTTCCCCAAAAATTGCATTTTGAAAAATCTCTATACAGCCAAAATAGAGGAGTTCTATTATACCCTCAAATAAAAATGTTAGTAGCAAAAGTAGTAAAACGTTTTATATCCCCATTTATATTATACTAATTTTTAACACAAAATCGTTTTTTAGTAACAAATTTTCCTAATCCCTATTTACAAATTCCAAATTTTGTTTACTAATTTTCGTGGCTAAGTTTAGCAAAATATTTTTCTAACTTTTTGCTAATGTGTTGCTAAAATTAACAAAACGTTTTACAGTTTTTTTCACAGTTGAGAGCAAAGCAGTTTGTTCCACATGAACCTGTTTCAAATGTTAAAATATGTCAAAGGATTATAAAAATAAATTTCAATTATTAAAAATACAAATTTTTAGTAAACAAACTGAAGATTTTCTAAAATTTTACTTAAATTTAGTAACATGTACTAATTTTTCCTACCACTTTCACTATACAGGCATGTTTTGCTAAAATTAGATAAATGGTCTGCTGGCCTAAAAATACATACTTTTTATAACCAGGGACCGTAAATTTATGCAAATGCATGTGTTTTCCCTTAAGTACGAGAACATAGGAAACAAAATATCTTATAGAACTTGCGTTAAAATGACATCGATTTGTTGTTGCAAATTTTGCTTTAAATGCATACTTTTATTGCTTATTTTGACTCATTTAGCTTTAAATGCATATTATAATTGCATTTTTCCTAGTTTCTTGCAAAAACACATTCACAAAAAAGGTGTTCTCTTAAATTTTATATGCAAACTTGCATTAAGAGAACCAATTTTAGTGGTATTTTAAATGCGCATTTTTCAATATTAAAAATTAATATATTGAGTTTATTGCGCAAAACGTATGCACTGAGAGAATTATCTACATGGTATTTATGAATTGTTGCATAAAAGCAATAAAATTGCACTGGAACTCGTCAATTGAAAGGAATGTTTCATAACATATTATTAAAAATAGCATTTTATTTATTAAAAAGTTTAGTTAATGAATAACTTTTGTTAAAAAACAACAGTTTTATAAAAATAATGAAGCTTTTTTATTAATTTTAAGAAATTTTTCGTTAACTTTCAGAAAATTTCATTAGCGTAGTAAAAATTGCAGAGAATATACAAGACAATAAAAACAAAATTAAAAATAAAATTAAGTTGTTATAATTTACAATTTTTAGTGCATATTTTAAGATTTCCGTGCATATATAGGCGCCTAAATCATACTTTTTAACTACATTCAGTTATTGTCTGTGTTTGCAACTAAAGATACAATTTTAAATAGTAAAGACCGTTGATATTTTAAAAAGTTGTTGTGTAAAAATTGTACCGCTTACTTTTTAGATCTATTATTGAAGTACAAATTAAAGTAATGAAAATAAATGTCCTCCTAATATATTTGATTATCAAATAAAGAGTCAAGCGCATAATCGTTCGAACGTTGGCTTATAAATTATTTGGTACATTAACTACTCGTTGTTTGAATGTGCACAAATTTTGTATAACAGTGTTTTATTAATTACACACGAAAAAAAAAAAATGTGAATGCGATTACAATTGCCCGACTTGTATGGAAATTTACGGCGAAACATTAAATGTATCATTTATATGATTATAACTATAGATTTTCCAACCGTTGCACTTTGGGGAAACCCTGACTGTGTGCTTGAGACCACATAGTGTGCAGTGGCAATGGTAGGTATTTACGATGGCGATCAAAGTTGGTGTTAAAATGATAAATAACATTTGAACGATAATATTAGAATATATCAGCCATTCCATGAAAGCAGAAAAACGGAATTTTTGGGCTCTTGAAATATAGTTTATTACCATTTCCCGACAAGATTAAAGAATGGCCAACTCATAATCTGGACAAAACTAAGCATACATAAGAACGTCTGTGATGTAATAATTATGAAATTGTGATGTAATGAAAATTTTATAAATACTTCAGACATTACTTAGTACAATTCGCAAGACATCTGTTAAGTGCAGTGACTACGATCAAACCCGAGTAGCTCGAGTACACCATGCAACTCGATACTTGAGTAGTTCGAGAGTTCAAACTACTTGTCGAGTACCTCGAGTAGTGAAAGTGAACTTTTTGTTCGTTTGAGCTCATGTTAAAAAGGTAAACATTAATGATAAGTTTAACAAATGTATACTTTTTGGAAAGGTAAAGAATACTTCTAGCAAATATTACCTCGATCGGACGAACATTGTGTCCTTCTACTCGAAAAAAAACTGGATCAGATTACAAATTTTTATTTTTTTTTAATTTAGCAGTTTTATGAATTGACTATATTCATAAATTGCTCCGATCAAAATTGAGCATTCGGTGAACCACCCCAGCAAAAAATAGTGCTTACCCTGAAGCGCTTCCGGAAAGCCTTATTTGATAATGAAGCGCTTCCAAAGCAAATAAAGAAGGCATGATTTTTGTTCGCGATGTCCCACTTGGTATGTCTCTTTTAAAGCGCTTCTTTCATGTGCTCTTAGAAGCAATAATCTCATGCCTTCTTAGGCACTAAGAAGCGCTTTTTGTATGTTCACAAAATTAGTGCTTCATGGTATGCATACTTTATTTCTTCATTGTAAGCATTATTCACATTATTCAAGGCGGTGAAGCGCTATTTTGGAAGCACACAAATGTAGTTACTGCTTACCAAATCCAGGTTATTTTTTGCTGGGACTTCTCGAAAAAACTAGACCATTTACATACAAATTGTAAAAATATGCTATTTTTAAAAGTTTGATGCCATTTTATAATATAAAAAAACTTGGTACAATCTTATATATTTTGAGCATGCCTTAGCAAAATATATGCTTTTTCGAGGCAATCCGGCGAATATTGTGGGAGAGGACAACTACTAGTCCAAAAAAAAAATCGAATACATCTATACAAATGTTTGAAAATATGCAGATTTCAACATTTGATGTCATTTTCCAAAAAATTTTAAACCAAATCTTGGGACATACTTTTTTTTCTGAGTCGCCTAAAGTAACAGATTTCCTATTCAAAAAGGAATCTGATTAAAATTTTAGCCTACTAGTTAACCGGTTTAAAAGTCTCTATCAAGTGATGGATCTGAAAGTACCAGTTCCGTGGTAGGTGAAGGCAAGTCCCTAAAATACCTATAACGTAATCGGTATAAAAGTATTTATGAGGTGATGGGTTTGAAAGTACTAAACCCGTAGTAGGGGAACACAGTACCGGTTCCCAAAGCTCTTATCACGTGATCAGTTTAAAATTCTATATTATGTCATGGCTCTGAAAGAACCAGGCCTGTAGTAGGTGAAAATAACACCGGCTCCTAAAGTACTTATCACGTTATTGGCTTAAAAGTGTCTTTCACCTGACTGGTCTGAATATGCGCAAAATATGACGGGTTTTAAAATACATATCATTGGGACGGTTTTAAAGTATCTACTAGGGAAGTCTTAATAGTCCACTATACTAAATAAATTTGTGATATGTTCTTTTGCGTCTGGTCTGTGACATGTCCCATAGGGCCATTGACCCCCTCCTAGGACAACCCTATGTTAAAGTGTAAGGTCCCTTACATATAAAAAACCCGGTCCCTATCACAATGAGCCGGTCATGTGTTGTGTGCTGTGATAGGTCCATCCAATATGTACAAATATGCAGATTTTAAACATTTCATGTTATTTTAAACAATTTTTTTTAAGAAAATCTTGGTACAGACTACTATTTTTAGGAGTCGCCTGCAACAGATACCGTATTCAAAAACTCAAAGGAATCTGATGAAAATTGTGGACTTTGCCGATCAACTGCTCGAAAGAACTTAACCACTTTCATACAAATGTTTGAAAATTGGAAGATTTTTTCGTGTAGTATTTCTCCCACTGCACAATTATCATATAATTGCTCTGAATTTTTGTAAACGAAGTCTATTCTTATACGCTACTTTAAAATATATAAGCTTGTCTCAAGTGTTTCTAAAAATATTTCATGTAAATACATGAAAATTTAAAGAACTTCATATTTGCACAAAATTTTGAATATGTCATTAAGGCTACTCCAAAATAAAAGTCTGTAATTAGATTTTCTTAAAAAGCATGTGTAAAATGATAGAAAATGTTTAAAATCTGCTTATTTTCACACATTTGTATGGATGTGCTATAGTTTATTTGAGTAGTTGTTCGCCTAGGCCACAATTTTCATCGAATTGCTTTGAAATTTTGAATATGGAATCTGATAATGCAGGCGACTACAAAAAATAAAAGTATGTAGAAATATTTTCTTAGAAAAATTGTGAAAAAATAACATAAATTTTCTAAAAATCTGCATATTTTCACACATTTGTATGGAAGTGTTCAAGTATTTGGCTGAATGTTGAACTTTGTAATTTATACAAAATGCGGGTTTAGTTTTCTCAACATTAAACTATACTGAGCACAACTCACGCATCTTAGTTCTCTAGCGCAGTATCTATCTTTGCGGTTAAAGACCTGGTAACATATTGAAGTATGATCATGCTGTTTTTTACAAGCTTTTCAATTTACCTTTAGTAATTAAAATGTATCTCAGGTGGAAAATATTATCAATATGTATAGGATTTTCTCTTCTTTTTTGAGCAATGTAGACCTCTTAACATAACTCCTGTTTGTTTTCATATGTCTACTATAGAATTTCTGTCTCATTCTGTTTTCTGGACTTAGGTATGTAAGTCTCTTCGTCTTTTAGATTTATTTTAAACCTATCAGTATTCATGGCCGCCATTTTAATGTGGTATAATCACCTCCAGCTTTTCGCTATCATCATTCCGAGTAGCACCCATTTCATTGTTCCTTTTCGGGCTTTCCTTACATTTCCTGTTCTTTCTGGATTTTTAAATCAAGGTTGTTCCATGTTCGCTTTCATATGTAATTATCTTTTTGGCGTCAACATTTAGAATTTATTCCTCAAAATCAGTAGCAAAGTCCACATTCATGTCTCCCTTCAGTCTTTGGTTTTTGTTCCTCCATTCATTCAAAATTTCCAGGTATTTTGCGATTACCTTAAAGTGTGTGCACCCATTTTGAAATGTGTGTAACGAATTGTATTGACACTGTTATATATTTTCTTTGTGCAACACATTTCTGACTTGTAATAATGTGGGCTGGGCTATAGGAACGTTCTAGTCTAAAGAAAATTTTGAATGTCCTTAATGCTCAATATTAATGAAGCAAATAAATAAGAGCGTGTATTAAATATTAACAAACTAAGTAACTGTCAAAAACTCTTAAGTGGTTTCTAATAATAATATAATTTTTGTAATAAAATTGCGAAAATAGTTCTTATTTTAACATAAACAAATATGAACTTCATATTAAAAAAGACTCGTTTCAATGCGATTTACAATGAATAGAAATTGTATATTTATTTGTCATTGGCTAGTTAGCCCGAGTGGCCTTATGCTTCCTTTTATCAAATGAATCGCCAATAATAGTCATAAATTTTGTTATGCTGATTGGAAGATTGCTGCTACAACATTATGTACAATGTTTTTATTTTGTACGATTATTTTGCATACGATAGAGTAGTGAGTATAATGTACAATATACTGAGTAAGTAAAATGTACATTAATACCAGTGTTGCCACTTCTAGTGTAATTACACAAATAATGTGTAATTTTTACTTACATGTGTAGTGCATATGTAATTGCATCCTGATGTAAATTTTGTGTAATTTTAAATTTATACACAAAATGATAAGTTTCATTTTCTGATGATTTATTTTTGTATAAAAATTAAATATTCTGAAGACTGTTTTATACTCTGATAATAATCAATGCGTGAAAATACAGATAAAATGTTAAAATGTCTGTAGAAAACCCGTAATATTTTAGAAAAGGAGTTAAATAGAAATATCACTCCTACTGTGAAAATATATAAATATAAGTAGGGGAAGGTGGGGTAATTTGGGACTAGTTTTTTGCTAGCTCCTAAAAGTCACCCACCTATATTTTTATTTAGTCTTTTGACAGATCCACTACAAAGAGTGGTTAGTATAGTAGCTTCATAATCCAAAAGAACACAACAAAATTGTACCAAATACACTAAAATTAAAAAAAAAATAGTTTTAATGGTAATTCTTATTTATGAGATGATAATTAACGCGATAAATGAAATAGAGAAAAAGTTACAGAAAGAAATAAATATACAAAATACAAAAAATAATTGACTTTTACTAAATCATCCTCCAGGATGGGCTTTATTACTTTTTTGTTGTACTTCCGCAGGCGTAATGTGTAAATATATAAATAATTTACAATATCATCATACTAACAACATGAAGAAGCGTTAAAATAGCTTGAAGCACACGTAACAATTTACCCCACCCACACTTTCCAAATTGCATCATTATGACCAAAATCACAAAAACTGCCATAATTTTTGCAATGTTTAAATATTTGTGAAAACCAATACGACGTTGGTAACTTACACAACGTGACAATAATTTGTTATATTTACCGGATTAAAAATGCAAACGAAAATAACCTTTTTTCTACAAAAAAAAGAACACCAAAAAACAAGAACACAAATAAAAAGCATCCATACTCCAAAATTCTTATATAAAAACGCTTTTACATTTATGGCACTTGCGTTTTCAAAAATCAACAATTTACTTAGGCTTTACAATTACTTAGGTTTTAAAACATTTGTTCCGTTTTTATTTATTGCATTTGAAACCCACTATTTCTTAGACTCTGAGACGTTTATCCTACTTAAATTCAAATATACAAAATTAAGGTTTAGAAATGTTTCTTAGAGAGAAAATTTATTAGACACTTCTCCTAAAAAAATACTTAGCAAACATCAAGATATTTCTTTGAAAGAATGTAAAACGAATTACCTATTTAAAAAACTTTAACACTTATATAGACAAAACATAAAAAAAATACCTACATAGATTCTTAGGCGTCATTCTGCTGTTTTCAGATTCAAGGGGCTTTTTTATATTGAGCCCTCAGATCATCAGAATTTTTCCATAAGAAAACCCCGAGACTTTGATGCCTTAAAAATTTTAATTATACAGGCAGACAAAATCTGAAAAAGGTCAAAACCGAGGGGTATAGTTTTATACAGGTTTTAGTCGTGCTGAATCCGAATGCGCCCTCAGATATTACAACTTAAAGTCAAGGTTGGCTGCCGACACTTTTTAATGCCGTTTTACAAATCAAAAACCCTTTCAAACTGATAACCGTAAACCTTTTCCTTAATACCGGTACTAAATCGGTTTTTAAAGAAAAGAAACAATTTTAACGTTTTTTATTAAAAATATAAATTTTTTTAATAAAAAATATCGAAAACCGCAAAATAATTTAGTTTTTTGTTAATAAAATATCGTATTGCTAACTTAACGTACTGCTATAAAGTATTAAATTACGTTGGCAACATTGTGTTTTTTAACAACAGCAGATAATTGTGAAATGCAGTTTTTCAATAATACTGGTATGTACCGGTGTTGATGTTTCGGTATCGGTTATACCGATACGAATGAAAGACAGACACCAACCGAAATAAACAAATAATTGATACCAATAACGATATCAATACCGCTATTCGTTTCGGTTGTCAACATTGATTTAAGTTTAAAAAACTCTTTTCGCCATATACGAGACCTTATAACATCGCGAATTAAGCTTTATTTTCAAGACTTTATATATCAGGGACACATAAATGGCTTGAAAATTATGATTTCACAATCTTACGGAGGGATGCACTATGTTAAACTAATCAACAAAAACTACACAAAAAAAATGCAAATTTTTTTTTAAGAATTTGGTCTCAAATTTGAAGGCAACAAAGTTTTAACGTATTTACTTTTTCAATTGTGAGTTTGTCTTTTGTTTTTTGGAGAAGTACATCAACATGGTTTATATTTTTATGGATATAAATTCTACATCAAATTATCATATTGGAAAACATTCAAACGTGTTTAAAAGATCCCGTTTAAAAAACTCTAAAATTGAATTTATTGGATTTGTTCTTATAAAATATGAATTTGCTTACAAATAAATAAAAATCTCGAAAAAAAAACTTGCGAACAAAGGGTCAACATTTTGAACTAAATTAGTTTGACTGAATAAAAATTTATGCAATAACCATAAATATAATAAAAATGTTCGTAAAATTTTATGAAACAAGTTTTAGATTTTATTTTTGTTTTATAAAAAATTCTCATCAAAATTTTTACTTTTAAATAATGCTTTTATAATAAAGCTTTCCTTTAAGTGAAGTATGAATAAAGTGCAAAAGTAAAAAAAAATGTTTCACCAAATTTAAATACTACAATAACCATTCCCTAAAATGCAATTTTAGTAGTATTTAGAAACAAATGATTTTCCCAGGTTTTAAATTAAAATGAAGAAAAACCAGCAACTTGAAAATAATTTGTACTTTTTTACTTCGGATTCACTGTGTTTCTTTGTGGAGCAGTGTAATTTTCTGTTGAGGCACCATTTTCAATTATATTTTCAAATTCTAAACTTTAGTACAATTTATTTTTCTTACTCCTTAATTATTGTTTTTTTAAATTTTTATTTATTTAGTATTTTTTAATTAAAAATTTGTTCGATTAATTTATTTTTAATTACTAAACATCTTTTTTGTTTTATATTTCTCTTGGGGGTTTCTTGGTTTCTTAGGGCTGCACGAAATCCATTCTGGGGCCGCATTTGCCCATGTCTGTTATATGTCATCTTAGAGTCCTATCTGTTGATTTTCTTCTCGGAGAAATTGGCATTTGAAATTCATTGGGTCAAGGTACCTGTACACCATGCAATATTATTGCAAATAATTTTGCCAATATTATCGTCGTTTTTCTATTCACATTTCAATAATATGTACAATACTTTAAAAAAAAAATATGGCACAACAATTTTCTCCTGTTTTGGTAGAATACAAAAATGGTACAATTTGGCAAACACATTATAAAATATTTGTCACTTTTCTTCTTTGCTCAATAAAAATCAAAATGATTTTTGCCACAGGCAATATCAAAAGTTGCACATGAATATTGCGTATTGTATGGGTAACTTGGGAAAAGTTGTTGGTCTGTGTTATTGTGAATTTTAAACTGCATGTGTAATTTAAATTTTTTCTAGGAAATTTTGACAGTCCCCATGTGTAGTTTTTAATTTTGATTGTGGCAACACCGTTTTATACACAATATTTATTTACTCAGTTGTCCCAATGTAAACAAAACGATACATGTCACTTAATTTGAAAACTGGCTTTAAAATATTATGAAATTAAAGAGATGGAAATTTTGTTTGTCTGTTCTAAAAATTAAAATTTTGCAAGGATTTAACATGAAGTTTAATCAAAATAAATGCATGTTTTTTCTTCTCTTAAGTCTGAGAACAGGACAAACAAAATATCTTTGCGAATCAAATTAGTTGTATTACAATTAGGGTTTGTGAATTCCCGGACTTTTTCATTTGCCGGTATTCCCGGGAAATTACATGTTTTCATTTAAAACATGTAATTTGTGTCTAAGAAATGTTTTTTTTTTTTGCCATACAAAAGATTTTATTAAAAATTAAATAATAAATCACACGTGTATTCAATTTGTACATGGAAAACTTATACAAAATTATATTAATTACATGATTTTAAATCATTTGAAATAAAAAATAAATATCAAGTAATATTAAATGAAAAATAATGTGTGTTTTTCATAGAGATATAGAACTTTGAAATGGAATAAAACAAAGATGATTTTTATAAATTTACATGAAATTTAATTTATTCGAAAGATAATCTTCAGGCATTATAATTTAAATATGACTTCTGGCATATGACCGCCACGGCTGGCTCGGACGTAGTCTAATCTAGAGGTCCAATTTTCGATGACTTGTCGTCCAAGTGGTCAATCGTTTCGGGCTTATCGGGCCCGAAACGTCAAACTATGCGGTTACCAAATGTTTCCTTCAATAAATCAATTGTGGCACGAGCTGTGTGACAAGTTGCGCCGTCTTGTTGAAATCACAGCTGCTGCACGTCATGGTTGTTCAATTGATGAACGAAAAAGTCAGTAATAATGACTCTATAGCGGTCACCATTGCTTGTAACTTTCTGACCAGCATCGTTTTTAAAGAAGTACGGACCAATGATTCCACAGCCCATAAAGCACACCAAACAGTCAGTTTTTCTGGATGTAAAGGTGTCTCATCACTGCAACTACGGCAGTTTTGTTTATTGACGTATCCATTTAACCAAAAGTAAGCTTCATCGCTAAACAAAATTCGTGAACCATGATTTTCAAAATAAATTTGCACAATTTGGAAGCGTTGTTCAGGTGTCACTCTATTCATGTTGAAATGCCAAACCAAACTAAACATAAATCACTTGACAGCTGACAAAATGGCCGCCAGTTAAACGCGCATTTTATGTGAAAATTCGCGTTTTTATTTTATTCTTGTTTTATCAAGTGTTCTTACATTTTAAAATCAACTTGTTCCAATAAAAGGTAAATATTTTATACGTAAAATATAAAATAATAGTGAATTTCGAGTTTTTCCTTGGGTTTTATTTATTGAGTTGTACTTTACATAGGTAAGTATGAGTTCACTTAAAAAAATTTGGTCTATGAAGGAGTTGGATGAAATAATAACCTAATGGAGTGATGATGACTGCGATACTTTCTAGTGATCGAGTCAAAGAATGTTCAGATGAAGAAGCATTCAATTAAATTAAAGACAGTAGCTATCCTAAATTTGAAGAAGAGGCGGGACTTTCAAAATCAAAGAAGTCTCGATTTCAATACAAGCCTCTCAGTTCTTTTGGAAAACCGAAATGGTCAAAAGGAAACCGAAAGAATTATCAATCTGACATTGCTCCAAATCTAGCATCATTGACTGAGCTGAAAGAAAATATTTGCTCAAGATTGATCAACCATTCTCCTTTGCAATTGTTTCAGTTATTTTACGATGACGAAATCTTTGACTATATTATTCAAGAAACAAATCGATATGCCGAGGCGCAATTATGATTATACATTTGACGCCTCACACAAACTTTGCTATGTAGATTAGGTTGTCCCAAAAAAAATAAAAATTTGGATTTTCTAGGAAGATCTTTCCTAATTTGGATACTCATAAGGTAAAGTATTTTTGAGAATTTTATCAGATTTTTCGGAAGTGGTTTAGAGGTCGCGCAAACCGATTTTGTACCAAAAATCGTTCTTTTTGGGCTTTTATTGAATTATTCTTGAAAATTGCTAAAAAATCGGTAATTTTTCGGCTTCTGAGTAAATATTCTTAAAGAAAATTTTCCGATCTTTAATTTTATGTGCATAAGTAATAAGTTTCGTCAGGGGGTTTTGCACATTTTGATACATTATATAACAGTTTTTGTAAATTTTCAACAAATATGAAAAAGAATGCTTTATAACTTTTAAAATTTGTATGAAGACTAAAAAACTAATGATGCAGTTTAAAAGATTATGAAGTTTTAAATAAATTAGCAGAAAAAATAATATAGTTTTCTCTTACCGTTCTCGAGTTATACCCTTTTAAAGCTTTGCACCCATTGTATGAAATTTTTAGTACTATAAGATTTGGGCATCCGATTTGTTGTAAACTTTTGATTATGAGATTTGAAAATTTATTTATTGTATGTCAAAGCTTAGTTTTAAGTGTTGTCAAGTTGTGGACAGCAAAAAAAGTAGCCAAAAAGTCGTTATCACTAGGTGGCACTGATATGGCTCGAACTAAAATTCATGATTTATTGGATTTGGGGGAACTACAACCCTATTTTTGGCAGATAGTCTAATCAGCTGATAAGCTTTTGTGATCAGCTGGCAGAGGAATACAAAAAAAAGTTTTGTGAAAAAACAGTCGTTTTCTTTCAAAAAATTTGTAATTATTACAAGAAGTCTCGTCTTTTTAATAAAAATATTTTGTTAATCTGAAGTTTTATTGCTCCGGTAAGTTGAAATTATCATAAAGTAGTCCAAAAAAATATTGATTAATATTTTTTTAAAATAGATATGCCTTTGTCGAATACAAGGAATGTGGGGTGTGTGGGCAAAATGATTGATGACCTTGATACTGCCAAACCGCCGACAAACATGCAAATACTGCAAAGATTTTTTAAATTGCATTTAGTGGAAAAGTGCACTATTTCCAAAAGCGCCAGAATAATAGCAAAGAGTTTCAGAGATTTGTGGAATCCAAATCGGGAACTGTGCAATATTTCTCGCAAAATAATAATATTGCACTCGAAGTGAGCAAAGTTATGTAAGGGTAAGTCTAGAAAAACCAAGCTCGAAATTAAGAAAAGAAAGGACTTCGTGAACGACTTGAAGAGCGCGTTCTGCAATATAGGTCAACCTTGTAAGTTGTAAATGATGTCGCAGAACGTGGCGTGGCCTTGGCTAATAGTTATATCAATATCACAACTTCTGAAACAGACTTTTAGAGTTTACTGCAGGGGGTAGAGCAGCATCGCAAGAACTCTAATAAATGATTTATAACAAATCTATTTTTCTTTGTTTTTAATATAATTGTTATGTATGAGTGGTAAGTAACTATTATTTTATTTGTAAAAACATTTTCTAAATCCAATTATTTAAAGTTTAAACCAATGCAAACCTAGTTCACACCTTATAGTATTATACATTTCATACAATGTGTACAAAGCTTTAAAAGGGTATATCTCGAGAACGGTGAGAGAAAATTCTTTTTTTTCTGCTAATTAATTTAAAACTTAATAATCTATTAAACTGCATCATTAGTTTTTTTAGTCTTTATACAAATTTTAAAAGTTATAAAGCATTATTTTCCATATTTGTTGAAAATTTACGAAAAAACCGTTATTAAATTGTCAAAATGTGCAAAATCATTGCCGAAATTTATTATTTATGCACATGAAATTAAAGATCGGAAAATTTTCTTTAAGAATATTGACTCAGAAGCTGAAGAAATATCGATTTTTTACCAATTTTCAAGCAAAATTCAAAAAAAGCCCAAAAAGCTCGATTTTTGGTAAAAAATCGATTTGCGCGACTTCTAAACCACCTCCGAAAAATCTGAAAAAATTCTCAAAAATTCTTAGCCTTATGAGTATTCAAATTAAGAATGATCCCCAAAATTTTTTTTTGAATGGGACACCCTAATGTAGATGCCAGCACAACAAAAAGGTCACCATGGCAACAAATTTCGATCAAGTCTTGCATTTGCACAATGTCCAACGTTGGAAAAACGCATCGACATCAAACAGGAACTGAACCTGAAAAATACGACAATTATGGTCAGCCAGCCATGTTACACAATTATAACAAGGGCACGCCAATGCAATCCAGAACTACCGGCTTAATATATGTGGAAAGAAATGGTATTGGCCTTTGTGGTGCACTACTTTGAATTCGGCTGCTGTGAATGCTTGGAAATTCCATTGTTTGATTGTAAAATACAAAAATGAGAAACCGATGAGTCAAAAAAAAAATTCAAAACTTTAGTGACAGAAGCCGTCTTTTGACTGAGAGCAAAGAAACTATCGAAGATGCACACAGAGAAAAATTTAGCTATTTGCTAACTGAGATTCGGTTACTTCGACTCAAATTCGGTTATTACGAATTTCAGTCGCTTGGCACACTTAGCATTAGTTTTCTCAACAGAGTTCGGTAAATTCAACTGAATTTTAGTTACAACACCCAAAATATTTAGAATTCTAATGTAAATATTGTTGTACTAACTGAATTTTGAAGTTGTTACCATTAAAATACACTTTTCAATTCGGTTCGCACTTTTTCTCTCTGTGTGTAATTATGCAGAAGATAAGGAATATCGACCACCAAGTCTTTTAAAAATTTAAGGAAACACGTTATTATCCATCCATCCAGAGGAAAAACATCGTCGTTGTCAATTGAAGGGATGTGGTAAGCCCACAATTTATATGTGCGAGAAATGCAATATGCATCTGAACACAAATTGTTTCAACAAAAACATGAATAAAAGCGTTTTCTTCACGACTTTTCTTTCAGTTATTTATTTTTATTTTGCGACTTTTTTTTCAAATAATAACAATTTAGATTTAATTAAATATAATTTTCCTTTAAATTTATTCACTTTTGTACCAATTAATTCGAAAAGAATGAAATAAATCAATAAAACAGCAAATAAATCCAAATGTTTCAATAAATAAAAAAAAGTATTTTAAAAAAAAATTAATCTCAAATCGAAATGGGTTAATAGACGTAATCCAATGATTGTTTTGACTTAAATAGGATTTAAAGCCGCAAATGTGAAATTGTAGTCAGAATGTAAGATTTGCTGTAACCAATCCCACAATTGCCAAAAACAAAATGAAGGCGGGGCTTGAAAGGCACTTGTCTAATAAATTAGTTGGAGTGTCGACAAACACTTCCGCTACCTAATTGGATGCATGCACATTTTGAAACAGTGGGTTTGGCAACTTTGAAGCGGCTGGGTGGAAAAGTATATACAAATCAAATAAAGAAAATAAAAATTTACATGTTTAAAAAGAAAGTATTTATCTGGAGGTAAAAGTCTGTTGGTACTTTTGGGGAAAAAATCGCAAAAATTTGATTTATTTTTATTTATACTTTAAAGTAATGTAGTTTTTTTATTTAATCGAAAATTTATTTGGTTAAATAACTATAAAATTAAAAAAAAAGTTGACCTTGATTTGAAAAACTGGACCTGATTCGGACCAAATTTGGAATTTCACAGATAACCCACAAGAGTAGGTATGTTTTTTAGAAATGTGTTAATTTTATGAAAATCGGATAAGAAAGCACAAAAAAATAGCTAGCACTAAAAATGTTAAGTGCAAAAAGTACCCTACTTTGGAAGAAAAGAAGAAAGATAAACAAAAGAAGAAAGATCAACAACCCACTAAGCGACCACAAAGCTCTTAAAGGAAAAGACCTAAGATTTCTAGAAAGAAATATAAAATACCTCATTTTGAAAAAAAAGTCAACAAAATTTTTGGACTTTAAAATTTTTTTTTTTAATTTTATTTATGATTGAAGAAAAAGCTATCGAAAACATTTTGGACAAAAGTTTCTAACTACAATAGGTAATAGTTAAATAGGTAATAGTTAAATGTATCCGCAAAAGGGGCTGCTTGACGAAAATGTCAAACTTCAACACCCTCCAATTCGAAGATTCCTTGACCGATGCCACTGAAATCGTAACTACTACCCAATAGTTTCATCCCGATCCGAGGACATCGTTTTCAAGAGTATGGTCACTTGAAATGAAATCCCCCATATAAGGAATATATTAAAAAAAAACTTCTGATTGGATAATTGTTTACCCTACTCTTAAGCCACTAAACACAATTTACATGACGTCATATCTCGGAATCGGAAGTATGCGGAATCTGAAATGTAAGCTTCCCTGTTAAAAATCGGCATATATGGATCCGTACATGAACTCACATGCTTCATACATGTAAACATGCATCCATACATGATTCATATGTGCTCATAAACCATTCTTATATATTCATATGAGAAATCATAAATGTTCATATGTGTGCATTAACGAAAATTGGGGTAATATTTACATATATCGTTTTACATTTATATACATTTCCATACACGGTCATTTGTGTACATCAAAGAAAATTGAGGTAATATTTATATATCTGGTCACATATGAACTCTTATGCACATATATGAATCGTATACGGTGGTATATGGTTGTATGACTTCGAATCATATATGAGCATGAATGAGTTCATACATGTTCATAAATGGATGCATATATGTTGACTTTTAACCGGGTCGTTGAGTTCCTGTCGAGTGCGACAGTTATGGTGAATTTCATTAAAATCAGAGGTGGTTAATCCGAATGGTAATTGAGTTGATATGTTTTCACTCCTACGAGACATGTTTAATATTACAAATACAATTTTGTAATTTTGTATCTGTGTATGTATGATTATTAGTGTGCCTTAAAAAAATAAGTGCATGATGCACCCTCCTAAAAATAAGAATTAACAATATTTTATGATGATTCCTAAAATGTTTCAGCTCTTGCGATATCATACCGTGAGCTGAACCGTTTGTAAAAAACCTCCATTTTCTGTGTATTAAAAACTAGTTACGGGACCTTTTGTCAAAAATTTGGTCAAATATAACAAAGATTAAAAAATTATATTGTTCTGCATTAACAAATTCAGCCCCTGGGCTCAAGATAATAAGATTTTTAAGCATTTTTTTCTGTTGTTCTTCAATGCGATTTTAAAAATATAATTAAACAAGTCTTTCATTTTTCATCCGTTTTTCATTTTTAATACATAGTTTTCAAAATCCTCTAATAATTTTGACTTGCATTCTGGTATGTATGTGGTTATACATACACTTTGTATTCATAAAGTTCAGTTTTTAGTACAAGCATTACTATATTTTTTATTTAATAAAACCTGATATTTCATATTTAAAAAAATATTCTATTTTTTTTTAAATTTTGATTTGTTTTGCAAATATTTCAGGAAATATTCCACGTACGCCTGGTACCTTAAGGTAAAATTATAAGCAAATAATTTAAGTACAGAAAATGTACAAAGTAATTGTGAAATCTTAGCATTTTTAGGTTCTAAATTATTCAAAAATTTAAGATGATGAAGTGAAAATTGGTATTAGAGGACTGAAAATTTTCTCAAATTTTTCTGTAAGCATGGTTTCGAATAACGGATTTAGTAAAGATTATTGTTGGTTTCGGGTTTGGAATCGGTAACGATATTTTATTCGGAATCGGAATAACATTGATATTATTTAATATATATACCAAAAAAAATATAATCCTTTTGGATCATAAAAAAGCTCGAAATTATTTAATTTTTATTTCAAATAAGTATTTTTAAGATGAACATAAAAATTATAAGGTCCAATTAGTTAGTGAAAGTTTCGTTAAAATTTAACGAATAGTTAAACTCAAATTTTTTATGGGAGACAAAAATTGTTAACCAAGGACTGTTATTATATATATTTAAAAATCCAGAAATATGATCATAAGTTCGAAAACCATTTATTTTCTAATTTTTACAACTATTTTTACAATTTTGATATAATAATATAATAAGTATAATGAAATTTTTGAGTAAATCAATGAAAATTTTCATCACAAAATCAACGAAAATTTTCTTAAAACTAATTATATTTTTTATGAAACCAGTTTTTTAAATAAAATTAAATTTTTCATAAAATTATATAAAAACTTATATTAATTTTATGAAAAGTTTCAGTGCAATTTCACTGACTTTATGCAAAAATTCATTAATATCAAGCAGATAATTGTCTCAGTGCAAAAGATTTTTATGAAAATTTTCTAAGATGTATTTTATTTAAAAAATGTGGCTATGAAATACAAGTTTTTTTCTCGTGATATGTTTTTACAAAATCGGTTAAATCACTACTCAATAGTTCGCGGCTACTCAACAAAATTATTCGGGGTTGAAATAATTAGTTTAAGGATCATCAAAATAACCTTAAATGTAAAAATTCAGAAGTTTTCAAATTACATTATCATTAAATAAACATAATCATTGTGCAAATTTCATGTGATTTTGTTTTAGTTTTTAAATATTTATTTTTAAGCGAATCGAATGTATTTAAAACACATTTTTAATAAATTTAACATCTCTCCCATACATTGCTTTTTTTAGATGATTTAATTTGGAAAATTCTGATGGTTTAATTTTAAGGTCTTAAAAATATTTATTAAACTAATAATTTTACACCGAATAATTTTGTAGTAGTCCAGAAATCTTGAGCAGTGATTTATCCTGTTTTGTGAAATCAAAGCAAAAAATATAACAATGTTATGATTCTTAAAAAAAGTCGTTTCAGCGACCCCATACACCCGTACAAAAAACTTTAAAAAATATATCACCCTCCGCCCCCCGTGGATCCTTCCCTGTATGCAACAAAATGGCATATATATAATTAAATACATATTCACATTAACGATCTAGTCCACAATTTGTGCGCAACTAAGAGATGTGACTATAAGCGAAAAGTACTGTATATTGAAGTTATTAGCGGAGTCTTGACACTTTCCAAATATGTAATACAAATGAAAACCGGATGAAAAATACGAGACTTTTTGAAATTTTTATAAAAAAGCTTTAAAAAACATCAAAAATAAATATTACCTCGAGTCGAGTAGCTGTTTTTAATAATTTTTTTTTATGCAGAATCGTAGAATTTGTAAATATTTTTTTATATTTGGTCAAATTTTTGACAAAAGGTCTCGTAACTTTTAATTTATTTTTTTATTTTATTTTGGTGTTCCATACACAACACTAAAAGTCTGATATTGCAGTACAGAACTGAGTATTTGGAAAAAAAGAAAGATTTTAATGTAATTAAATAAATAATAACTTAAAAACTAATTACAACAGATCACAAAAAAAAGAAAATACCAATTATAAAGGGTCCGCCAAATAACTTTTTTTTTTTTGAAAATGCTATAAAAAAAACTACTGAATATTTTCTCAAATTTCTTTTTTTATTTGAAAGTACAACCCTTCCGGTTAATAATGGAAAAATTTCAAAATTTCATTCAAATGGCTGACTCGGCTGGCCATGCAGTAGCCTACACGATCGGTCCAATTTTTAAGCACATTATCAATTGTGTGCAGCTGTATTTCACCAATGGCTTCACGAATATTGTCCTTTAAAGCGTCAATTGTCTCTGGCTTGTTGGCGTAACACTTATCTTTGACGGCACCTCACAAATAATAGTCCAACGGCGTCAAATCGCAGCTCCGAGGTGGCCAAACGACATCAGCTCTGCGGCTGATAATGCGATCTTCAAAAACAGGGCGCAAAACATCGAGTGTAGCTTCGGCTGTGTGGCACGTAGCGCCGTCCTGTTGAAACCAAATGTTGCCAATATCCTCCTCTTCAATTTTTGTGAACAAAAATATGTTCAACATGGCCCGATAACGATCGCCATTGACTGTAAGGGCCACTCCTTGCTCATTTTCGAAGAAAAATGGCATGATTTTCAAAGTAATGTCGCAATATTTCCCAGCGTTGTTCAAGCGTATACACAACCATATTCGTTCAGCGGAAGGATAAAACTAGTTATCGGTCAAATCAGACATGAGCTAAGTATTACCATTCACGAAATAAGCACTAGTTGAAAAAAAAAAACGTTAGATGGCGGACCCTTTACTACTTATTTAACTGTTTAACTAAAATATAAGTAAATACTATGACAAAATAAATCATTTATCAAATTTTTACATAACAAATCACATTAAGTTGAAAATAAGCTAATTAAGCTTTTCTTGAAATGAAGTGCGTTACTTAAAAGTTGTCAACTATAAGGGATTGAGTTCCAGAGTTGGATGCTGTGATTAACTAATTGCCACGTCAATATGAGGCTTTTGTAGCAAAACGATTTTAATCTCTTTCCTCTGAAAATATCTTTCGAGAAAATCAGTTTATCATAGAGGTGGCCCGGCTGATGCGTATAAATTATTTTCTGCAGAAAAATTAAAGTTCGCATTTTAAGAAGATTATCAAAGCTAATGCCATATAGTTTAATTGAAAATGTTGAAACTCATCCTCATCTTTTTAAACCATATACATATCGAGCAATATTATTGAAAGCTACGTTTAATTTATTTTCACTTATTGAGTCGCAGCTGGCAAAGAATTCGCAGCCATACATGAAAATGGGTACTTAATAAGTTTTAGCAAGCAGAATTCTTGTTTTAAGCGGTGTACAATGTTGAGTTCGCCAAAGTGTTGTAATCATGGAAAAAGTTCGACCATGCGAGAGTGCTGCTGAAAACTATTTCGAGATTCTTAGCAGTTTTTACAATTTCGATACGTTGATTACACTGTGCTACAGTTATAGGTTATAGGTCTTGTTAAGTACATTACAAATTGTGTCAAAAAATTTCAGAAACACCCTCAAATTCAGAAGTTATTCTAAAAAAACCGTTTCCAGTGATGTTCGTCAACTTATCGATCTGTAACTCAGTCAGTTTTTGTCCGATTTAAATTTTTTTAACGGGTTTGGAAAGAAAACTGATTAAGTATTGTTTTTGTTAATAATATCTACAAAAAAAACGAAAATTATAAACTTATTTGATTTTAGTAGCTTTTCATTGCTTATTTTAATATGAAAGCTTATAAAAATTTATACCAACGTCTAAAGAAAATTTAGTTCTTAACAAAACATGGTTTTCATTTTTCAAATCGGATGAAATTGTAAAAGTTATTCAACTTTTCATTAACACCTGTTTTTAGTATTTTCTCCCCCAGCTCAAAACATATGAATAAAAAAAAAAAACAATTAACTAAACAAGCAAATTTACGTTTGCAAGTCAAGTGGTTTTCCAAAAGAAAAATCTGCAATCCCAAAATTTTTACTTTAGAAAAAGATTAGTAGCTTTTGCAAATATAAACCGATCTTTCTATATAAAATTGTCTTTAAAATACAGTGCAAAAAAAGATAGGTTTTCATAGAAAAAAATAAAAATAACTCTTGTTGAATTTGAAAAATTAGGAAAAAAATAAAAAAATGAGGAACTTTTGATAAACACTTAATTAATTTCTTGGAATATATATTTTATGAATACCTTTCATGAAAGCTTAATTCTTTGCCTTTCCAAAAAATGTGTGAGTTAGAGGTACTAAAGTGCTACGACCTACCCTAAAACAGTTTTTTGAAAATAACTCAAAATTTTAAGGGTGTTTCAAAATTTTTGAAAACGGTTTTTGTAGGTCGGTTTTCAAGTTCTGACAAAAAGTGTTTTTTTGTTTTTATTTATGGAAATATTAGGTACGTATATAGTTGATTTTGTCTATTCATTTTTGAATTATAAGACATTTTGATTTTTTGGGATTACAGTAGTTTTGATTTAACTGCCTTTTACTTACGTGCACTTTTCACATAACTGCACAAAATTTTGGTTTCGTTGTTATTTTACAAAATTACGTATGCAATTGCCTTCATTAAGTGCACTGTGTATACCTGCGCATTTAAAATAAGTGCCTCATGTTTTTGGCAGTTGTACATTATTTTCATACAAAAGATCGCCGTTAGCTGCCTCTTATGTTTTGCTTACTTAGTTAATTAGGTTAGGTAACGCTTGTACCTACCTACATAAATTTGTATGTAAAAACCTTATAAAATTTTTTATGAATGTTTTTTTATTTTTTTTTTTTTATAAATTTGTATGTAAAAACCTTATAAAATTTTTTATGAATGTTTTTTTATTTTCGTTTTGTTGTTTTTTATATAAATTCTATTGTATGAAATAAACAATTAATAAAAATAAATTAAATCATATCTGGTCTTTGCAGTTTTCAACAATTTAGTTTACCTGCCCTTCAAGGCAGGTAACCAATTTGAGTTAGCAGCGCTTTTGGCTTACCTGCACAAAAATTCATGCAGAAGTTGGTTGTGCAGCTAAGTCAAAACTACGTAATCTAATTTTTTGGGA
Organism: Delia radicum; assembly: GCA_021234595.1. Taxonomy (NCBI): domain Eukaryota; kingdom Metazoa; phylum Arthropoda; class Insecta; order Diptera; family Anthomyiidae; genus Delia; species Delia radicum. Next base: position 56,481,652 of record CM037855.1, on the reverse strand, counting down.
TTGAATTAATTTTTAATTCGCAGAAAATAGCGCTTTTGGAGGATTCTTACAAACGATTTAGCTCACGGGATGTTATCGCTAGCGCCGAAATATTTCAGAAGTCATCCTAAAACATGTGAATATTTATTTTCTAGGAGGCGTATCTTGCGTTTTTTTTAAGGCCTCAAAATGAGGCACTCTAATGATTATGCGTAAAACTACTTAAGACTTTTATGTAAAATTGTGAACTAAATATCACATTGTGGAAGGCAATTTGTTTCAAAGCTGTATTACTTGATTGAAGCATGTGCCGACTAGAAATGAATGAATACGTAAATGGGTGGCTGGTTAACTGCTTGGTCTTACTGTTCAGCCAGACACAAGAATATGCACGAATGTGTGTGATAGCCAACGTCTCACATGCAACTGTGCAATTACCCAGTTTGTTGTTGGTAATCGATCTTGATTGCAATGAACGTTGGTTAATTTTGTTTCTGTTTGCTTTTTTTCTTTCTGTCATAAAATTAAATTTTGCAATACTTACGGAATACTAAATCACTATTTTTCAAAGTCATTAACAAATGATAGACAGATAAATAGTATATATAAATTTCTTATACCGTTGGCTTATATTTAGGGTTTTTTATTTCCCAGATTTTTTCGTTTCCTTGGAGGGTACGAAACTGCGGCAGTCTGGCATATCCAATGTGACGGTTAAAATTGTTCAATAAAAATGTTTAATTCTTCTACTTCCTGTAAAAATCTAACTGAATTCAGTAATTAATTATAATACAATTAATTACGATTGCCATTACAGTAGTTTTGATTTAACTGCCTTTTACTTACGTGCACTTTTCACATAACTGCACAAAATTTTGGTTTCGTTGTTATTTTACAAAATTACGTATGCAATTGCCTTCATTAAGTGCACTGTGTATACCTGCGCATTTAAAATAAGTGCCTCATGTTTTTGGCAGTTGTACATTATTTTCATACAAAAGATCGCCGTTAGCTGCCTCTTATGTTTTGCTTACTTAGTTAGTTTGGTTAGTTAACGCTTGTACCTACATAAATTTGTATGTAAAAACCTTATAAAATTTTTTATGAATGTTTTTTATTTTCGTTTTGTTGTTTTTTATATAAATTCTATTGTATGAAATAAACAATTAATAAAAATAAATTAAATCATATCTGGTATTTGCAGTTTTCAACAATTTAGTTTACCTGCACTTTAAGGCAGGTAACCAATTTGAATTAGCAGCGCTTTTGGCTTACCTGCACAAAAATTCGTGCAGAAGTTGGTTGTGCAGCTAAGTCAAAACTACTGTATATGATGGTTACAAAAACTTTACCCTCAGCGAAGATATAATTTGTATCTAAAAAGTTCGACTTCTATTACAAAAATATATTTATTGACCCTTAACATATAATTTTTACAAGAATTGTCAAAAATTTTAAAAATCTAATATTAGGAACCTTAGATCAACATTTTGAAAATCTTTTAAGGTACGACAATATCCAATAATCCATATTTTCGTACAGTATTTACATCGCAGTTTTTTTTTACAAGAAGACTTCTTATTTCAAACGTGATTTTTGCACATTAAAAATCAATTAAAATAAAACATATTGTAAATCCAGGCGCGGATCCAGGAAAAGGTTTTGGGGAGGGATGTTGGAGTATTTTAATTGCATTATTATTTCTTACATATTTGTATCAAAAAATTTTATGTTGCCCCCTGGATCCGCGACCGTGTAAAACGTATATTTTTTGTTTTTATTTCAAACAAATTTAAAGTTTTGCATTTTTAAAATGTGTTCATACAAGTTTAAAACAATTTTAAACGAAGAAGTTATGGAATAACAAAGCAAACTTTCTATTACCCGGTAATAGGTTTGGAAATAAGAAATTAAGATCGGTAACTACCCAGGTAGAAAAATACAATCTTTAAAACGTTTAAAAAGCATTTTTCATGATGGTACAAGCGTTTTCAGAACATACCAAATTACAAATTTAAAGCGTTTTGAGAATGTGCAAAATGATAACCCAAATTTACGGTCTGAGGATGGTATTTTATAACGTTCTCAAAACATTGCAAAACAAAATTTTTGAAATGCTTTTTCAATCGTTAAATAAGTATTTGCAGAACATTTTGGCTTACAGTTATTAAGCGTTATGAAAACGACCCAAATGATAACCGCTTTGAGGGTTGTAATTTTGAACATTGTCAAAACGGTCGAAAGAAAAATTTGATTGAAAATAGATTGTTTTGAGCAGTTTCTGTACTTAGCAGTCGCCAACCAGCGGCTTGTCTGTGTCAAAATGTTGGATGGTGTTTCAGTTTCAAACTGATGTAATAAAAAATCTGTAGAAAATAAATGTTGTAAAAAAATACTTTTTTCACAAGTTATGTACTTATTACCGTTTAATTCTTCAGGGTAAATTTTCTTTGCCTACACCCTTATTTGGCTTTCCGCATCCACTAAACTGTTGTTGCAACTCGTTTGACATTATAACAGAGAACAGCTGCAATCGCAAAAAAAAAGTATTTCTAAAGTACTATTGGCAAATGTTAGAAAAACGCTTTAACTCAATGGTTTTACATTGGTTTTATTTTATAAACCGTTGTAAATTTTGTACGATAAGAGCTTCTTAAGTACTTTTTACAAACGTTGAAAAAACGCTTTGAACCAATGTTTTTACAGTGTTTTTATTTCACAAATATTTGTAAGTTTTGTATAAAAAGTATTCCTAAAATACTTTGTCCGAACGTTCGAATAGCAATCCAAAATAATGCTTTTTAAATGCTTTTTTTTTCGTATTATTTGCAATTATCGCTTTGGAAACGCTTTTATTTTAGTACCATCAAAAACAAACGTTTTGAAAACTCTTCGTTTTTTGTACCATCCCAAATTTCTACCTGGGTAGTTACTTTTCTATTACAAACCCCATCATTTTTTTAACAAGGGCATGTCTATTCTGGTTACACCTTACAAAACACATATTTCCTCCAGTATAAATGTAATAAGTTTTTTGTTTTTTGAAAATTTAATTTTTTTATATTGGATATTAAATAAAAATTTAAAAATGTTTAACTAAAAATTTTCAACATGAACTTTTTTTATAAGTTTTATGTGGAAAATAAACTATTTGTAATAAAGAGGTAACGTGTTACTCTTCAATTATAAACTCTATTATTTAACAAGGGCATGTCCATCGAGGTAAGTACTTCTTCGGTAACATGTTACTCCTCACTTACAAGTAAAGTGTAGTCAAATTTGTTTTATTTAAATCATTAATTTTTAAATCGGATATTATTTTAAAATGATCAAGTGTATAGTAAATATTAATTATATTTAATTTTGTATAGAAACGAACGAATTATATCATAAAAACATTTAAACATGTAAATTTGGTATTACTAATGGGCAGTCAGTAATACCAAAAGTCGCTAAGTAATGCAAGGGTAAGGAGTTTAATTTATTACCAGGTAACATGTTACCGAGCTTTTGCCGGGATTAACAATACTGGAGTATTTTACTCTACCGATTGGATTTTGATTCTTTCTATTTTGCACTTCAATATTTTTTGTATAATTATAATTCTATTTAGTTTTTTCTTGAATTCAAGCTGTAGCGTAGAGTGCTCCAGTGTTGTGAATCTACCCAGGTAGAAATTGGGATGGTACAAAAAACGAAGAGTTTTCAAAACGTTTGTTTTTGATGGTACTAAAATAAAAGCGTTTCCAAAGCGATAATTGCAAATAATACGAAAAAAAAAGCATTTAAAAAACATTATTTTGGATTGCTATTCGAACGTTCGGACAAAGTATTTTAGGAATACTTTTTATACAAAACTTACAAATATTTGTGAAATAAAAAAACTGTAAAAACATTGGTTTAAAGCGTTTTTCCAACGTTTGTAAAAAGTACTTTAGAAGTTCTTATCGTACAAAATTTACAACGGTTTATAAAATGAAACCAATGTAAAACCATTGCGTTAAAGCGTTTTTCTAACATTTGCCAATAGTACTTTAGAAATACTTTTTTTTTACAAAATATTTTACTGATTAAAAAACAACACTGTCATAAGGGGGTCTATCTATATGCGAACTCGGTTTCTTATGCAATTTTTTTATATAATGAAATATATCTATTTTCCAATAGAGGGCTTTTTGTTTTCATATTTGAATATTCGATTTTTAATTTCATTGATTTTATTGATATGTTTTTATATAAAAAATTTAAATCTATTTTTTCTTTTGTGGTTGTCACAATATCGTTTCGTCAAAATTATGTTTTATGTTTATATTTTTTATACTAAATCACATTTCCCTTAATTTAAAACCCTGAAGTAATACTTTTATGTTTCAAGCTTATTAATTTATATTTTGTTACTTTAAAATATATTTTAATTAAATTCAATAAAAATATTATTTTTCAAAATGTAAATATATAAAATTGTTTAAAATTATTATTCTGATATTTGTGTTGAAAACAATAACAAAGTACTTTAATTGTAGCTTTTTTAACGCTTAGAGAACGTTAAAACTGTAAATTGGTATTTATGAACAATTCATAAAGATCTTTAAAATTTGTCTTTCGAGCGTTTTGACAATGTTCAAAATTACAACCCTCAAAGCGGTTATCATTTGGGTCGTTTTCATAACGCTAATAACTGTAAGCCAAAATGGTCTGCAAATACTTATTTAACGATTGAAAAAGCATTTCAAAAATTTTGTTTTGCAATGTTTTGAAAACGTTATAAAATACCATCCTCAGACCGTAAATTTGGGTTATCATTTTGCACATTCTCAAAACGCTTTAAATTTGTAATTTGGTATGTTCTGAAACGCTTGTACCATCATGAAAAATGCTTTTAAAACGTCTTAAAGATTGTATTTTTCTACCTGGGTACCTTAATGGAAATTAGAAAATGCTACTGTTTACTAAGAATATGAATAAAAAATTTGAAATGGAAAAATTTATAGTTCTGGGCCCCTACACTCATAATAGAAATAAACCTGTAAATACAGCTAAAAAAAAACTACTAAAAAATAGTTAAAAATGAGCTTGCACAAATAACTGCTAAAATTAGCAGATTTTTTTGTACTAAATATTAGTAATATAAGAATAACAAAAATAAATCTGTTGAATTTACAAATTTTTAGTTATATTTGATCTAAATTTTAGTTTATGGGAAAGAACAAAATAATCTGCTAAAATCAACAAAAATATTTACAAATATTAGTAGTATATCAGCATGTATGCCATGTATGGAATCATATATGGGTTCATTCATGCAAGTAAAAAGTTCATATATGGCAATGTATGATATCATGTATTGAAATATATTCTAACTCTTGTTCCATATATGATATTCATTTTATTATGTGAATTCATATGTGATTATGATTTCGATAAATTTTGGCATGAGGAAAAAAGTTCCACTATGGCATATCAAAAAAATCATTTTTAAGGCGCCCAAATTTAAACTTTTTTGACTTTTTCTCAACTTTTGTTTTTGATGTTATTAGGTAATAAAAAAAATCGGCTGATTTAATTTTTTTTAAATATTACCTTTCCAAGGTGAAATTGTACGCTAAAAACGATGGCGATAGCAGTTTTTCCAAAAAATGTTTTCTTGAGGTTTTGAACGAGTTGTTGTCGAAAAAATCGATCTTTTTACGCGTTTATTTTTAAGGTTTTTTTAGTAGGTAAGTTAAAAAAAAATTCGCCGATTTCAAATTTTATATATATATCCTATCCAAGGTTAACTGTACGCTTAAAACGATGGCAATATAATTTTTTCGAAAAAAAAAATGTTTTTTTTGGGTTTTAAATGTGGGCGTCTCAAAAATGATTTTTTTTTATGTGTCGTAGTAGAGCTTTTTTTTCCTCATGCCAAAAGCAATCGAAAAATCGATGGCACAATATCGACAAATTTTTGTCCTTACAAATCGGCCAACCCTAATGTTCATGAACATACATAAGTTCATTAATTTAGCAATTATTGTTTTTTTAAGTCATTGAAATTTAGCTTTTAAAGTTGCAGAATCTTAAACTGATTTTATTTTTAAAAAGTCTTATGAGCGTAATAACTCTAAATATGCTCGCTAATAAAAACATTACAATTTTGTTTCAAATCATGTTTTATTTATATTTAAAATAGAGTTGAAATGTTCCACTATATTACACAGATAATTTCCAACTTGCATTATAGCATAATAAAATATTCAGTTTATTTCAAATTGGTTTCATGATTACCCCGTTGGCAATGTCATAAAGACATCGTCGACGACAACAAAACTACCTTCATCTCAAATTTTTAATATTCAACTAAATATAGTTACATTTTTTACGTTTTTTTTTTTTTTGCTTTTTTCGTGTACGGTTATTTTCCCGTTATTTTGCATTTTTTTTCTTAAAACAGTGGTTTATCGACGAAGAAATGCATGCAAATGTCGCTCAATTTTTTCTCAATAAAATCTCGTTGCAAACAATTTGAATACGTGTCGGTCATAAAATAGTCAATTGATATGAAAATGACGAAGTCGCTTTGTTTGTCCTTAATACACTCTCATATAAATCGAAAGATGTTATTCGCTTATTAGGTCAATACAGTTTAAAACACGACAAATTGCATGCAAGATAAAATGTCATCAAAATATCATTGATGAAAATGTCATCTAAGACTACTTTGCGAACTAGGTACATCTGATATATAAACACAGATGTCATACACCAGACGCGGATCCAGGGAAAAGGGACATTTCCTCCTTCAAAATTAATATTTTCAATGCAAAAATATAAGAAATAAGAGAAAGTTTTGTAAGCTAAAAGTGACCGATAAGCTAAAGGGAAGATATTGTTGCCTTTAACTTTAAACGTAAGGTTTATGTGTTTAAAGTTACCACATTTTCTGCTCTATAAAGAAGAAGAAGAAAATTCCTAATTTCACAACCGAATTTCACAAATTATTGTTTGTTTGTAAACGAATAAATAAAAGTACGTTGCCACTACGTATTTTTATAAACCAATTCATACACCAATAATCGGTTTTTAGTTTGGTGTTGCCACATTATCAAAAATATTAATTTTATTTTATTGGGAAGTTGTAATAACGAAAAACATTATAGCTCACTTTATTCCTCATTTTAGCTAAAGTTACTTTTTACTAACATTTACTTTAAAGGCAAGTTGTAATAACGTCCCTAAAACTTACAGCTTACTAGCTACTACACATAGAGAATTTTAGTAGACGAAAAATCAGGAACATTTTGATTAAAATAATTAAACTTTTCTTCAAAATATGAACAAAAATGAAAAGCTACACATGGATGAAACTTCTATTAAATAATTTATAATACAATAAATATAATATGATATTCTCCATCAAATTTTAGGAAAATATGCTTAATGAACTCGGGCGAGGTAATGAAAACAGTTTGTTTAAACTAAAAAGTAATGGCAACATGTTGATAAAAAAAGAGAAAATGCGTGGCGATTTTCCACTAAAATTCGGTTTCCTAAAACAGCATGATCAGTGCTGCCAACCCAATTAGTTCAAAAATCGTCAAATTTGGTTGAAAAAATCTTTAAAATCGACAGTTTGAGAATGAGAAATCGTCAAAAAATCGTCATTCCGAAAACTATTTACATTTCAATAAAAAAATTAAAATTTTAAGTTTTAATCACTTTAATTGTAATTATTTCACAATTTCAATGTTCTTTTTATTAGTTCCTTTACAAATGACTCTGAGTCTTAAAAACACAACTCCCAATTCTTATTTCGGGGAATACATAGAATTTTAAAATCACTGACCTATTTTAAAATCTGCAATAATCCTATAGTTTTAAAATTTTTTTCCGATATTTGGTTTCACAAAATTTGGGCATACATACAATGAAAAGGGAATTAAAGAAAAATATTGATTTACGTAGAATCAAAAATGTAGAATAAAGAGTTTGGATTTGCCTTTGTAAAATATATAAAAAAAATCCATTCGCATTTCGTTGTTTTTTAATTTCAATTAAAATAAACCTTTCAAAATGATGGAGTTTATATTTAGTTGATCATTAAATGGTTAAATGAAGAATTTTTATTCGATTTGAGATCATTTTTTCACATTTTCCTTAGATGTTTTAAACAAAAGAAACTTGATCAAATTTTGTCAGTAAATTTTAGAGAAATAAATTAAAAAATTTAAAAATTCTATAAAAATTGCAAATTTTTATAAATCGTCATTTTCCATACAATAAATTTTGTGAAATCGTCAATCGTCATTTTATCATATTTCACTTCAAAAATCGTCAAAATGGAGACAAATCGTCAAAGTTGGCAGCGCTGAGTATGATCAAAAACTTATTAGCAACTTATTGTGGGCAGTTGCATTCGAAATCTCTTTTGCTTTACTCTTTCAGAACAATCTTTAAGACTACACATCCCAACAACGAAATACCTAACATACTAAAAGATGATTGCAACATGTTGATAAAAATTTGTTGCTTAAAACATTCACTTTTTTTTCGTTATTTTCTATTAAAAATTAATATATTTTAATATTATTTTGCTGATTTTATCATTAATATTTTAAATAGTTAAAAATTTTATTAAATTATTATATAAAAACATGATAAACAATAATTAAGATTTTTAAATTTCTGCAACATGTTTTTCTCCGGTCGGTTGCGAGTATACGATGAAATAAAAATAGAGCAGATTGTGCAGTATGGAAACCCACTGATATCACAAATAAATTTTCCAACAAATTATAAAAATTTCAGGATTTTTTCTTAAATTCACCGAATTTTACAATTTTTGTTTGTAATTCTGAAACAATTCTTCCATTAAATTACTTTTCATTTAGTTTTTAAGTCTTTTCAGTAAATTTGTAATCAAAAAGCTAAACTTTTAAAGATTCGCAGCAGAATTTTCATTTTAGAATTTCGATTTTTATACGTTTTCGTTATAAGCGTAAAAATTTATATGAAAACTCGTAAATGGATCAAAAAAAATTGGTTCGGTATATAAAACGTTCGTTATAAACAATGTTCGTTATGACAGTATTATTTTGTATGAAATATGTTAGTAAATTCTTTCTGACGAGAAAAGCCTTTAGTTATAAACAAGTTCGTTATACCCGGTGTTCGTTATAACCGAGTTCCACTGTACTTAGTTAACATATTATTATTGTTGAACAAAAAAAGATTGGACGTAATATAAAAAAAAAGCTACAACTCACTTTTACTTTTTAGTTGCTTTTACATGTTATTGGAAGTGTTATTTATCATTCGCATTAACAATCTGAAAAATTTGACGTCGCACACTGGTTCATATTTTGAGAAGGAGGCCAAAATTATTTTTTTTTATGTTCTCCGATTTTAAAATTATTTTATTAATATGAAAGTAAATACTAGTAATCCTCGGGAGCCTAAAAATTTTAACTATTTCACTGAGAACCTTGTGGTCCAAAATTGACTTTCGCAACATTTGGTTATAGTTAAGAATTTCTTAGTCTATTTTTATAGTTTAAAGATTAAATTTGTATTTAAACATTTTTAGGATATTTTATGTTTCAAAGAAGATTATTAAAAAAACTTCGAGCAAGAGTATAATAATGCATGCATTCAATACCATTATTGTTTAAACAATGGCTAAGTTCATTTATAAAGTTCTCGCTATTTTCAACAGAAATATGAAAACGATATTATATTACACATAATGAATACTCCATTCTTTAAATTATGCAAGGAATTTCTTGTTTCATAAGATAAAAATCAATAATTTTTAAATTACGTTACGAAAACGGTACAATAAATGGTATATAAACAAAGCGTTTTCTTGTTACGCCACCAAGAATGGCTGACAAATGAACTTATTTTTAAGAAGCCATCGATAGCCGTCAAGAGAACTGGAAAAGTGGGTCGACCAGCAAAAAGTATTGACAATTGTAGTAAAAGTTCACGAAGACACAAGCTTGAAAATATCAATGAAGAAAGTTCTCATAGTATCAGAAAAGATTAATTTCTGCATCAAATTCAACCAACGCAAAATAAGCAAAATTGGTATAATTGAAAAAATAGTAAAAGCGAGCCCCGGATGCACAAAGAGGATTTTAAAAAGTATGCCTACACCAACTAAAGAAAAATAAATTCACTCCAGAAGAAGCATTTGCACTATTTTTGGATTTAAAACTGACTAAAAATTAGTACACAGAATTGAGGAAGCGAACCAATGAAAAAAATTATGGAATTTTTCCAGCATATCGAGATTTAGTTTCTGTCAAAAACCGTGACTACCTTCACAAACTGCTATTCGTGCATCTTCAAGTTCAGCAGATATTCTCGAAAAAACTTGATGCTGTCTATTTCAAAAAAACTTAAAAATTTTAGCATCACTTTAATTTCTAAATGGGGATGTGAGGGATTTTCTGGTCAGAAACAAAACAAGCAATGTAATTTAAAAAATTTATCAGATGCTAATTTAGTCATGGCATCTTTCGTTAAAATACGTTTAACAAAAACCTATATTGGTTTAGAGCCATCAACTAGTAGATGAGCTACAGAAATGAATGTATGGAAAAATTAAATACCCTCCTTAACAAAGTATTGCAGACCGATAAAGTTTGCTCACAGAAAGGAAAATAAAGATGTCACAATTGAAGAAGCTCAAAAAATAAAAGATTAAATTAAATACCCTCATCCAGAAATATTTGTATTTGATGACTAATGCATCGAAATTAATTTCAAAATGTTCCTTACAATGATCGATGGAAAAGTTTCACAAGCTTTAACCGAAACAAAGTCTTCGTTAAGCTGACTATATGCCACTCTACTTGATGCTCACGAGTAGCGTGAACTGCCACTTAAACCAACCAACCATATGCCAAAAAGAGATCAAGTTAATTAAGCCAACCACCACAAGACGATAGTTTCAATGACGCATACGAATTTGGAATGTGACCTCTTCTTTGGAATGTCCCCTCAATTCGTTTTATGGAGCATATTCTTAAATTTTGTTATGATTTGGAATTTGGCCCGTTAGGCGAAACAGTGAGAAAAAACAAAGAAAATGTAGAAAAAAGGAAGCAAAAACCAATTCAAGAAGAATATCATCAGCTAGAAGAATATGACCAGCTAAAACAAGGAGAAGGAAATTCAAATGATGGAAACACTGCAAGGAGATTTTTTCTCATCCAGAATCTGCAGCATCTATCACAGGAGTACATTATGAATTAATAAGACGATTCCAAATCGTATTAGAAGAAAGATAAATGCAAAAAATTTGACCAGTTTGAAACGCAAATTCTTTATAACGAGAAATATGCTTGGAGACATATTCCAACCACAGTTCATAAAATGTTGTACCATGGAGAACAAATTATTCAACACAATATTCTACCAAGATCCATCTAAAGAAGCGTAAGAAAAAAGCAACAAAGACTACAGATTCTTTCGCGAGAACAATACAAGAAAAATATCCCGATGTTGAACTAATGGATAATGGTACTTACCACTATTTTGTTGTGCACATTGGAGCCATATATGTCCAGTATTTGCCAAAAATGGAAAACAACCCCAATGGAATTAGATTAAGAAGCTAAAAAACTTCTGGGAAATGAAAATCAAAGCTATAGATTTTTTTACGAATATAGTTCCATTTATAGTAGTTTATATATTATAACAAGTTTCCGATTTAAGTATATATTTGTATTAATATATAGAAAAAAATATATATTTTAAAGCAATAATAAAAGTTGAATTACTTTAAATTGTATCAATGTTCTGTTAGGAGTTTCAACTCGCATTGTTCTTAAAAAGCCAACTTTTGGTCTCTGTGAATATTGGGATTCAAATATTGAATGGGGCCAAATGTCATTTTCTGACAAGATTTAAGTTTGAGAATAATAAATAAGTACCAGTTGTAAAATACAATAGAAAAAAATATGAAATTATAAAAAAATACTATTTGACATGTTAAAACATTCAAAAAACAAATAATGAAAATGCATTTTTAACTATCCATAACTTCTGTTCCTATCAGTCGAATTTTACGTTTTTAACGCGTAAATTCCCACCTATCGAGCAAAAAAAAAAATTGCATAAAAAATACCAATCCAGTCAAAAGTTATTTAGACCGCCTTCTCGTGAAATTACCCTCCGTGCACCGTACCAAAAATTTGGATAAGCTGTATAATGCTATAATAACTATAAAGCATTAGTAGAAAGCTAACGTGATTTATCTGTAGCTAGGAGTTTTGTAACAAAGATTCGCAACACAATGTCGAATGCATAATTGTAGATGCTGATTTTTTGAAAACCCAATCTTTTTACGATTTTAATTTATGAAATATAAGAGTTATTCTGTATGAAATCACCAAATCGACAAAGCTGGCATATCTTAGATTTTACTCAAATTAACTGGAAATGATATTTAGGGTCTGAAAATCTAAAATCCAAATACATACAAAAATCAAAAAGGCTTTTCTTTCAAACCCTGTAAATCCGAGAGGTGTGAAAATAACTAAACGGGTCTTAAAGTGTTATAAAGTTAAAAGTAGGGAGTAAATACTCTGTAATTTTCAAGTTTGTATCTGCTAACAAACATGACCAAATTGTAGCCTGAAATATGCAAATTTTCAAAATTTCCAAATTTCAAGTAACGATTTTTTCATAACGAGTTGCCAGATTGAGCCAATTTTAATTTTGTATTTTTCTCCGACATGTCTAATTTGTATCTGAGAATTATTATGCTTTTATATTCATTAGCGCCGACACTGGAGTTCATTGAAAAACACAAAAAACCAATGAAATATGCTTATTTTCAATACCACGTTATTTTTCGGGTGTATGAATTAAGTCAAATTTATATTTTTGATAGAAACTATAATCCTTCAGCTTTAAAACAATGTATTCATCATGTAGATATCTCTAGCAGAAACATTTAACAGCTCAAACCACTACGCACAAAAACCAGACTTTTTAGTTTTTTTATTTTGCGTGAACCGGTAGTGCCGTGTGCAAAAATTAAATCCTCTTGGATTTTGGTTCTTGGAACAGTTAGGAATATTTCCACAAAATTATAACAAAATCCAAAATGGTCCAGCAACAATTTTTCATTTTTTTCGGTGTTTTCATAAAGAATGACTCATAAGCAAAAATGTTTACATTTGAAAAAGTTTTTCAAACATTTTTCTACTTTTGTGACAAGTAGGTATTAAAACCGAGGTGTTTTGTTAGGACAACTTTTGCAAACATAAACATTTTTAGCTGAAAATGTGGAAACATAGTTTTAAAATGTATTTACATATACCTTGGAGTCATCCTGGAAAGCGATGGTGCCAAATATAATTTTAAACAGATCGCGAATTTTATATAAAACACTCTAGATAAAATATCTTTTTTCTTACTAATATAACTCGTCTTAAATGACTTTTTATACTCTGTGAACATTTGATTAGCCCGATTAATTATTTAGCAATAGAGTTCGCGAAACCGAAAAAATTAGGAAAAACGAGTTTAATTTTCAGCTTAGGGAATCAAATATGTACCATAAATATTAATACTGGTCTAGTACTTAGATATAAATAGAAAGAATTCAGATTGAATGCATTTGGAAATTTTTGTATATATAAAATAGCACGAAGATGTTTCAAATTTTAAAGTAATTTTGCGGATAAATTTTACCATAGATCAAAGAAATATATAAATTAATAGTCCGAACCTTATTAATTTGTCAGGGGCGTGTAATAATAAAAATAAGCAAATTTTATGATATTAATTCCGGTTTTCCCGGGAATACCGGGATTATCACAAGAACCTGGTTTACCGCATGAACCAGGAATAGAAGTATTCACGGGCATAAGACAACCGTTAACACAACTGTTATTAACGGGAATATCGAGAACCTGAAAATGTATGGCTCTGATTATTTCTTATAAAATTGCATATTTTCAAAATACACCAAGGTAACAGCGCCTGAAGGTAGTCTCGTGCATTAAGATAATAGTAAAAAGTTTTATTTACAAATGTATTATTTGGCAAAGATCCTTATTTAGGGAACTTCAGTCTTAAGTTTATATTCCACTTGAGCATGCAACAATTAAGTGACAAAACAATGTTGTCGAAACAAATCAGTGGGAACAATTTTTGTAATGCATTTATTCATTTTCCTAATGTGCAATTATCTCAGATAATTAATTTTATACGTGTATCTTTGAAAAAAAAACTAAACCATCAATAATTCAACAACATTTTGTGAATTGTTTTCAAGCCGCACACATTTATTTCCGGACATGTGCCATCATCGTTGCTGCTGACAAATAATGCTACTTTTTCTTTTTCTTAAGTTGTTTAGAATGTACATTAGCGTGTCCCATAGAGAAAAAAATTTAAGTATAGCTAATGTAGAGTTTATTTTGGAATAAAGACCCATTAAAATATCAGTACATTAATGATCCACAATATAGTATTTCTATGATTAAAAAAATAAAGCACTTGATCAAAAAAAATACTGCACTCAGGGAAAAAATTTCATCAGATTTATGAAACTGTATCAGAAATTATTCATCCTCAATCATCATCAATTATTCATCATATTTATGACGTTTTCATAGATATGATGAAGAGTTTCATAAAAATGTATGTCAAATGTTTCATAAACAGTGTGTATGTTAACATATCAATTGAAACTCAGAATTTCCATTTGAAATTTAGAAAGCCTTTAATTTAACAATAAGGATTTTCGTTTTATATTAAGAAAATGTAATGTAGATTTTCTATTTAAAATTCTGAAACTATCATAACATCAGCTGAAAATCGGAATTTCTAATCAGTTGATGTGTTCTAAATTTTGTATATAACTTTCTGAATATAAACTGGCTGAACTTGTAAAAAAAGACGATGTTGTTCATGTTGTTAGGGTAATCGATTAACATCATCGATTTTCTGTGGTTGGTTGATATATGTATCTGATCAAGCCCTGGGTTTTTGTGGGTGGTGTATTAGAATTAGGCTGACGATGACCTAGTCGCTTAGGTCGAAAGTGCGGCACTCCTTCTGGCGACGATCTTCACAAGATTATTTTTCATCTTCTCTTACATTTATTAACAATTAGTGTTTTCTATTTGTTATAGTAACATCCCGATGAAAAAAGTTCCGATATAGGTATATATAATCATATATAGCCATATATATAATTCATTATCACATCATATCATAGCTGATCCGAGAAATGGCATACATAACATTTTCTCATGAGATCCCATCGGATATCATCTGATATAATTTGATCCGAAAATGTTTCTATCTAATTTGATCAACGTATTTTTGGATTTTACGTCTTATTTTCCAAGTCATTGATTCATATTTCAATTTTTATTATTTGGAATGTGAAACAAAATAAAAGCGCGGATTTCCAAAGAAATTTATGAAGTTATATCAAATTGTGTCAAATTATATATAACTTGATCAAATTATATAGACCCATTTTTCGGATCAAATTATATCAAATGAGATCCTATGTAATCTCATGAGCTAAGGTTATGTATACCATTAGGATAAGCTGATATATGATGTAATATGGAATTATATATACATATATATGAATATATAAACCGATATCGCAAAAATTTTTCATTGGGTTATCAAGTTTTTACAATAAGCCATTCATTTTTTTTTATATGATTATATATTAAAGTGATAGAATTAGTTTGTTTTTTTGTGTCATATATACTTATATATATTTATACATGGAAGTATGTATGATGTCATATTTAGCAATATCAAGTATATATGATGTGATAAAAAATAGTAACATATACAACATGAGATAAAACGATATATGATGAAATATAGCGTTGTATTAAAACTTTTCGTAAAAATAACTATGAGATGTAAATATATATCGTTACAATTTTAAACAATTTTATATATTGAAAATGAAAATTATTCAAGTTCGAGGCCATATACTCTATATTTCTTCATTAGGATATTGTCCTAACAAATAATCTATAGAGTTTTTGTTTTCAAATTTATTATTTGACCCTTTCAGGAATGTGTTGATAGATCTATTTCGGGAATTTCTAGGTTCCCATCATCAGAACACGTTTTGAAAGCGGTAACAATCCCATGCCAAACCTCAAGCATTCATATGAACTAGTTTACTCACTACATGAGAACTAATATACATATGAGTTTGAAATTAAAGATTATAACCATTGATCAAAAAATAAATTGAAAACTTGTTTGATGTGCAAGATCCACCTCTGGTGGATATTCAATACACGTTTTTTTTTGTTTCTCTCTCCTTTTTTATATATTGTTAAGTTAGTTAACAAAACAGGGAAAGTAAACTAGGCGGTACTTTGCCTTTTTTCACAAGTTTGTTATAATTTTTATTAAAAATAAAAATTATGGTTTTTCGACCTTTAATTGTGCAATGAAAATGAAAATTATTCAAGTTCGAGGCCATATACTCTATATTTCTTCATTAGGATATTGTCCTAACAAATAATCTATAGAGTTTTTGTTTTCAAATTTATTATTTGACCCTTTCAGGAATGTGTTGATAGATCTATTTCGGAAATTTTCTAGGTTCCCATCATCAGAACACGTTTTGAAAGCGGTAACAATCCCATGCCAAACCTCAAGCATTCATATGAACTAGTTTACTCACTACATGAGAACTAATATACATATGAGTTTGAAATTAAAGATTATAACCATTGATCAAAAAATAAATTGAAAACTTGTTTGATGTGCAAGATCCACCTCTGGTGGATATTCAATACACGTTTTTTTTTGTTTCTCTCTCCTTTTTTATATTTTGTTAAGTTAGTTAACAAAACAGGGAAAGTAAACTAGGCGGTACTTTGCCTTTTTTCACAAGTTTGTTATAATTTTTATTAAAAATAAAAATTATGGTTTTTTCGACCTTTAATTGTGCAATGAAAATGAAAATTATTCAAGTTCGAGGCCATATACTCTATATTTCTTCATTAGGATATTGTCCTAACAAATAATCTATAGAGTTTTTGTTTTCAAATTTATTATTTGACCCTTTCAGGAATGTGTTGATAGATCTATTTCGGGAATTTTCTAGGTTCCCATCATCAGAACACGTTTTGAAAGCGGGTAACAATCCCATGCCAAACCTCAAGCATTCATATGAACTAGTTTACTCACTACATGAGAACTAATATACATATGAGTTTGAAATTAAAGATTATAACCATTGATCAAAAAATAAATTGAAAATTCCCGAAATAGATCTATCAACACATTCCTGAAAGGGTCAAATAATAAATTTGAAAACAAAAACTCTATAGATTATTTGTTAGGACAATATCCTAATGAAGAAATATAGAGTATATGGCCTCGAACTTGAATAATTTTCATTTTCATTGCACAATTAAAGGTCGAAAAAACATAATTTTTATTTTTAATAAAAATTATAACAAACTTGTGAATTTTATATATTTTTAATTTCCAAATGAAAATTCTTAACTTAATTTTTCTGAATTTTAATAGAAATGAATATCAATTCAGGTTTTCTGAATTTCAATTTGCAATTCTGAGTTTTAATTGATATATTCTGAACTACAGTTGCAAAATTATTCAAAGAAAAATTTTCATTTCAATAAAATATTTGAATTTACTTCATTATATTTATAAAGCGCCTTACAACAAATATTAAACACTTTATGAAAAGCTATAAATCTATGAAGTGTTACATTGGACGGAAATCAATAAAGTTTTTCATTATATTTATGACGTTTTTTATAAACTTGATGAAGCTGTTTCTTAGAGTGTACACTCATTAAAAATGCAACGTCGTTTTTCGCTATGGTCACATATAAATTTTAGGCACATTTCGCATTTTTCCATTGAACCGAACTTTCTTTATTTTTCTTTTTTACACGAAATAATTGGTCAGATTTATGCACAAAAATGCTTTAATCGATTGCGATATGGGCTGATTATTTGTTCAAACATAGTAAAAACTAAAAAAAACGATGATTTACTTGTAAATGCTGCACATTTATTAACCAAATTTGATACCCGAATGTTAATGAAGGTCTATTGTATTTAAAATAAAAACTAAGAAAAATATTTGATTTTTTTTTTTTCAAATCAATCAAAGCTTTAATGTAAAATTGGGTACGACATTAAAATCCACGTGGCCGAAATATTTATGATCAATGGTCGGTACTCTTGTTTTATTTCTCGAGTTGCGCAGTGTATTTACTTATGTATAGATACAGAGTAAAGTTGTTTTTGTCCATTTTGCTCTATTTCATATACAAGTAAGGCTGATAGCGGAGACACAAAAAGAGTGGTTTGAAAACAATTATAGTTTAAATTAACTCGCAAAATTTGAGAATCACGAATTACTAAATTTTAGGTCGAAAAATTTCTTCAAATGCGGATGAAATTTGTTTTTGAGGTAAAATGAGATAACTAGACTTTTGAACTAACTTATGCCATTGTATTCCTTAAAAATTTTGTGATACAGCTTATCAATAAGAAGAGCTCAAAAAAAACAGTTAGTAAAGTCAACAAAAAATGTTGCTGAGTCAACAAAGTTTTTGTCAGTAAGGTGCTGACAAAAAATTGCTAATGTCAGCAAAATCTTTTGCTGAAAATCAGCTGAAAAAAACACAAAAAATTTGTAGAAAAATTATATTACTTTAGTTAATTTATTTGCTGAAAATTCTTAATATTTTTTTGTGATTATTTTAAAAATAATTTACAATTAGTTATGAAATATAAAAATGTTCATACTCCCACATTGACGACATGAATTAATGTACTATCTGAAAATATATAAAAATAATAATGTATATATATGTATAACATAAACAAAATTATTTTTTAACTACATCAGTGGTTGTCTAAATAATGGAATCTTTTAAAGGCATGCCTTAAGTAATTCTAGAAACGCCACAAAAAAATCTCAAAATATGACATATACAACCCTATTTTCGCAATAAGAAAAAGGAAACTTAAAAAATTACTTTCTCTTTAGTCTGCATACCTGAACGTATATTCGTATGTAATTTCGAATTGCCAATTCGATCACATTACATAAATAATCAGTTAGTTTACAAATACACATTTATTCTTTATTAAATTTAAATACTTTATTTTGTCTTTAATTTATATATAATTACTTTCAATAGAGGGTGACAACACCAAATTTAAATTGTTTTAATCCACAATTTTGTTTTATATTTGTAAAACAGATATACAAATCTTCCATGGTTGAGTTTTTATGTCTTACAAGAGTTGTACTTTTTAGTATAATTTTCCTTTCTTCTCTATTAAATCTTGACATACCGCGACATCTACTTCAGTCTGCGTATATTTTTCAATTTCACAATTTGTTTAGCAAAATAAATTGGTAAAATATTAGTAAAACATTAGTTCAAAACAAGTAATTAGTATAACTAAAATTTTAGCTGAAAACATAATTTTAGGAGGTAAAATTTCATATGGAAAAGAATATACTTGATTTAAAACCCGTTTTACTAACTTTTCTACGAACTTTTTTTTGGAGTGTACTGTTGCCACCTGGAGCAAATTAAAAGGATTCCATTCTATGGGCCACTCTAATGTACATACAAGTATTTTGTTTTAAATCGCAATCAATATCAATTCGTTTAGATAAATGAACGAAATGAAAACATGTTTTACAAGATCCATAATCAATTGGCTTTTAATATAGATGACGTTAAATGGATGCAGTAATATTTATGTACGGGAACATACATACATTCGTATATAAATATTGTACATCTCAAAAGTGGTCAAGAGATAAAGTAAGAAAAAAAAAACACCATCAACAAAGTGATTTATATTGGCAATTTTATTGCGTTAATATATTGCAATTTCCACAAAGCGTGGCATGAATTCACACTAACTACTGATACACTAAAAAAGTTTGTTGTGAAGCTTCAAATGTTGCAAGAAAAAGAGATCACGCACTTAAGAACAAAATAATAATAAGAGCAAAATATCAGAAGCCAAATCAGCAGTAACCCAGCAAAAACAGGCATTACCAAGTAATTAAGCGTGTAAATAGTGCACAAAGGAATTCACTAGTTACCAGGCTATTAACACGCTTAATTACTTTTGTTCGCGATGTTTAAATGGGTGGTTCATTTGTGGTCATTACCCTCTTGCTTACAAAAAAGTGAAATAATGTCTAACTTGTCCGGTTACTTATAGTGAAAGAATAAGTGGTTACATTTTTTTAAGTCGTTGCTCGCAATGGATAAGTGATACCTAGGAGTATCAAAATAAGTGATAACCTTAAAGTTATTTTTTTTACAAATTTTTTAAACAAAATTTAGCTTGCAAAATTTACTTGTAAAATTTTTTAAAACAAATTAATAATTACAAATAAGAATAAATAAATAAATATGAAATCGATACTTATGTAACCAATTACCAGTAACTCATTATTTTGACATTATATATAAGTATTTCTATGACCTATTATCAGTAAGTAATTATTTAGTATTTTAAAATAATACAATAGGCAATTACATATCATTACTTGGTAATCTATACGGTAATGCCCTGTCATTACCATGTTTTTGCTGGGATACCGAATTCGTGATTCTACACAATATTGCAAAGACTGTCCATATCTTTGTTTTTATATATTATTTTTAAGCACGCTTGGCAAACGTTGCATTCGGTTGTCAATATTGGATAACGGTATTTTCTGAATATTTCATTAGGTTAATTTAGGGTTAATGTTATTTTAAGTTCTTTAATTGGGCTGTATTAGGGTTAACGGTGTTCTACGAAATTTTTTATTTTACCTAATTAAAAAGTGCAAAATGCATTCCAAAATTGCAACAACAGTAAATATGCAATTTTTAGAAGGAATATGTTATTTTTGGATTATAGATCCTATGTGGTAAACAATCGCGAATTTCAAAAGCTTTTTGTATTTTTAGTAGACAGTTGTTTGAAAAATTATAGAAGTGAATAAAATTTGGTTTTTAGAAATCTCTGTAGTGCGATTCGGTAACTTGTTTTAACGATAATCGAATCGTTTAAAAAAGTAAACAACAAAATTATCAATTTTGGAATTCAGTAACTTGTTTTAACGACAATCGAATTGTTTAAAAAATAACCAATAGAATTAACGATTTGCTTTTCATTTATGTTTTTAAACAATATTCGCTATTATTAAGGTCAGTTGTTGTTGGTATCTAAAAGAGAAAGTTAAATTTTTAAATAGAAAAATATAGTTGTCGACTATCGTTAAGATGTACTTAGTGAATCAGTTAATCGTTAGTGCAAACAACAAAAGTATTCGTTATATTTTGCGATTGTCGGATCGTTAAAACTTACTGAATCGCACTACTGGTATTTTAGGATTATCGATATTTTAAGTTATTTCGCTAAGTGTTATTTTAGGATCAAAATAGTTTCTTGAAACGGTATTGGATCTTTGTCTTCATTTTAGGTTTATTGTTGGACAACCAAAGTTTTGCCTCGCAATTAAATTTTTTGTATAAGAAATAAACTTTCTTAGTGAGGTCATATCGGTCATTTACTTCAAGAACGTCACAACTCAAAAAACATGCTTTTTGAGTTAATGACGCAGAATTATTCGTTATATAACGTATCATATTGTGTAAAAAAGTCTTATTGATATATTGTATACTCACCTCTTGAGAGAAATTATGTCGTTATTTTGTTTTTCAAGGTGGGAGTAAATTAAACAAAATCAAAATTTTTGAGTTATGACGTTATTGAAGTAAATGAGCGATATATACTAGGATTGTCACTCGTATAAAAATTATTCGATTAATCAACCGAACAAAAAGAAAATTTGAACAGTCAATTTAAAAAACATGATTTACGAAAAACGAATAATTCGATTAGATTTTGAGATTAATCGTATAAAATTTATAATTAAAAAATCATTCTTTAAAAAAAAACTTTTTCGAAAATTTACACATTTTGGGAAAATTTGTATAGAAATAATACTAGTTTACGAAATAAAATCAAAGCTCTATTGAAGGCAAAAACGGAAATTTTAAAACTTTTATTAATCGTTTCCCAAGATATGGACTCTTAAATATTTTGTTAAGTTACATGATTAGACTTTCAAGCAAACAATATGCTATCGTTGAAATATTGATTTTTGAATGATTTTTGAAGTTTTAACTGTAAAAGACTATCAAAAATATTGCTATTTTACAAAGATAGCACTTAAACTGTGAATTCAATTTACGTAATTTCTACGGTAACTATAATAAGATCTTAATATACTAAAACTATTCCCGATATATATTTATATTTTTAATGACTTTTAAAACTGTAATTTTTCATCACAAGATAACAATTCCAAATGACTTATGATGATGCCAAAATTCGAAAAGTTTTGAGATGATAGGGTAAAATACTTTAATTATTTATATTTTTCAAATTGTATTAATTTGTTAGATTAATCGAATAATCGTTTAATCGCTCGATCAAAAATTGTTTGATCGCAAAATAAAGACACGAATAAATGATAAACCCAATATATACCAAGAAGGATATATTTTATTGAGGGGTAGCCAAACTTTAAAAACAAAAAAAAAACGACAAAACCGACAACCAAACCAGTATCTGAACCAACAAAGCAGTTTACAGTTTAATTCAAGCAGAGTGAGTGAAAAGCCACTTACCAAACTATAAATCAAATCAAAAAACTGGTTATTTTTTTCGAGTATAAAATAGATCCTGTATAAAATAGATCCTTTATACACAACCCGACGAAAAACAATCAGCTTTTTGATTTGTTTGCTAGTTTAGTATGCGGCTTTCACTCACTCATATAAAATTACCCTGTAAGCTGTTTTGTTGATTTGGTTGTTGGTTAGTTTCTTTAAGTTTAGCTACTCCTCAACAAAATATATCCTTCTTGCGTTAATTTATAATCAGTTAAGGGATCTTAAAAAAAAAACTGTGATAGTGTAAATAAATACTTTTTTGGCTGGCTACCCTGTATTACCCAATTTAATAATTGTTTATTCTTGTCTGAAGCTCATCTCTTGGATTAGGAAAGAAAATAAGGTTTTTCTAATGTTTAAAACCCGTAAAAAATACAATATATGTGCCAGGTCAAAAACTAGTCCTGGCCAGTCTTTACATGTAGTTACAATCAAACAACAACAAATGCCACATATTTTCTGATTAATTTACGACCAATTGCGGCACAACAAATATTCTTAAAGATATTTGTGCAATTTACCAAAAGAAGTGTTGCCACTTTTTAAATTATTTTTCAAAAACCGGACAGTTTTAAAATCTTTCACATAATGTTTAAATAATCCTATTTTAGTTATTTTTCCCAGCCAGCAAACGGGTTCAAAAATTAGTAAAAAATTAGCTCAAAAAACAGTATTAAAAATTAAAATGTTTGTATGTTTATCAAAAAAGGGTAATATCCTTTTTGGAAGGAAATTAGGTACTGTGCAATAACTCCTAGGTGAAAAAAGTCCAAAAAAAAAAAAAAATGAAATAAGTTCAAAAAATTTTTCATACAAATTTGGGAGTAATTTCAAATGAAATAATACCCAGTTCTTTTGCAGTTATTTCATTTTTTTAGAAGTTATTTTATTTTTGTTATTAGGTGTTATTTCATAATGCAGTAATTCCGAAATGAAATAAGTCCCAACAGAACTTAGCGTGTGACTTACTTCATTTTATTTTCTTGTTCGGTGGTATTTCATTTGCTGTGGAAGTTATTTCATTTTTTGTTGGAGTTATTTCATTTTCAAAAATTCATTATTTTTTAACATTATTAATATTCGAAACGGTTCCTATAACGGGATCTTTCAAAATATTTTGATGATCTTCTTAAATTGACCTAACTTTGTCTGTTCTTTAATAAATTTTGAAGGCGTAACGTTATATTCCCCAAAGTCATATTGCCAAAGAAAAAAACGACATAGTGCCCAAAAAAATTATATATAAATTGTTGTTGTAAAAATGTTCCTGTTTTTGGGCAATACGACATTGATTTGGACGAAATAACATTTTTAGTTGGGCACAATGAGGGTTTTTTGTTTGGCCAAAATAAATTTGGGCGCTATGACGGTAAAAAAAAGAAGTTATTGCCCAAAATCATAATTTTTTTTTTTTTTTAAATGTCATAAGACCTTAAATGTCAAGGCTGATTCATGAAATCAAACAAAAGAGTTTTAAGGAAACTTAAAAAAATTGCTTCAATTTAGTTTTTTTGTTTCGCACGCAGAAAAAACTCTATTTCGCGTAGCCGCCTACCGCGTTCTACGGAGGAAAAAGAACCTAAGAGCGGCCGAAGGCCGCCACACAGAAAAACTTGTTATTACAAATCCAATGTCGGATCCGTTACGGCGATATATACCAAGTACGGCGATATATAACAATCAAATATAAGGATTTAGCAGCCTATTTAAGAAGCAACAGAAAACCATCTTTGGAATACCATAAGCTGTTGTCTATTCCCCTTATACCAGCATCGCATATACCAGGGTCGTTCATTATGATAAAAAATCAAATTGAACAATTTGACGACCAATTCAAGTTCAACGGTTTCCTAAATTATTTCGAAGCCCAATGGTTAAAAAAGGTAAAACATGAATAAAAATTTATCATTTCAACATTTTTACTAACACATATATAATTTTTTTGATAGGTTGGAGCAGATAATATATCGGTGTTTGGAACTTCAACCCGTACGATTTCCGCCATTGAAGCTTATAATGGAGTGTTATTATTATTATTTTTTCAAGTTCGTCAAAGTGCTGCAAAATTAAGAGTTTAGTAAGGGACGAAAATTGGAGATTTTGATCAACAGCGGGGGAGTATATGGAAGAACCTAGCGAAAAAAATCGGCAAATGATGAAGCTACAAAAATAGAGCAGACCAGTATTGAGCTCTAGACTGGTAAAATAACAGCTTCGGACTTTCTAAATCGAATGGTTTTTGCAAAAAATAAAACTGTATACGAAATGGAGCTTGACGAAGATTTGTTTGAAGAAATTTTGTATTTGGTTGAGAAAGAAGAGGTTGAAGATGGTGTATGTGAATCACAGCAGCCGACAACGAGCACGGATATAAGGAGCACAAGCGGCTGTGTAGTATGTATGGTTGAGCAACCAAATACCCTCTTTTTGCCATGTAAGCACCTAAAGACTTGCAATGGCTGCGTGCTTAAATTGCAGACAGATTGCATTGCAAGAGGTGTTGATGAAATAAAATGTCCTATTTGTTGTCAAGATGTGGATGATTTTATTACAGTGTTTTTGTAAATTACTTTATATGTATTTAAGAAAAATAAATATATAATAAATTGTAATTCTTTTTGGAAGTTTTTTTATTTAATTTGGGCCTTATTTCATTTGTGTTGCATGGACTATTTTTGGGAGTTATTTCATTTTTATTCTTTGGAAATTATTTCTTGATGAAATAACAACCAAAACCTGGGATTTGTTTCATTTTTGTTTTGTAATTTATATAATTTTTTTAGAATTTATTTCATTTTTTTAGAATTTATTTCATTGGGAGCTTTTTCACTGGGACTTTTTGCACCTGGGACTTATTGCATAGAGCCAGGAAATTACCATTTTTTATAAAAATATTTTTTTTTTGGTTGTCTATACATTTGTCAGAAACTTATTTTTTGTCCAATAAACTGTAGTATTTTTTTTTTTTTTTGATATACCATCGCTTTGAGCGGATACTTAATTTATATAATTTTCTACGCGTTCTTTTAATAAACGCCCACAAACATCACATTTAAGATAAAATGAAATGCTTCCATAGTATAATTAATATACAGTAGTGGTCAAAACATTTGGAACCGAGATCGCATTTGTTGTTTTCATTGTTTTATTTTCTTCAAATCACACTTAGTTAATAAAACTTATTTTTTGCATATTCTTCATACATTGTTTTATGTTAAACAAATAAAAAAAAATTAATTCCGTTAAATTAAAACAACGAAAAAATTAATAATAATAGATGTATTCAAAATGCAGGTGTTCAAAACATTTGCAACTCTCATTATTCTTACTCTTAACGAAACAATTTATACTAACAAATGCTAGGATATAACGGTAAACGCATTCCTTTTTAATATGAGATTCAGGCCGTTACATTTTTTAAACAAATTTACTATAATTATTGTTCTTTAATAGTTGTAATAAGATGTTGGATGCATAGTGGTAACATCCACACAACTTATTTTACGAAATATCCCAAAGCAGTTCCCAGAGAAGCTAAAACTGAACTTTTAATAGATGCCAGTTTTCCCACCATTAAAATAAGAGCCCGAGAATATGGTCTTAGAAGTTATAGATGTACAAAAAAACCGTTTGTGTCGGAAAAAAACCGAAAAGCTCGGCTTGAATTTGCACGCACCCATTTGAACTGGACTCAACAGCAATGGAAAAATGTATTGTGGTCAGATGAGTCTAAATTCAACCTCCGGGAACCAGATGGAAGAGCCAATGTTCGAAGACCGCGAGGCGAAAAGTTTAATCCCAGATACACAACCGCCACAGTGAAGCACGGAGGTAGAAACATTATGGTGTGGGGGTGTTTTTCAGGGAATGGGATTGGCAAAATTCACCGCATTACCAGGACAATGACGGCCACAATCTATAGAGATCTATTGAGTTCAGTTATGCTTCCCTATGCTGAATGGGAATTGCCACTCTCATGGACCTTCCAGCACTACAACGACCCAAAACACACGGCGGGGGTTGTAAAAGTTTGGCTGCAGGAAAATAAAATTAATATCATGTCGTGGCCGGCTCAATCTCCTGATCTCATCCCGATTGAGAACATGTGGATGATTGTAAAACGGAATATCGGCAATAAAGTATTCCGGAATGGTGATGAACTTTTCGTCGAGTTGGAGAAGCAGTGGAATGAAATTTCTGACGATTATATTAAAAAGCTCATTGCCTCAATACCTAAGAGGTGTTCAGAAGTTATAAAAAATTATGGCTGCGATAGAAAATACTGAGCGTTAAAACCATTGTTTGTATTTTCTCTTGATTTCGTTAAGAGTTACAAATGTTTAGAACACTGCACTATCGACTTGTTTTGTTAAAATTACTTTTTTTTTATTTTTGAGAAGTTATGAATAATTTTTTTGTATTTGTAAAATAACTGAATTTAATAAAAAAAAACAGAAACTTATACCACAAATCTTTTAGATCAAAAAAATTATAATTACCTAAGCCATGATTTCAGTTGCAAATGTTTTGAAGACCACTGTATATTAAAGAAAAATTTTGACAGAAGGAGAAAAACATTGAAACATTAAATTTTTTTATAAGACTCCTAAATAAATCAGTTTTTTGAAACTTTTTGGAAAATTCCAAAAACACTCATATTTACTATTTTTTGGAGTCTTTTGTGACTAATTTTTTGTAATTCAGAATAAGATGTTAGCCTGAAAGGAACATTGTTCTATAGACTTTAAAGAAATTATAGAGCATTTTATTATTAATTTCAGATGGCTTCCATTTTCGTCCAAAAAAGGGTGTTTTTTGACACAAAATTTTGAAACCTCATAAGAATGTGTTAGTTTTGAATCGTTTTGAGCTCCAAAATAAAAGCACTTCAAAAGGCCTTTTAAGTTAGAGTCATTAAAGAATTATAGTTTTGAAGCTCTTCGAAATTTGTTGGTTAGGTAGAAATAAAAATATTTTATTATAAAACAAAACATGTAAAAAAAATCAATATTTAAATATTACGTTTTTTTTCGAATTATTTTATAAATATTCCATACAAATTTAAGTACCTAGCAAATAAGTAAAATCCAAATAACATGTTGCAAAACATCTTATACTGTATTCGAATAGGTTCTAATTTCTGTTCTACAACCGCTTATTTTTGTATTGAGTTTGTCCTATTTACAACAGGTTCATTATCTCCAATCAAAAGGTTGCTTTAGAACCGGTTATAGAGTTTTCATTATTCGTTTTTGTCCCCAGGCCACTAAGTGTTAAACATTTTTTAAATAACAATAAAGATAACACTCTGCTAAAACAAAAAGGCAATAAATTTGAACGCGACCTAGTGTAGGTTGTTAGTCTCAGGGAGTACATTACGAAACCGGTTGTAGAAGTTCCAATATACCCCTAAATTTTCGAGATAACGGTAAAAGTGTATTTTTTGCGACTGTCGAATTCAAACATTTATAACTCGATAATTTTTCAACCGATTTGGAATTTTTAAACAGCTTTTGAAAAGAAAATTACCTCGTCTTTCCAAATATGTATACTTTTCCTATATTATTAATATATAGAGAGTTTCTTCATAACAACTACAATTTTCAGTTTTTTTAAACTTTTTAAACTTCTACGAGGGTTGTTTTCGAATCTTCTTTCAAGGCAACAATATTCTTAAAGTAAATGCTTTCCTGATTAAAATGAGGCATCACTTGTTAAAATCGGTTGAAAATTGACAAAGTTATCTCGAAAATTTGGTGGTATATTGGAACTTCTAAAACCGGTTTTGTAATGTATATTTTTGTAGGTATATTTCTGGAAATTTTTTTTAAACTCTTTTGGCTTTTTGAAATTTTTTCACACACATTGATATTTAAATATCGTTGTTTTTTTTTTGGTATTCTATCATATTCAACGTTGTATTTTTTATGTAGTTTTTTTATTGTAAATTCTGAAAAGTAAATATAACCACATTTGTTATTTATTTGTGCATTTTAAAAATAATCAGAAAAAGTTCGGTAGTTCGGCCGAATTCGGCCAAAATTTGGCCGAACACCGAACTTCACTTTTTGGCCGAACTCCGAAGCCGAATATTCGTTCGGACACTAATTATTATTGCTTATGCTTTGTTAGTTAGCTTCGCAGCTCGAAAGCGTCAGTTGGTGAAAGCAGTTTCGTGTATTTTAATAGCTTATTGAGTGCTTTGCGAATAGTGATTTTTTCTAATAGTGCGTAATGGAAAAAAACATGTAAGTAAATAATTTACATCCAGTTCAAGATATATTTATATAGGTAGTCTTAGTAGCTCAGCTGTTTATCTTCCTCTTATCTGGTTCTGACATTTCTTACATGGTTTTGACATTTCTTTGTACTGTACGCAACAACATTTTGTTGTTTTTGTATTGTTTGTAGTTGTTTGTTGTAGTTGTTGTTCTAGTAAGACTACCTATATAGATATATCTTGATCCAATTAATTGTAATTTTGTGTTTAAAAATTATTAAGAGTAACATCTTAGTTAAACAATAAATAAATGGGAGGCTTGCGTAATGCTGTATTGCAGCGCAAAGTGTACTGTCTTTGGACAGTACCTTTAAAAGGACACCCGATTACGGGAAATCTATAGGTTTAAAAAAAAAAGTTATTTATAAAAAATATTAAAAACCCAATAAAGATTTAAGTTTCAAAATAAAAATTTAAGTTTTCAAAAAAAAAAATTCCGGCGCTGTCTGGGTTAATAGTGTTTACAATTTTTAGAGAAAAACGTTTATTCTTCTTCTTAGCCTCGACCTTTCTAAATTTATTTTTTTCATAATTTTAAAGTTCACAAAAAAACATAATAAAATAAAAAAAAAAATTTTAAAAAAATATTTCAATATAATAATTGTACATATAATTATTTGTCGAAAGTATAGCATGACTTGAAGTTTAAACAATACAAAAATATAGATATTTTACAACGATACCACTTTAGCACTTAAATTGTGAATTAAGTTTATGTAGTTTTAACGGTAAGTAAATAAGATATTAACAGTTCGATATATAAATTTATCGCCGATGTACATATATATTTAACTTTTTAACGATTTTCAAAACTGTATGCTTTTCATTACGAGACAACAATTGCAAAGTACATATGATTGCGAAATCTTTTGGCGTTACGATAGTCTAAAATTATTGCATTTGAGAATTGGTATTGTTGTAGTATTTAAATTGATGCCAAAATACATAAAATGTGTTGAGATAATATGGTAAAATACATTAATTATTTATGTATTTTTAAATTTCTTTTGTTAGTTGTTCGGTCGATTAGTCGAACAATTTTTACAAATTAATCGTTTAATAGTTCGATTAAAAGTTGTTTGGTCGTTTATTCGAGTAAAATAAAAGCACGAATAATAATTGAAAACCCTAGTGCTAGCCTTGAGCTTAATTCCTCTTATGGGGTTATGATGTTGGATTTTTTTTAGAATTACCTTTCAGACTTTATTAAAATATTAACAAAATACAATAAAGCTTTGGCATTACCAACCGTCGCCGACGATCTGCCAACACTGTGCCGATCGTATTTTTCGAAAACATTAACCTACCGCAGCCGACAATCAAAACTGTGATGGTATTGAAATAACAGTATTTTAATAATTTTAGTAACGGTATTTAAATTATTTCAAGGTTAATTTGAACATTAAAATTCTTAAATGATACAAAACTGCAAAGTTAATTTAAAAATAAACAAATATGCAAATAATTTAACTTTAAGTACTTTTTTGTCATGAAAACAAAGCGCAAATTATGTTCCAAAATAAATGTTTAATTTTTATGCTCGTCGTGATGGACTTACAATATTTCAATCAAAAACATAATTATGACTATATTCACTTGCGTAAACATTTAATTACTCACCTCCTTTGCTGGCAGAGGGTCTGGTCCAAGTCCATTCTGTAAGTAAAGTAGAGTTTTTTATTCATTTAAGTATTTAAAAAAATATATTTTGAGTGGTACAAGAAATTCAAGATTGCATAAAAACACAGTTTTGCAAGCCCGAATAAAAAAAATGTATAGTGGTCTTATATTTTTTTCATCTTAAAATATATTATGGTGTCATACATACCCATATATAATTATATGTTTCTTATGTGGTAACATATAAAAGATATGCTTATTTATATTGACCTTTATACAATTAGATATTAAACATATATGATATACATAATAATATATATGGTAACATTTAATATATGTACACATTTTAGTATATGGATATTCAATCTTATCGAACTTTAACTCAAAATTGGGATATCCTGTAATATCCGATTAGATTCCCCACATTATATATGTATGTAAATTAAATTAAAATTGATCTCAAGAGTGGGGGGTGCATTAATTTCTAATTTAAGATTCTGATAGATTGAATAAGATATTTTGAGATTAAATTGAAGGGCTTATTGTAAAAACTTTATAAGCCACATTTATTGTTTTATGGATTTTAGCTGTTTTTTAGACATTCATTGATTAATATTTTATAGGAGACTCGCATAAACACTCACTACCATACCTAGAGTATAAACATCCTGCAAAAGTATTTTTTTTTTGCATTTTTTCAACCTGTAAAAGGCGAAAACAAACTAAACCTAAAATGTGGCTTATGAAGTTTTTACAATAAGCCCCTCAATTGTATTTACTTAAATCCCATGACGTATAATTGTTTGTAAAATTTAAGATAAATAATTTCCCGAGTAAAAAAGATTATATAAAATGATTTATGCACGAGTAAAAAATGTTATATAAAATTATATATGAAGAGATATTTTCCATACATATAAGAGGATATAATTTGATCCGAAAAATGGTTCTATAATATTGGATCACTTTGAATCTAATTATATTTAATTAGAAACAACTTAATAAAAAATTATTCAATTCTATCCGAGTTTTGTCCAGATGTAATTACATCTAATTATATTATGTTTGATACAATTAGATATAATTAGATACAATTAAATACATAATATTACAAATATATATTTAAATTACATATATTTGATCTCCATAAAACTTCGAAACTCAAAATTGTATGCTTTAAATCTGTAAATAACTTCAATTTGATTTATATATTTTGGACATAAAATATTCGTTTGTTACTTCTAATTAAATTTAAAAACAAAACTTCAAATGTTAAAAATTAATGGAAGTCGATTTCGCAAATTTATAAACTATATTCTTAAAATATTTTGCGATTTTTGAAATATATATACTTACATAGAAACTAACTTAGAAAGTCTTAACTGTTTTGGATTATGCATAATTATGTCTAAAATGACAGAAGACGTTTTTGATTTTGTGTTACATATAATTTTGTATTGGGTTATATCTAATATTTTAAAACATGCAATTAAATTTATCAACCATGTATTATCATATATATAAAATTCAGAATACACTGCGTTGCAAAACTATAATTGCACATTAATTCCACTAAATTTCGTAAGTTAAAAAAGTAGAAGAGTTTGACCCTCATAAGTCTAAAACCAATGTAAAATTATTAATATTTAACAAAAAAGCAATTCATTTATTTATATTTTCCTATTTAAAAAGGAATAACAAAATCAATTAGTGTTTCATAACTATAAATACACTAAACTTAATATATCAAAATTTGCAAACATTTAAGAAAAATGTTATAATAATATTTAATAATGCGTGAAGCCTCCATTTTTTAATCAACTCGAAAATTTTCCACGCATCAATAACTGCTTCTGCTCTGGTGCTTGGAAATGCCAAGTCATCCATGCCGTCGAAACAAAAAGCGCCCCAATCCATTAAGGATCCGTTTCAGAAATTTGTTTTTGAGAAATATCGTGGTTAAAACCATCTGGGCCATCATGATTGAATTTTTTCTCATCAGAAAAAATCAACTTTGAAAGAAATTGTGTTTAAACAGTTCTACCAACAACAGCGATTATTGACTAACCATTCTCCAGTTGGTTAAGCCCGTATGACACTGTATAGTTTTTGTATTGACAATCTAAATTAAAGCAGTACAAATATATTGTTACTCAATTTTTTAACTAGTGTAAAGAGTACGAACACATAGTGCCAAATTGTAGTAAATGTCAAAACAAATACTTTTGTTATCGATAAATCAGCGAAAAATTGGGATATCTGTCAAAAGTGCAAACGAAAATTTTGAACTTTATCTTGACATTTCTCACAGGCAAATAAGTTTGTTGTCAGTTTTTTGTAAACAAATAATAGTACAATTAAAAAAAGAAAATGAATAAAAATATTGCACTTTGTGGTTTTGTGCACAATTTAAATATGATCCAAGTTTACAAATTGTATATATGTTTCATTCGCACATTAATGTTGTTTCTTTCTCCCAATACATCTTGAAACTATACAAAAACTATACAGTGTCATACGGGCTTTAGTAAATTCCGTTTAGCGAATTAGGTTAAAATCCTACTTATGGTTGAGTTGGACACATTTTCCTTACACTCATCGAAATTTTTTCGAGTAGTTTTTCGCCAAGGACACAATTTTCATCAATTTTATTTGAATTTTCCAATATGGAATCTATCTAAGAATGCAAAAAATAAGAGTATTTATCTACCAAAATTTTTTAACTAAAAATGACATCAAATTTTTACACATTTGTATGGAAGATTACAAGATTTTTTTTACTCATAATTTTTAACTTTCAGATTCAAACCAATTTAATATATTCACTAGTCTTGACAGATATATTCTCTACAATAATAATTTTCATGTTGTTGATTGGTGGTAAGTTGTGTAGTGGTATACAAGTGAAACCAAAAATATTTTCGCGGTTTTCCCTCCGGGGTTGGTTTATAAAAATTGAATTTTGGGAACAGTATTTTAAAAAACGATGTATTTTGCTGTTAGCTCAATAATCAAGGGATAGGATCATCACAAACATATTTAAAATTGACGTTAATTTTTTTAAAATGCATGTTTTTTCTCCTGACATTCACAATCATATTTGAAGTTGGCTAACGTATTGCTTAAACTGAGCTTCTTAGTAATCTACGCATCTACAGTCAAACGCAAAAACTTTTTGCAATGTTTAAAAATTGTGCGAAAACTGATTGTTATTTCCCCATTTTTCTTAAACAGGACTTGAGAATATATTTAAGTACCTAAAGTGAATCTTTAGAACGGACAAAATTGATAAAATATTCAAAAAAAATTAAATTTTGTTATTTCTAGCGGTTACAGCTTCAGTTATTCCCAAAAAACATTTCGCTTTATGAGAACTTAAATTCTGAATAAAATCCACCAAAATGTACATCATATGAAAGCTTCTAATTGGCTTAATACTAAAGTCGTAAAGCCATCAACCAATTTTAAGGACTTTAAATTTTATGGAGCCAACTAAATTGTCATAACTTAAAAAATAATCCTTATATAAAATATTTAATTTTGCGAATTTTAAAGTAACCCTACATCCAATTAAATATTTTGAAATTGGTGAAAAAATCCTGTTATTTTTTGTAACGTATATTTTGAGTGATATCAATAAATTGATGCAACTTTTATTAAAACCAATCAAAAACTGTAATTTTTAATTTGTTTTAAACTTAAAAACGCCACAATTTTTGCGCCACAATTTTATTAAGACGGATGGATTTAA
Source organism: Delia radicum (assembly GCA_021234595.1). Lineage (NCBI taxonomy): Eukaryota > Metazoa > Arthropoda > Insecta > Diptera > Anthomyiidae > Delia > Delia radicum. Next base: position 56,447,277 of record CM037855.1, on the reverse strand, counting down.
CATTACCTCAACTTAACGTAGCCATAACTTAACAAATCAGCTGTTGGAAAATTGTTCTGCGTACAGCAATATGTATGATTGCGGCCACAAAACTATGATTCCTACAGCCATAAATTAAATTATTATTATATCAATCATATTTAACCAAAAACATGGTTGATTTAGCCATGCTATAGTAAAAATCTCTCTTTTTCGGTTGTCATATTATTCTCATTGTCTATAATCTTAATATAGTATTTATTATCATATTTCTCAGTCTAACTACAGCAATATTATGTTTGAGAAGCAGTCAGTCCGAACAAATTAAATATTATTAAACAAAAAGACAAAAAAATAGAAAAACAAAGCGGTGGTGTTAATTATAATGGTGATTTTTTTAAAGGAAGAAGGAATAAATTGATAGCCTGGGCAAAAGTTAAATTAACACGAATCCCTAAAGGAAAGTCATGGTTTATTATACAAAAAAGTGTTATAAATTAAGTAAGAAGTGATAAAAAAGTGCTTATTTTTAAATTTGTTGTTCTCACGCAAAAGAAATTATAAATTTTTTTTTTTAAGAAACCTGAAAGAAAAATTTAAACAAAATACTTTTAAGTCTATAGTTCGATGTAATCATAATGTCGGGATTCATAAACGCTTCGTATATGGTATATAACTACACAATGCGTATTTGCAGGTACAATTGCTGCAGCTTTTTAAATATAATTCTATAGGTTCATCTTAAATACCACTGTTTTTTCTTTAGAAATCCATTCCTTTTTATAATAAACAATCAAAACTATTTATTTGAAATTTTTTAACTCTTTGAAACACAAAAATAAGAATACAAAACAAGGGTTGGCAAACCATTTATGTGATAAAAACTACTAAACACTAAGCTCAAATGAGCTTGATTTCAAACAAATATCTTGACAAATAATATTACTCATGCGTATAAAACAGCTACATTTTATTAAAAAAAAAAAAAAAACAATAAAAACATTAAAATTATAGAAAAACTTAAAAAAAAAACAAAAACGTAACAATTACAATTACAATTCAGTCCCTATCAATAAACATCTTACTAGTAATTTACATCGTAGTAATGCTTAATGTTAATTTTCCACATACATATACTTTGTACTCTTAGTAACAGACTTAACTAGTTATGTTCCTTTGGGCGTTAATAAAAAATTTTGAAAATTTTTACAATTTTCATCAAAATTTTGTCTTATTAATAATTAAATCAAGCATTGGTTATGGGTTTTGGGAAATAATATAAGAATCAGTGTTGGGGTTTAGTGGTTAAGCAATTGATGATACATTTATTTAATATTATATGATAGTGTTTTATTTAGCTTTGCGCCCATGTTTGCCATAGATCTAGCAGCCATACCTAAACAAGAGCGGCAAGCGGAACGTTTTTTACCGCCTAGCGTTAACGCTGAAATGTCATCCCTAAACAAGAGCGGCAACGCTACGTCAAATCGATAAAAATAGGGTTATCAAAATAAAAAATATAACAACCCTGATTATTTTGACAATAAAGTACATTACAATATTGGTGTTTGTGTTTTGTAATTTGTAAATTAAAAATTTATAAAAAAAAACAAAATATTAAAGTTAAAAAAATTAGTTATATGGATGAATTGGAGGATTTAGAAAACTTATTAGTTTTAAGGATGATGGCAAATAGACGTCAAGGAAACCAAGAGATTTTTAAAAGTCGTGCATCATACGGATTTTATTCTACGGGAGTTAATAATTTAATTGAAAAAACCCAGACCTATTTTTCAAATCCACCAGGCTAAATCATGAACAGTTCAATGTTCTGTTGAATTTAGTTGAACCTTGGCTTAGGAAATACTCCCACAGGAAACCAATTGAACCAGAGCAAAGGCTGTACATAACCTTACAGTAAGTACAATGAACTTAATTATTGGTTAATTTTCATTCTAATGTTTTATGTAATACAGTTTTTTAGCTCACGGAAGCGCTCTGCATGTTATATCCATGAAGTTCCGAATAGGTCTGGAGACAGCAAGAAGCGTTATTATACAGACGTGCGAGGTTTTGTGGCGTGTATTACAAAGTAATTACGTAAGTCCACCTAGTACCGAAGAGTGGGTCAAAATTGCCGATGATTTTTATCGAACCACTACCTTACCGCATTGCTTAGGGGCATTAGATGGAAAACATGTAAGAATAATATGTCCACCGAATTCTGGTTCACAATTTTTTTATTATAAAAAATTTAACAGCATCGTAAGTATTTATTTTAGATTCATAAATTGGAAAAATTAATTAAAATTTTTGTTTTTAAAGGTTTAACTGGCGGCGTGTGATAGTAATTACACGTTTACATTGGTAGACGTAGGTGCATATGGTAGCCAGAGCGATGGTGGCGTTTTTAGAAATTCCCAATTTGGGAAAATGATATTAAATAAAACTTTAAGTGTACCTTCAGCAACAAACTTGAATGGGTCTAATGTTATATTCCCATACTATTTTGTAGCTGATGCAGCATTTCCTTTAAGGGAAAATATTATGAAGCCCTATTCAAAAATTACTGATGGAACTAAAGAGATTTTCAACAAACGAATAAGTAGTTCTAGAATACGCATTGAGATTGCTTTTGATAAGAAAACTTCTACTGTACGAATGCATATGAAAATAATTTTTTCTTACATTTATTTTTTTAAGGAATACTTACTTCTCGTTGGAGAGTTTTAATGACGAGCATATCATTTTCACCGGAAAACGCAAAAAAGGTATTAACATACTTTATTAGATCGTATTAGCAACAGTAGTGCTTCATAATTTCCTAAGGTTTGACATAATAAGGTTTGACATAATAAATTCAACTGTAGCAGAGGAAAGCGACAGCTCATATTTAAATAGTGTGAATAGAAATGATTTGCATACTGCAAACACGTCAAGCCAAACAGCCCTTAACTTAAGAAATGAACTTTCCCACTATTTAAATTCTATGTAAAAAAAAAAATTTATATCCCTGTATTCAAAAACGATTATTTAATTTAACAAACGTTTATTAAATAAAATTTTCACAGAAAACATATATATGTATTACAATAAATTTTTATAACAGGTATAAATTAAATTTATTTTAATAACAATAAATTTTTATAACAGATATAAATTAAATTTATTTTAATAACAAACAAGGGAAAATAATGAATTCAGGTAAATTTATAATCATTTAAGGTACACATAAATAAATATTTAAAAAACTAACTTGCAAATCTACGAATTGATTGACATTGATTTGCAATTGTATATTTGTTTTTTTTTTCAGGTAACAAACGCATTTTTTACAAATATGTAATTTCAAATCAAGGTCAATCAATTTGTAAGTTATACGTTTTTACTTTTTATAAACAATTTTTTCATTTACTAGCTTTAAAATTTCAATTTGAACACTATCAACTTCAATTTCTTCTAATTTGTCCAACTTTTCTTTTAGCATTTCCAAAAGAGGCTGTAATTTTCTTTGTTTGATGCTTTTCGTGGCTCCTCGTATTTTTTCTTCATGTCCGTTAGTACATCCGTAAAAAGATCATCACTTTTTCTTTTTTGGGTTGGTTGTGTATTAGAACACGTTGTTTGGTTGCTGCTATCATCGACTAGCCAATCCACACTTGTGTCCAAGTCTTCGAATATATTACCGATTGTACTGAAATTAACAGAACGACATTTCAGTACAATTTTAACTAGAAAAAGTATTAAATAAATGTTTACCTTGCAGGCTCTATAGATTCCGCCAAAAAATTTAGACTTTCCATGTACTTCCACGGAGCTCCTCGTTTTTGTGACGAACCAGAAGGAAGATCTTCGGCCATTTTTTGCTTCCTGTATCTATCGCGTAAGCTTTTCCACTTCACTTTGCAATCTTTGACTAAATAAATTTGAGATAGAACATACTTATAAGTAATTTTTAAGACAACAAATCTTTTATTTTACTACCTGAAAAATTTGTGTGCCTTCCGATATCCTCATAAATCTTTTCCTTATGTTTCACGTCCTTATACTTCCCATCTCTTTTGTCGTACAGGCATGGATTCTGATGAATTATCTCTATCATTTCTTCGGTTGAATTCTAAATTAAAAAAGATATATAAAACAAAAATATATACCACATATAATTTTAAAGATTTACTTACCTCCATTTTCTAATAAAAATATATGTTTTTCTTGCTTATTATTTCTTTTTTTTTCTTTATTTGTTTACATTTGTTGTCTTCTGCAGCTAACTTCACTATTAAACGCGCTGTCAAAATCGGATTTTCCAATTGGAAAGAGTTGCCGCCGCGTTATTTCGGGATGCTACATACAAATTGTATGGGCATGAGAACTTTTGACAGCTAGAAAACGCTTGCCGCTCTTGTTTAGGTATGGCTGTAGGTCCATAACTTAAATAGATGCGTAGAAATATACCTTCAAACTCCTAAAGTTAAATTTTAGAAAAAGTTTGAACTCAACTAAATCTATATAATTAACTAACTAACTAACTATTCAGAACTAAAAAAAAATATTAATAAATAAAACTTTATTGAAGTCTGGCATTCAAAATTGATACACCTATTTAGTGAATAAGAGTAATGGTATACACTTTTTCAACTCGAGTGTACTTTAAAACTAATATTTTTTAGTTAAATGTTTATATCAATGCTGGAACACTTGATTATAATCAAATAAGCTGTAACCATAAGAAAATTCTATGTATCACTCTAAAAAAGACCTAGAAAATTAGTTTCTTACAGGATTTTCAATATTAAAAAAACAGTTTTTAACATTAAAAGAGACCCAATTCTAGTGGATATTGTACTATTTAAAACACACACGCATAACTTTTTAATCCAGCTTCAACAGGATGCTGGGAGAATAATTTAGGAATCAAACTATGATCATATATATATACATTTTCATATCTATAATATGATCAATATGGTACTCGTAGTCTAATTATCATATTGTGCTAAAGAAAAATATAAGAGTATGGTTGTCAGAACCATAGTAACATTGTTGTAGCAATTATAAATCCAAAAATGTATGATGCTCTTAGAATATGGTGTCCCCAACCATGTTTTTCTGTGCGTGTAAGCGGAAAGGCTGAACCTGTAGAACCAAAATTCTACGTTACATTTACGTGATATTTGCAAACAGCTGAGTGATAAGTTTGGCAAAGTTGGATTTGTTTACTTGTTTCTTGTTTGTTTCTGTCAAAAACGATTGTTTCTGTTCAAAGTTCTATAAGACCACTAAATGTCAACGGTGCGTGAACGTTGAGGTCACATTACAGCCACATACACAAAAAGGTTATTCACGTCATAAACATATCAAAAAATTTAGATATTTAGCCTCAAAATGTCCAGCTCCAGAAAAAAACACCCTTTATCTAAACATGTATAACGAATGAAAGCTATAAAAATTCAAATGTTAAATAATGAACAAGTTACACTGCTAAACTTGATTTACACTGTAATAAAATTTAATTGAAATATTCTATCTGAAAGGATTTATTTTAAACTAGTGCTCTGTTAGGTATCCCAGCAAAAAAAAATCCTTAGCAGTAACTACATTTCTATTCAATTGTTTCCAAGAAATTGCTTAACCATCGGAAGGCTTTGATTCTCTGAATGCCTTCTCTTGAAGCAGTAACCAATGCATACAATGAAGCTGTAAAGAATGCATACATTCAAGCATTTATGTTGTCAATGCACGAAAAAGCGCTTTTGATTTCCTACACTCAAAAAAATAAGTTAGTAGAAAAGTTAGTAAAACGTCTTGTAAATCAGGTATACTATTTTTTAGCAAATATTTTTGCTAAAATCGTGTTTTCAGCTAAAATTTTTGTTATACTTATTCAGCACTTAACTGTTTTATACTAATGCTTTACTAATATACTAATGTTTTACTAATTAATTTTGCTAAAAAAAATTGTGCTGATAAGCAGATGTTGCGGCATGTCAAGATGTAGTAGAGAAGAGGAAAATGATATTAAAAAGTACAACTCTAACAAGACAAGTAAAAAAATCAACCATGAAAAAAACATATACAGACATGTAGACAGAGTAAAGAGAAAGACAAAAACACACATCTTAGGTAGATTTGTATGGTTTCTTTTTCTTATTGCAAAAAAAGGGTTGTTTTTTTTCGTTTCGTTTGTTTTGTTTATTTTTTCGTTTCGTTTTCTAGAATTATCTTCCGCGGTTTCGTCATTGAAAAGATAGCATCATTAAGACAACCATTGATGTAAGTAGTTGATGAAAATTTTTGTTATGTTATATATATTTATTTCTATATATTTTCAGATATTAAATTAATTCATGTCGTCAATGTGGGAAAATTAAAATTGTTATATTTCGTTATTATAGTAAATTATTTTTAAAAGAATCACAAAAATATGTTTTATGATTTTCAGCAAATAAATTAACTAAATTACAATTTTTCTACAAATTTTTTGCGTTTTTTTTCAGTCTACTAAAATTCAGCAAAAAATTTATTAATTTTTACCAACGCTTTTTTATTTCTAATCTACTAAGTGTTAGCAAAACTTTTGCTGAATCTAAAAATTTTGTTGATAAAAATCAGCTCGCTGACTTTCAGCAAAAGATTTTGCTGACATTAGCATCTTTTTTGCTAGCATCCTCCTGACTAAAATTTTGCTGACTCAGCAAAATTTTTTGCTGACTTTACAAACTTTTTTGTATGAGTGTATGAAGGCATGAATTTATTGCTTCTTTGAACACATGAAGGAAGCCATACCAAACAAAAAGCATGCTTTCTGGAATTCTTTCGGAAGCACTCGGTAATTAAAGAATGCCTCCCAGAACTGCCTCCTTTTAAGCACTATTTTTTGCTGGGATATTACATCATTTTTTTAGCATCTATATCGCATTAATCGCTCATTAGACTAAGAAAAACATTTTGCTGTTAAAAAAAGAAAATACTGCGCATTAGCTGTTAGATTTACAACTTTGATACATTTTCAATCACCATTTTATGGCATTAGCAATTAGCATCAAAATTGTTCATGTACATTGTACACTGGGGTGGGTCGATTAAAGAAGTAGTGCCAGTAGGGAGTTCAAAATTCCGGTTAAAAGATAAATTATAAAATTATTCATATTAAATAACTATTTAAATATAAAGTTAATAATTATTTAATATTAATAATTTTATAAATTTTTATTTAAGCGGACTTTTGCATTCCCTACTGACACAACTTCTTTAATCGACCCACCTCAGTGTACAATGTACATGAACAATTTTGATGCTAATTCCTATTACCAGAAAATGATGATTTTTTTTTTTTTGTTAGTAAGGTCAAAGGTCACTTTATATAATATAAATAATTATATAAATAACTGCATCAGCTGCAAAAACCACCAAAACCGAATTATCCGCAAAACCTTAGTAATGTACGAACATTCTGAAAATTCACCTCCATTTTGAAATTTGTCACAACTGTAGAGAAGGAAACCATCTTTAACATATATTTTTGTAATTTATAAAAGGGCCGCTTTCAGAGATATAGCCTCCAGACGTATAGGTCAAGAAAAGTGACCTTTCTTAATAAAAAATAATGTTGTATATCAAAGGTAATTTAGTAATTGAGTTGCGTACCTATAAAACTTTTCAAGAAAATTTTTATAGTTCTTTTCCCGAATATCAAGACCTCATATTTCCGTATCCAAATGCGTCAGTGCCTTCAAACTTTGTATTCGTCTTAGTTCTGTGATATACTTTATATTCGGATACAGTGATGTCAAAAACAGCAATATTTTAAGTTAAATTGAGATGGTTCAAGCCATATGCAACAAAAAAATGCATAAATATGCGTTAAACTAAGCATTAATTGCAAAATATGCATAAATTAAAAAAAAAAATGCCTTCATTGCGAATATGCTTTTACGACAAAACGATGTTATTTTTTTACAAATTCTTTGTTCCGAAAAACTTTTTGGTCAAAATCGATTTTGGGCCATTGACTTGTTTGTAGTCAATACCCACCAAAAATAGTGAGGAAAAAAGAGTACTAGAAACACTACAACTGTTGAATCGGATGTTGTTCAAATTTGGGTTTTTCATTGGTGAATTAAACATTTTCTTGTCATAGAAAGGGAGTTGTTCCTTTTAATAACAATCAATGCAAGTTTAAATCAATGAAAAGGATGTTATTTTTCAATTGGTTTTATTTATATTTTAATTTAAAAGTAAATATTGTGGATGGCTTGCTGTTTGAACACACGAACTTGGTCATGCTGACGCTCCACCCCTGAGCTATCGCTTGATATACATGATTGTTCACTTTTAGCAGACTTACGGCCTGTTTTTACAAGACGTGAATACTACCACACGAACGTGTGGCACCCTTACGAATACGTAATAAAATTAGTATTTATAATTCGTTCGTCTGACTTACGTTTGATTACGTAAAGTAAGATTGAAAACATAATGTTTTTCGCATTTTGTTTACTTTTTTATTATACAAATTACACATTTTTCGTTGGTAGATGGCAACCCAACACTGTAAATGATATATGTATAAACAAAAACAGCTGATTTTTGCTTGAAAAAAATTATTTATTTTGTTTAGAAAACAATAAAAGTGGTGATAAAAATATAAAAACACAAACATTGACAAATAAAAATGATCGGGTCAATTGCCATGGGTTTTGATAGTGATTCCAGTGCCAGTGATAATGAAGAAAGTCGTTTTTATTACATTTTTTTGTTAAAAAGTATTTTTGTTTACTTTAATATTAAATTGTGTTGTCTTTGTTCTTTGACGAATGCTTTTTTGTGAACGTCTGTTTTTGACGTTTGTGACGTTTCAAATCGCAATGTGGAAACCAAAAAAAGAGACGAAAACGACAACTCTTACGTTTTCACTCAATTCCCAAAATGAATTTCTTCACTCATTTACACGAATTTTTTGAGTGACACGTCTTCCAAAACAGGCCAGTTTTTCTTGTTTGATGACATAAACAAAAATAATGCATGCATGCAGTGTTGCCAGGTTTGCTGAGCATAAAAACGTCACATTTTCCAGAAAAAAATCGTCACAGTCGTCATCATATTAGTAACTATCGTCAAAAAATAGTTAAAAAAAAATATTTTTCGAAGTGGTATAAAGTTTAAAAAAAAATAAAATACAACAATGTAATTTACATTTCAAATGCTAACGTGCTATCGTTGTAATATAACACGATTTTTGACACTTTTCTTTGGTTTAAACTTCGAAAATCATATATTACACTTTACCACTTAAAATATGTTTAAATCTTAAATTCTTTTTCAAAATTTGTAAATCCTTTAAAAATTTTATTTTTTACTTATTAAATTTTGACTAAATTTGGACTTCCATTAACGAGTTAATTTTTATTTATTTTATTTATTTATTTGAAAGTTAGTTATAAACTAGCACAACTAGATTGATATCTTATAAATGACAGTTGCTAGGAGTGTAAATATATACATTTTGAATGGATATTGAAATAAACTGATTATCAAATTAAAATCGCTTTACATTTGATAACATAGTCTAAAACTTTTCATTATTTCATGTTTTTCATTTTGGGTTCGGCTTTGATATTTCGAAATATAAATTATTTTTACTAAAAAATTGTTTATTACTGCATGTTTTATCATTTTCAAATATAAATTGTGAATAATTGAAGTTCTATTTTGAAACACTTTATTTATATTATTATGCCGGTTTTTAAAGCACCGCATTTGTTTTTGGATTTATTTTGTTTCATTTAAAATTATATTTATTCGATCTTTCAATATTTTATAAATATGAATATTCGGGCTAGAGGTCTGTATAATTCGCGAAAAATTCCATGCTTTGTTTTTTAGTTTGAAAATTTTTAATTTTGTTTAAATCTAACACTAATTAAATTTTATAAAAATGTAACAAAATAAATTTTATAAAAATATAAGCACACACTGAATTAAGCTAAACCCATAATGAATTTAAAAAAATTAAATTCGTTTAGGATTTAGTTTTATTACATCTAGTATTTGCATTTTGCAAACTTGTATTTTACATCATATTAGCAAATAAAGGTTAGATTTCGATAAAAAAATAATGTTATTTTTAAAAGTTTAATATAATTTTTATTAGTAATAAAAATTATGTTTTTTTCAACCTTTAATTGTGCAATGTTAATTGTTTCAACCTTTAATGGTGTATCCCTTGTGTCCGTAAAATTTTTCAATAAAAATGTTTTCTTCTTCTTCTTCCTGTAAAGAGAAGACCCTACGGGTCAAAAGTCGGGACATCAGAATTCGTTTTAGAGGTATGGTTCCTTTGGCAAAGTTTCTTATTTTGATCCCTAGAATACGATTTTCCTTGAACTCAACGTTTTTTTTTTTGCCTCCATACAAATCGACCCGGCCTAATGACTACCTTTGGTAAATATTCAATACACGTTGTTGTTTATTTTGCTTTGATATATACATTTGTTAAAAACAAAATGTATAGGGGAAGTAGTAAACAATACCATACTTTGTCTTTTATACAACTTTAATATAATTTTTATTAAAAATAATAATTATGTTTTTTTCGACCTTTAATTGTGCAATGAAAATGAAAATTATTCAAGTTCGAGTCCATACTCTATATTTCTTTATTAGTATATTGTCCTAACAAATAATCTATAGTTTTTGTTTTAAAATTTATTCTTTTACCCTTTCAGGAATGTGTTGATAAACTCTTTAGATTATTTGTTAGGACAATATCCTAATAAAGAACTTGAATAATTTTCATTGTTTTTTTTTTTTTTTAATTTTTAACGAAATAATATAATAGATCCGTCGATTTTCTGAGAATGATAAATAAATAGGTGTTGCTGACATATTAAACTATTGGTGCGCCCCGGTAGGCTAGTTAGTAGCGTGCTGGCTTATCAGTGCGGGGGTCGTAAATTCGATTCCCACCAGAGGCACTGGTCTGTTTTCGCTACAACGAGCCGAAAGCCATAGTAGCTAGAGCTCGGTTAGGGTAATAGTGTATAATTTGTAACTATATGATTATTAATTAATAAAATAAAAAAATAAAATAAATATTCAACTATTGTCAAAAAATCGTCATTTTGGAAGCAAAAATCGTCCAATCGTAATTTATTTAGCTTATTAAATATCGTCAAAATAACAATAAATCGTCAAACCTTGCAACTCTGCATGCATGCATAAATATGTTTTTAAATAAAGTTGTTTTTTTTTTAGTAAGAATTTATCAATACAGATTTTTCTAAAGCTGAAAATCTAAAAGAATAGAAAATTTATCAACAATATTCTAACTTCCCTCGCAAAAATCTGTTCCTGGAACCGCGACTGATGTCAGCACACCAATAACGGGATTCGAAAATTGCAAACTTAAAACGAATTGGCGTAATTTTTTTTCAAATGTATGTTTTTTTGCGTTGACATTCACAATAATATTTGAAATTATCTAGCGTATTGCGTGACTGAGTTACTTTGTAAACAGCACCTCCGAGTCAAAAAGCCACTTTAAGAATTTTAAACGCAAACATTTTAGTACTTTTTAAAAATGTTGTGAAATTTAAATATTTCGTTCTGCATTTTTTTTTTTATAAAAAAGACATTACTCGATAACATAGTTAGGTATCTAAAGTAAATTCTTACGACGGACTAAATTGATAAAGTGCAAAAAAGTTTAATTAATTTCATTCATAGTGGCTACAGTTGCAGTTTTTTCCAAACACACTTTTCTTTGTGACAACTAAAGCGCTGTTATAATTCCGCCAAAAAGTACATCAAATAAAATGAACTTATAACTAAAATAGAAAAAGGCATCAAAAGATTCTAAGGACTTTAAATTTTATGGAGCAAACAAAATTTTCATAACATCAAAAAGCATCCTAATATAAAATTTTTAATATTGCGAATTTAAAAGTTATCGAAATTGTTCCCTGTTGGCCATGTCTGAAAGATATTTCTGACGACGGGTGCAAAACACAAAGTACATCAATTCACTTTGACGACAATCCATGCCAATTTTAGACGACTTTTTCATGTTTTCGAAATCGCATAAGACGAACGCACTCATATTAATAGTTGGCAAATTCTCATCGATGAAATTGTATTTAAAAATGCAATTTTTGAAGTTAAACTTTATTAAAATGATTCTAAATATTCAAAAAAACAAATGAAATAAGAACAAATATTTAAAAAAAAAATTCTTGAACCTAAACAAGATTTTTCTGAATTTTTGTATCCTTCCTAAGACGAATATCATGTGAAAACCCCATATCAATTTTTTTGGTGCAGTTTTTAAGCTTTTAGAATAATGTGACATTGAGATCTTTGAATCAATATGTGGCAATGACAAAGTGACGGCAAATGATCATAAAAAAAAGTCAATGACAATTTACACGATCAGAACGTCATCAACGATTTGTTTCCAATACAGTTTGTCAATTAATTGTTTTCAAAATAAAAATATTTAAAAAATTAATGAATAACATAAAACAGGGGGGGGGGGGGGGTGGGCCCCACCTGATACTCCTCATTACCCTTCAAGTTTTGAGAATGTACAATTTTTGGGTACCTAAGTTTTTTAGCGTAGAACAATTTTTACAATAAAGATAATGCATTTTTGTAACAAACATAATAAACAACAAATCAAGTTATATCAGTGGGTTTCTATCCATCTCAGACTCTCTCAATCTGCCCTCATTTTATTTGTTCGTAAACTCTTTGAATAATAATTTAATAAAATTTTAATACATTAAATACAACATAAAATTAAAATTTTCACAATTTGTTAAATAAGTTTTGGGACTTTAGCACATTTAATTACTATAAAATACATTAAATTTTAATAGAAAATAACAAAATAAAAGTGAGTGTTTAAGCAACAATTTTTTCTCAACATGTTGCAATTACTTTTCAATGCAACAAAAAAAATGTTTTCATTTGCGTCATTATGTTGCAAAGAAGCGTGTGAAGGGTAGTTTCTCTATTTGATTATAGCCTTTGGTTATATTTTAACGTATTGACGATAAATTTGCGAGGTCAAATTTATCGTCAATACTTTAGCGGAAAACTCCAAAAATAAAATAGGTATACCACTTTTCCTGAACTTACTGTTTTTTTTCGTATTTTTTCACAAAATCTTATTTAAAATGTTATAAAAGAAAATTTTAGTCTCTAATCGACAAGGTTTTTACTCAAATATTCAAAACAAAACATTAATTTTGATTGAATTGATATCAGATTTAATGATATTTACATTGTCATTAAGATATATTTTCAGTGAGTATTTTGCAAATAAAACATTCTATATTTCACTTCGAGGAATAATCAAAATTGCCAAATTGAAAGTTTGTTTAAAAGAACAGCCCACAAAAATCCGATATATATCTATTCTGAATTTTTTTTAGACATAACATTATGGGTTAAACACCAAGCCAAGCATGTATCAATTATTCGATTTTTAACAAACGCCACATTTATATGAAACGGCAAAATAAATTGCCATAAAACTTAATGTGCGCAAGTGGAAAATTATTAGCCCTTTGTAGCACAGTGGCATGTCGAAATTGAAATGTGCTTTAAATTATACCAGAGCCTGAATAAAGTTAGAATGCATAGAGACGTTAAATTGATGCTGAGCCGTGTATTCAAAATTAAATTTGGTCCTGTTATTAACTTAGCTGAAGAGAAAGCGTTACATTTTTAAAATAATTCCATAATAATTGTACCTTTCCTTAGCAAAAGTTTGTATGGCCGGCAGTTCGGCAGCAATATTTGGACAAATATTGGACTTTTAACTATAAGAGTTATATTAATATGACTGAATTTATATTATTATGACCCCCGTTTAAAAAAAATTGCGGTTTCAATGTCATTAAAATTTTGATTTAGTGAATTTTTAAAGTTCATATATTTTGAAATTACAAATACTTATCAGAAAATTATTGGAAATAAGTTTTAAATAAGTATTTACCAAAAAAAAAAAAAAATTAAGAATATTGAAATTATAAATTTTTATTTTCATAAAATTTCTAAATACTGCAATGAAAACTATTCAAGTTCGAGGCCATACTATATATTTCTTTATTAGAATATAATCTACACACAAAAAAATAATTTTCATATTTGATTACGAAAATCGCGTATTCAATTACAAAAATTGTTGTATTTCCTGTGATGATGGTTTTTGCACTATTGATTACAAAAATTGTAAATGTGTTATTGAATATTCGTTTTTTAGTCAATAACAAAATTATTTGAATGAATGACAAAAGTTGTTGAATTTAATTGCGTTTTCAATAAAAAAAATTATTTATTTTAATACAAGAGAGAATTCAAATAAATAAATAATCAAATCAATTACATGTGCTATTAAATTTTGACCAAATTTCAATGACAAAGTAATTGAATAGAAATAGAATTTAATAAAAAACATGCGTTGATTTGATAAATAGTTGAATTGATTTTTTATAGTCCCTGTAAAAAAAACTACTAAAAAATGGTTTTAATTAATTTTATTGAAAAAAACAACAAAAACATTACAAAAATAAATTCCAGTCTGTAAAAAAGTAATTAAAAATAATTATTTTGTATTAATATGAACATAAATAAGAATTTCATAAACAATTACATGTAAATATTTTACATAAAATTAAGGTTTACTTAAATTTAAAATTTAATTTTTAACTGTAAATATTTTGCTAAATTATGTGTTACTTGGCACTTCATAGAAAAACATTTGTAAAAAATTGTAAAATATCTCGGATTCCTTTGGAAACTCAAGGTTAAAGACAAAAAAAGTTTAAAATAAAATATCTACAGCTGTTACACGTTTAACATGGAATAATTTATGCCATCGAAAAAAAGACACATTTCTTTAACTTCTACTATACTACCAATAATTAATAATCTTGGTTGAATGTTTGGGATTTGTAGTTTTAGTTTTATGCTATAAACACATAGACCACAGGAGGCTACAGAGCTACACGACTACAAATGCCGTTCACTGCAATCGTCGCCGTGTGATCAGCTACTTATTATTTTGGAAACGACAGAAACATAGTAAACAGCTGTTTTTTATACAAATGAATTTTTATTTCAGTAGTGCCAATTGCATCTTTTTTTTTGCTTTATTAAAATAGAACAACATGCATGGTTGTAGACACGTATACAAAGTTGACTTAATAACATAATTATAATACATTATTACAACGTAAAAATAAATTTATCTAACCCCTCTTGAATATTAATGCAATTATAGCATTTAATGTTGCAAACGTTTTGTAGCCAACAAAAATAGAAATTATCCTAAGTTGACTACAGCGGCAAAAGTAGTCGGGTGGCCGTGTAGCTGTGTTGGTGCCAAAATAATCCTTTTCGTATAAACGTGTGTATTTTATTTTTGACAGGCTGTAGTCGTGTAGCTGCAGTCATCTATGTGTTTATAGCATAACGTTTAATTCCTCTTGGGAACTGGCAATTAGAGCAACGTAATTTTGAGAATCTGTTTCCGCTGTATCTGTTTTCTAAATTTGGCTCCATTCTTATCCGTCATAACCTTTTGATGAAGTCGGAAAAAATTGTGCAGATGCCAGAAAATACAAAGCGTTTTATTACCTTATGATAAAAAATTCGAATATATATTATTTACCTGCATCATAAGAATTTAAATCTTGCTATTGCTTCGAAGCAAAAGCACTGGTAACTTTGGTTTTAAGTATACATACGAGTAGGTATAATATTTTTCTCGTAAAATGACCATTTTGATTTTAAATCTTTAGCATCGACATATTATAGACCAAAATCGATAACAATCTGTAATGAGTACTAACAAATATACATATACAAGTGCAGATAACACATGCAAAAAATATATTTTTTGTTCTTATCAATCTGAACCCAGACGGTTTTAAATATTCTGGCCATTCCTTTAAAATTTCTTCCGTTGAATTAGATTTATGTATATATATTTTTAAAACACTATATTTTTCCTTATGTATTTATTTCACAACACTTCACTTTTCGCATCAAAAATGATGTTCTCACAACAAAGTTCAAAGAGCAACGAAACTAAGTACAAAGAGCAACAATTAATTTGTTACGCTTTTCTTGTTGTGGCATGATCATTTACACATAAGAAATTAGAAACAAACTAGAATAAAAAATGTAAATTAAAGCAGTCCATGAAAAAATTTCAAAACTTCAAAAATACATATATTTTTCATTGATATAAGTATTTTGTTTGTTGAAAATGCAAATTTTTTCAATTATTTATTTAACAACAGCGAGTTATTGAGTGTTATTCTGAGAGTTGCAATATTGATAATCAAAATATTTGAATCAATTACGAAGGGTTTTTGATTTTAACATTAGTTTTAAACATACTGTGTTGTTAAAATGTTTTCTGATCTTTTTTTCCTGTGTATAGAGTTTTTATTAATTTATTAATTTATTTATTTTAATTTATTAATTGACCACGGGGATTTTCTGGGTTCCCGTCTTCACAACACGTTTTAAATTTTAGTGCAATATTTTTTAGTCAACTCCTTTTTTCAGATTTGCAAAGACACTTTAAACCTTTAACGTGATACGTGCTTTAGTAACCGGTCTTATTTTCACCTACCACAGGCCTGGTACTGTCAGACCCATTACGAAATAGAGACTTTTATACCGATCACGTGACTGGAAACCGGCACTGTTAGAAACTGGGCATCTGCTCATCTATCAATATCATAGATATTTTAAGAACCGGTCCTGTTTTAACATATCACGACAGGTCCAATCTCCCAACTGAACCCATTTCCCCACCAGCATTATGAGGAGCTTGGCTTACATTGGGAGCATCCATTATTTTGTTTGCCTTATACCACATATTTATTTTGATCAGTTTTGTTATATATTTCCTATATACTTCCAATAGTACAAAAAATACAATTAAAATATTTTTTCTACCCGACTTTGAAGATGTTGTTGCTTTTGTTTTGCGCGACACTGTAAGTGCATAAAACATAAATAATTATTTATGTTTTATGCCCTTACTTATTATAATTAAAAAAAAATCCCAAAAAACTCATTCGTTTTTGTTATTTATTAATTTTTCGAAATATTTTCAATTTGAAAATAATTAATTGACAAACTGTATGTCTTCAACGAATATCTATTGTCGTTTATACATCGTCAAGAATGCCTTTAACACAGAGCCAACTGGGAATATCTGTGAAAACACAGAAATATTAGTTGTTTTTGTTGTTTACCGCAGGAAATATGTATGATACCAAAACTACATCAATTGACTCAGCCAAAGATATTGCCATTACCATGGTCATCTGTAAATTTATGACATTAAAGCGCTTTCTATGGTGCACCTGCGGCACTAAATTCAAATGCAGCAACGTAAATGTCTGTATGTTTGCCATGTGTGTACGTACCTTTAAATACCACCATCTCGTTAGAACATTCATACAACTCGAGATAATCAAGAGGAAAAACTTGGACAGATAAAGAAAAGCGAAATACGAAAAACTTTGAAATAAAACATACAATTGCAAATTGAAATAATTGTTAATTAAATAAGCCATTTGTAAGCAATTTCTGATTCAAATATATATCCCCCACTCTGCGCGCATCCATCATCCCAGCAAAAGTTGGATAAAAGTACTTTCAGCTTTATTATTAACGCATTACTGCATGGTGTAACATATATGGAACGAAGAACTTGAACTTATGTGTCACCCCGTGTATGAATCAAATTCAAACATTTTTTTTTCAATTAATATTAGTCAACAACTAAATTTTAATAGCAATTATTTCTGGAGTAATGATAAATTTGGAAATAGATGAATTTTAATGGCAAACCACGACCATTTTTCATCCGTCCGTAAACTCGAAAAGTTGAGTGTTTTTTGTAAAAGTATAAAAAAGCTTAATAATCATAAAACTCATAATGTATTCTTAAATTGAAAAATATAAACACTTTTTTTAAAACTCGCGAAATATTTGTTTTTTTTTTTTTTAATTTCGATTCGTTACGGAAATAGTAAAAAAGAAGCAAATTTGCCATAAATATATAATAATATTACCAAAAGTTTATTTTTCGCTCTTCCGAGGTCAAGATCATTTGTTTTTTGTTAAAAAAAAACGTGCAATGTTTATTTATTAATTTTTTACTTCTCATCAAGTAAATAAAACAATACGGGTAAAGCGTTGATCATTTCCCTTCAAAAATTATAATTTGGGTAAATCTTCTACCACTTCTACATTGGCCCCCTGAAGATTTTCGTTGACGCGAAATTAAACATATAAGGCGCTGCCAGTAGATAATGTCTGGATTAAATTAGCGGATGAAGACATTTTTATTAATAAATAAACATTGCACGGTTTTTGTTTAACAAAAAACAAATAATCTTGAACTTCAATATTCTTGATCACATCATAATTTATGATAAAAGATCAAAAAATAGACTTTTGGTTTTAATTTTTTAAAATTTAAAAGAAAAACATTTGAAAATTGTTGTTTATTTAATAAAAACACGGTGCATTATAACTAGAGATTACAGCCTGTCCACGAACAATGTTTATTAACTAATAAAAATGAATTATTTTGAATTTGAATTAGTTCAATTCTTCCAATTTCGGTTTTTACTTCTCATCGAGTAAATAAAACAATACGATTAAAGAGTTGACATTTTTCCTTAATAATTATAATTTGGGCAAATCTTCTATCCTTTCTACAATGGCCCTCTGTAAAATTACGTTGACGCGAAATGAAACATGCAAGGACCTGTCAGTAGATAAATTCGGCATTAAATTAGCGCATCAAGACATTTTTAATTAGTGAATAAACATTGCACGGTTTTTTTTGTTTAACAAAAAACAAATGATCTTGAACTTAAATAATCTTGCTCACATCATAATATATAATAATATTTGTCACATTATTTCGCTTAATGAATTTTTTTAGTATTATCTTCCAAATGGTTAAGAACA
This sequence comes from Delia radicum, assembly GCA_021234595.1. Lineage (NCBI taxonomy): Eukaryota > Metazoa > Arthropoda > Insecta > Diptera > Anthomyiidae > Delia > Delia radicum. The sequence continues at coordinate 56,428,284 of CM037855.1, read as the reverse complement.
GATAAAGAGATGTGAATTTTCATGCTTCAAAAGTGTCGAAAAATCACGGTTTTTTGCGAAAATGCACTTTTTATGCCTTCATATGATTTTGTTACATATATGTAACGAATCGTTATCCTTCAATAAAGTTCTTAAAATGAAATCATATGAAAATAATGAAATAGGTATATTTATTTTTTTCATTTTCTACCAAAATATTAAATATAAAATAATGTGTTTCCGAAAAGGGCAGTGACTTTCATTCAAATGCAAGTTTGTAGTCAGTAGCACAAAACCGATTTTGAACAAATACTTTTCCGAATCAAAGAATGTGCAACAAAATGCCACCGATTTGTTGTTGCATATTTTTGCACATTCTTGTATAAATGCATATTTTCTATAACTGCAAAATTTGGCATTTTTTGTTGCATGTTTTCAATTAAATTGCATATTTTTTCATATTTTGTAAAAATTAAAAATATTTAATTAAAAATAAAGAAGATAGTATTTATAATATAAAAGAAGATAGCATCTTGTTGTCATTTGTTAGACATTTATGTTGGATTTAATTTGTAACTAACGCTTTCTGGTGAGAAATTGGTTTTTAAAAATCCAAAAATTTTAAGTGCATTTTTTTTTATATTTGTTGCATATTTTTGGATTTTATGTGTATATTTTTTGGTTTCTAGCGCATATTTCGATTTAAGTGAATATTTAAAACCATTTCATTATAACGGTAGTTGCCTACCACTCCCACCTCTGGACCTATATTAATATTGTAAAACTACGATTTCAATACTGGCATGTGTCTTCTTAATTTCAAAAGTTGACCCACTGAATTTTGTTATATCTACAAAATACCGTTATAAATCGGCATTTCGGTATTTTAGCGTTATTTTAACTTTAGTTCAAGGTATTTTAAAATGAAACCGGTAAAATAGTGAAATAAGACCGCCTATACAAGGACAAAAACGCCTTTATTGGCATTGCTTTTCTAAAATTTTCATTTCCGTGTTGATGTAACTGTGGTAGCCAATAACCGTTTTTATGAAAATGTATTGAATGTGTTAAACGCATATTTTGGATTTTTACTTCATACTTTAAGTACATATTTCAAATGTATTACGGCATGCAATTTCCAAACATAAAACAATGATGGAACTTTTTTTCTGTAAATCTATTTTAAGACATTACATTTTTCTTTTGTCTAATACCTCATTTATACTACAATTAAAAGTAGTAGTTAAATAGTCAAATTCCATTGGTTGTAGTACAAAATGTAGTACATATAAAACCCCGTTAATACAATCACACAAGTGCTTTATACATGTCAGAAAAGTGTGTTCTAAAGCAAATGTATAATGTGTGTGAACACAATTCGTTACACACGTGCTAAAATATAGACACACATTTAAAAATATCGACACATTTTCAGACAAGCTTTATTTTTTTAAATATTTCATAAAGTTACCAGATGTCTTAAGACAAGTGTTGTGTTATACACAAATGAAAGTAAACAAAGATTAAAATCAAAAATTTAAAAAAAAATAAATTATTAGAAGAAAAAAATACCTGTTTAAATGTATTTTTGTGTGTGTTGATAAGAGGCTGAACAATTAAACGATTTTTCTTTTATACATTTTTGACATACAGAGAATTTTATCGCACTTGTACATTATACTTGTGTGAAGTAAAGTGTAGACACATGTGTACAAATGAAAACGGGGCTTAAGCAAACGAGTAAGGCATACACATGTTATTGCATGTTTCGGCAGCAGTCGCCTGGTAATCTGAAAATCTATGGTCACGATCGATTACAAAACATTTATATTTCGTTAGCCACTTTTTCGTAAGCTAGCCGGTAAGCATAACATATTACTTTTGGGGATATCTCATATAAAGACGGTTAGATCTATAATATGAAGGGTAATTTGGTGCAAACCTTTGAGTTTGAGTTACTAAACTCATTGTGTCTGTTTGCTGGGATATGACTATCAGTCTGTCGGTGGAGATTAAAGCTGATACAGTGTTCTCCGCTAAAACGCACCCACCTTTGATAGAAAATTTATGAAATCGTCTGAGGGAAAAAATGGAAAAAGAGAAATCGGTGCATGTTAAATACCAATTTTATTACTGACCCTTTAAATTTGACGTTTTCAAATTATAGTACACAAATTAAAATACAACCACAAGTTCACATGTGTACGATTTCTTGAAAAATAGTGCGATAGCCCTTATCTTGTTTAAATGTTAAAAAGTTGGGTTTTAGGGTTTAACAATTGGGGTCAACAATTACAATTATTGGAAAGAGATTTTAAAGACACATCCGCCTATATGTTGTTTTTGTAAAATTTCGCTTTAATGTTGTCGTTGTTGGAAAAAAATGTACTAATTCTAGGATACTTTATAAGGGAATGTATTTTAGTGTCACGACCAAATTGACATATGATAATCCTTATTAAGTTTAAGTGGACACGTATTTTTTCTTTTTTCAATTTTCCGGCTATTTTGGATTTGAACGTAATTTTGCCGAAGTACAGTTTTGGGTGCATTTCGACGAACTGTGTGATTAAAACATAGGCAACATGAACTTCGAACTTCATATTTTTCAGAGTACTTTAAAACTGTATTAGCCGAATTCATGTAATGTCGTATATTACTCGATTAATCGATGAATGTTAATCAAACAATTGTTTGAGTAACTTAAAATGCACAATTTACAGTAACGAATAAATCGAACACGTTTGGTCGATTAATCGCGTAAATCAAAATATGTTCTATTTTAGTTTATATTTTATAAAAAAAAACCTTAAATTGCTTCGTATTAAAAAAATATATATATTTTTTTAATATAAACCCTTATGACAGTTACAGTTTTAACTTAAATATTATTCGTTTTAATCAGGAGTATAACCTTTGAGCATGGCACCAATATATGGGCAATTCTGTACTGAGAGAAAAATATTATTCATTGGTCATTTTGGGGAAAAAACATTCCGCACCGAGACCGATGCCTATTTATAGCAAATTTTTAAAACCAGCCTTGAACAATTACATACATTATTATACTCTAATGCAGGGTTATTGAAACTATAAAAAAATTAAATACAAAAAGTTCCGATTTCCTAAAATTAAGCAAAATTTTTCATATATCTAAATACTCAAATAAAAAATACAAAAATCGCACAACTATTAGATCCTGTTAACATTTTGTTGTAAGATTCGAATCGAACTAAATTCATCATCACCTTTTGGTGTTACACCTCGGATTGGGCCGTTCACTCTTTTCTTTAAATCACATACATTAAAAATTGTCCGTAAAAAAAAAAAAAACGATAAAAATTCTGTCTTTCGATTTGTTTTTTATTAACGACGGAGAAAAGTAATAAAATTTTTATATTTTTCCAAGGTATGCAAAAAATGCTTAAAGTCGAACTTGACAGAAGCGTTAAAAAAAATGTTAAAAACCTCAATTGTACGCATATCTCATACTTGGGACAATTTTTTTTTTTTAAGAAAAGCAAGACACTTCTTGATTTCTTTGGAAAAGGGATAGTGGAGAGATGAAAGGTGAGGAAAGATGAAAGGCATTAAACATGGCAACACTGTAATTGCGCGAGATGATGTCTTAGAACAGTTGCTACTCGCCAACTAATGGAGAGTTGGTTAACTTATTGAAGGTTTTTAGTTTATAGCCCTAATTCATTATTTTACTTCTGTGGGGTTAAGGGCTATGGGAACACCGACGGTTGGCGCTGCTATACATATGTGGGATAGAAAACGCATATATACTATTTTTGTAAACTGATGTTGTAGTCGCCGGAAATCGAATCCGTGACCGTCCAACAGAAATTTATTTGCAAATTTAAACAAAAACCCTACAGTTGCTTACTTAACGGATTAGTCATGATCCATCATGACTACTCCATTACCAAACTAACACTTTTTATAAACAATTAAATTTTTATTTAATTACAATTGGTTGTGTTAGACGCATTGGTGATTACAATTGGTGTAATCAATGCCAATTAAAAAAACTTCATTGGCATTGGAATGATATTGAAACTCTTTGGCATTGATCAACAGTAATGCCAATTAAATTTAAATACCAATGAAAAATTCCCAAGTATGGTATATTCATTATTTAATACCACATTTATATCACATCAAAAAACTAGTAGTTTTTGAAATTATATGAAATTTTACAAAATGTCCAAAGTCATCGAAAATTGGACCTCCAGATTAGACTACGTCCGAGCCAGCCGTGGCAGTCATATGCCATATTTAAATTATAATGCCAAAAGATTATCTTTCGAATACAGTAAATTTCATGTCAATTTAAAAAATTCATCTTTGTTTTATTCCATTTCAAAGTTCTATATCTCCATAAAAAAAACACCCTTTACAAACATCTTCGTCTGAAGACGATATATGATTTTCTGTCGACTTATTTTCTAAATACTTTCGCGACATTGGTTGTTCTTTCTGTTTTTTTTTTTTCTTTGATGAAGTTTTTAACCTGAGACTGCCTGTATTTCTTCACGAGCACGTTTTTTAACTTTCGAATTTACAATATAATGATAACGGTGCTTTTCGTAGGCTTTTGAGCTCTGTTAATGTTTAAAAACTTCTTTGGCGTATGCCTCGTTCCTATATTAAATTTTAATTTTCAATAAAATTCTAATTTAACTTCAACTGTCAACACCAATGAAAAAAATAAATGACTATTTTAGGGTCATGAAAAGTACCATCTGGGGGTGTTTGAAGTATTTTTTGAGAGTTACTAAAAATTGGTACAAAAGGAAAATATCAATAAAATCGTTTTAGAATATCGTTATGCAAAATCGCAAATTTAGCTTATTTTATATGACCCAACAAAATTATGTTCAACAACTTTTCAAACAAAAAACTATTTTTTCTATGCTCTAGAAAAACTAGCAAATATTTTGTCTTCGAGAGTGCATAGAAAACTGCATCTATACAAACCACAACAATGACAGAAAGCATAAGGTGCTGCTACATCATGCAAAAATTTTATTCGCAATGTCCATCCTGGGGCTCTGTCCCATAAACAAATTTATCTTTCAACTACTTACATATATTGTTGTCTAAATAATGGCATCTTTTAAGGGAAGAAAAATGCAGCAAATGCATTCTAGATACGAAACAAAAAAATTACAATATTCAACCCTTTGCATGTATACACATTGTTTGCGTCCTTTTGTCGTATGTATGAAAAACAGATACAAAAATCTTAAATGGTTGCTTTTTTTACAAGAGTTGTGCTTTTTAATATCATTTTCCTTGTATCTACTAGATATTGACATGCCACGATATCTACTTCATTCTGCGTATATCTTTCAATCTGGTTGTCTTCCATACTATTAATGTGCTTATCAGCACAATTTTTGTAGCAAAATAAATTAGTAAACATTAATAAAATATAAGTAAAACATTAGTTCAAAACAGTTAAGTGCTGAATAAGTATAACTGAAGCTTTTGCTGAAAATAAAATTTCAGCAACACATTTGGCTGAAAATTAGTATACTTGATTTACAAGACGTTTTACTAACTTTTCTTCTTACTTATTTTTATGAGTGCAGGGCTCCGATGTTAATGTATTAATAATCATCAGGTCAAAGACTTTCATCTAAATCAGGAGTGCCCAAGAGTTCCTTATGGAAGAGCAAACACCAATATATTTAAAGAAAAACTAATTTTTATTCAATATTTTTTGTTGTAAAAACCAATACATACAAAGAAAAAAATATTTCAATGTTTACCAGCAAAGCATACGAAGTTGCTTTGCGCTTGCGTGTATACAATGAAGAACGACAAAAAAACTAATAAGACAAAGTTGTTTGTGTATTTCGTATTGCTAGTGCTGAGTGCTCTATGTGTATTAAAACACACAGCCTATAGCTAAGTGTTTTTACAAAAACAAATGAGCACGAAGCGCATAGGGCTTGGGCACCCTTGATCTAAATTATGCCCTTAAAATATGCAGTAAAAAATTCGCAATATGTTCTTAAAAATAAAAAAAAAAACTTCGCACTAAAAATACAAATGTATGCAGCAAAAATCTAAAATATTTGAATTTTTCGGTTCTTAAAAATCGTAAGAGCGGTGGAGTAAAAACCCAGTTTGAAATAAAAAATGAGTATTTAAATTTCTTGTTTCAATTTAGTGCTTTATTAAGGTTTCTACATTTTTCCTTTTAATTATTTTAAATATAATTTTAATTCTACAAAATATGCAATAATAATCATAAAAAATTTAAAAAAATCTGCACTTAAAGTCAAGATAAGCATTTGTACCAAAATATGCAAACAACAAATCAATGCAATTTTATTGCGAATTATTTGATTAGTAAAAGTTATTCTCCAAAATTGCCTTTGGGCTAATGACTATAAACATTCATTGGCATGAAAGTCGCTGCCTTGAAAATCATGTTTTATGTACATAAAATATGAATTAAAAATCACAAAGTATGTACTTACAATTTTAAAAATATGCATTTAATATCGATTGTTTTCATCTTTTTGCAACAATTTAAGAACTTTTTGTCTTAAAAGCTGTATGGGCCTATAACTTTAACAAATGATTTTATTGATTTTACACATAGAGAAAAATTTAGCCATTTGCCAACTGAAATTCGGTTGTTACGACTGAACGCGGTTGGTACAACTGAAAATTGCAATTCGCAATTAATTCGGTTAATACAACTGACATTTAATTGCAACAACCATAATATTCCGAAATCACCGTTAATTATAGTTTTACTATCCGAATTTATTGGTTATGGCCACCAAAGTACACTTTTCAATTCGGTTGGCACTTTATTTTTCTGTGTGTAGACTTTTTGTAATCGAGGTTAAGAAATAAAGAAACAAAATGCTTTAAGCTCTTAGAGTTAAAAAATATTCGAGAAACAACATGCTTTAAGCTCTGTTGAAACTCTTTGAGTTTAAAAAATATACGACTTTCGATTTCAAAATCTTAATTTTTCACCTTGAACAAATCTTTCATTATCAAAAGAACATGTCATTCTGTGTCATTTTCATGACTTTTAACACTTTAGTATTCATAAATTAAATTCGTTGCATTTTTAGTTTTGTAATTAAAATAGTACAAAATGTATCACTCAATCAAATTAGCGTGTGGACCGATTTAATTTAGGCGAATTTGGAACAAAACAACACTGAAAAAATAAAATTTCTGTGTTCAATAAAACTAAAATGTTTCAAAGCAAATTTTTTGTTTTAAAAATAATTTTTAAACAAAATTATTTTGGAATACTTTAGAGACATTACATGGGTGCCAATACGATTGAAATAGGAATGATAATAAAAGAAAATGAAATCTTAATTTTTGAATGTCGAATCAAATACTTATGCCCAGTTTTTCACTTCGTATTTAAATGCTATTTGGACTTTAAGTTCTATTTAAATACACACGTCAGTTTCTAACTTCAAATTTAAATCACATTTAAGTGACCAATCTTGGGCATTAATTTGTTATATTTTTTTGGGAAGGGTGAAAATTAAAATAAAAATTACTGACTTTACAAACAAATTCGTTTGCTCTTCTTTGATATAATTTTTTGATTTGATTTTGATATAAACGAATATTTTACATATTTCGCTTTAAATATATTATATCATATAATTTTTTTTGCTTTAAATTCATATTTGTATTACATATTTCTACTTATTTTGCATATTACTATTGAATTTTGCTTAGCTTTCCGTAAAAAGCACTTTTTAAATGTAAATGATTTTATAATTTTATATTTGACCAACGATCATATATACGAAAGAGGATCCAGCCCCTTTTCAGAGTTCTATTAAATTTAATATGCAAACTTTGATTATGAGAAACAGGTTTTAGTGATTTTTTAAATGCGTATTTAAAATTTTTTGTTAACTATGCAAAACGTATGCAGAGAATATTTAGAAGATGACAATTTAACTTAAAAGTTTAATTAAAATTGCTTAAAAACATGAAAATATTTAATAAAACAAATTTAAGTGCATTTTTTAATTTTTTAGTGCATATTTTAAGATTTTACATGCATATTAAAGGCGCCTAAAACACCCTTTTTTAGTGCATGAAGTTCCTGGTAATTACGAATTGTCAGTCTAAAACATAGAATGTAAAAATTAATTAATTGGAAGTACAAACCGATTAATTTAGTAACTTCGTTAGGAAATTTGCATCTATTGTTAAGTTTTCTTCTTTAATTTAACTCTAATTCCTTTAAAATACATTATAAAGGGTCCGCCATCTAACGTTTTTTTTCAACTAGTGCTTATTTCGTGAATGGTAACACTTAGCTCATGTCTGATTTGACAGATAATTAGTTTTATCCTTCCGCTGAACGAATATGGTTGTGTATACGCTTGAACAACGCTGGGAAATATTTCGACATTACTTTGCAAATCATGGTAATGAGCAAGGAGTGGCCGTTACAGTCAATGGCGATCGTTATCGGGGCCATGTTGAACGAATTTTTGTTCACAAAAATTGAAGAGGAGGATATTGGCAACATTTGGTTTCAACAGGACGGCGCTACGTGCCACACAGCCAAAGCTACACTCGATGTTTTGCGCCCTGTTTTTGAAGATCGCATTATCAGCCGCAGAGCTGATGTCGTCTGGCCACCTCGGAGCTGCAATTTGACACCGTTGGACTATTATTTGTGGGGTGCCGTCAAAGATAAGTGTTACGCCAACAAGCCAGAGACAATTGACGCTTTAAAGGACAATATTCGTGAAGCCATTGGTGAAATACAGCTGCACACAATCGATAATGTGCTTAAAAATTGGACTGATCGTATAGGCTACTGCATGGCCGGCCGAGGCAGCCATTTGAATGAAATTATTTTCCACCGGAAGGATTGTACTTTCAAATAAAAAAAGAAATTTGAGAAAATATTCAGTAGTTTTTTTTTTATATCATTTTCAAAAGAAAAATAGTTATTTTTTTAAAAACTACAATTTAATAGGCATATTAAGCGTTTTCCGATTTACACGCTTTTTCGCACAAAAACCATCGAATTAGATTTATCCATCGCTTTATAAATATAAATTATTGTGGAAATAGGGGTAGGTATGTTTGAAAAAAATGTTTGGAGGGAAAAATTAATGCTGTCAGTCTTACAGTCGTGGGGTTTTTTGTTTATTTTTCCACATTAACGCCGAAGAGCACCCACTTGCACTCACCCTACCACCCCCATTTTTTAATAAAATTTCATAGTTTCATGAAAAAAAATTCATTCGATATCATAAATTATATCTTCATAAAATTAATGAAAATTTTCTTTACAGCTATAAAATTATTTCAAACACTTAATTTTTTTATTTTCATTTCATTATTTAATTTCATTAATTTTCATACATTTCAAACTTTAGTTTTAAGATTTAATTCTCAAGTGTTCAACATATTTTATAAAGTGGATTATTATTTCACTGTAGCCTTTTATTCATTTTGGACTACTATGAAATTGTTTAAAAAATCATATGAAGTCAAGACATTCATGAAGAGTTTTATTAATTCAAAAAATTTTTTAATATTGCAAAATTTTATGAAACTGTTTCATAAATTCTATAACCGCTTCATTGTAGGAATGATTCATTAGCTTCATGAAAATTTTCATTAATTCTACAAAGATTTCATAAACATTAACTTTAATGAGACGTGATTCATAGATTCTATGAAAAGTTTCAATAAAGAAATTCGTTACTAAAGTGAAGATATGAAATCAGTGTATGCAATAGCATATACTTCATTATACGTTCATTATGATATCCCTTAAAGTAACAATTTTCGTTCATTACACCCCCAAATGGAGAATTGTCTGTATGATGACAATGAATTTTGCATTAGATATACGAAGTGTGACCGGAACTCGTCCATTGAAAATTTTCATTAAATGAATGCAGTTTTTTATACAATTTTATGAAAAAATTTATTTTATATATTATGAATTTCATACGCCTAATGAAAAAGTTTCATTAAACTGTTTTTAAATAATAAAAATAATGAAGCTGTTTCATGCGGTTTAAGAAATTTTTCATGCACTTTGTGAAGAAAACTTCAGTAGTTTAGTGAACATTTTCATTAAAACCCGTCCAAGAAAATACTCTCTGTGGAGGGGATGGTGGGGTAATTTGGGACTTTGAATTTTTTCCCACACTAACGCATTTTCAGAATTTCTAACTATTGTGATTGTGAATATTGGTCATAATCGCAACTTTATAAAAGGCCACAATCCCAATTGCGATTATGACACAATCATAATTGTTCGTTAAATCGACAACATATTTCGGGGTTTGCTCTGATTTAACAACTTCAGTCGAACAAGATTTTCGGATTGCAACAGGGAACTTGATAAAAACAAGTATTTGTTTAACGGAGATCACTAAAGAACCATTCTTTTTGTTTGACAAAAAAATTACATCGAATACTTTTTACTGACTGTCAAAATATTCTGCTTATTTGTTTGGGCACTTAAGCAGGAATCACTGTAGTTCCTAACTATATTGCAATTATTATTCGTCGCTGTGCTGTGTATTGTTTGTACGTTTTCCATTTACCATTTACTCTATTTTATACATTGAGGTAATAAACTAACAGTTAACAGTCATAAAACAACAATGTCTTGTGGAATAAACTCTTAACATGGATACTTATTGTTGGTTAAAAAAAAAAAAAATGTAGGTAAATGTGTGTATAAATGGGACTAATTAGACAGAAAATGACACACCAAAACCCCGGGATACGTACACTTAATTTTGGCGCCTAGAATTTAGTGGTATACTCCGTTTTAATTGGTTAGGTAAAAATAAAAAGATATTTCAATTTTAAGTTTGCATTGACTGAAGCGATTTTTTGAGTGTATTTGAAGTAGAAGACATCAAAATCTTTTTTGAAATAACTTTATTGTTGATTTGTCAAACTTTAGTTTAATAATTTTTGGCCGTCCAATTTTAGGAGCATTCTTTAGATACAATCCGAAACGTTAGGGTAATAATCTTTGACTAATAAAAACATCTGTTAGTTCAATGGCATATGGTCCGAATCTTCAAATTTCATTACAAAACATAGTCTCAAAATGGTTGGCCATCTTTATTTGCTTTGAGTTTCGACATTTAAGCAATAAATAAAGTAATTTCAATAGAGATTTCGAAGTTTTTTAATTAAAACTATTAAACCTATTAAAACGGAGTATACCACTGGATTCTACGACCTAAACTTATGTTTACGTGTCCCGTGGTTTCAGTGTGGCATTTCAAACTTTAAAATTTTGCTTGCAATGTTATTTAGCGATCTTATTGAAATTAAAGTCACCGAAAGTAATAAAATTTCTGACATTTTGAAACCCTTGCTGTTGACCAATTTTCAAGGTCTGTTCAGGATTTCGAACCGTTCGAAACCAAAAATACTACAATTTAAGGTTCGTACAGATTTTTCGACTTTCAGATTTTTCGACTTGTTCGAAGATGGTGGAAAACAGAAATTAAGTAAGAAAACCAAATTTTAAAATAAATAAAAAAATAATTATTTTTAAAAAGAAGGTTTAAATACATTTAAAATAAGGTATAAAACTTTAAAATCCATTCACTAGTTTTAGAAAAACATCAGTTTAAAAGTTGTCATGTCGGATGACTTCTCAAAAAAATTTTTTAATTTTTTTCTGGAAACACTGGTAAAATATTTTTTATGTTCAATACGTCTGGTAAATCTAACGTAAATCGGAAGAGGTGATGTAAAAACGGTGTTCGGTCTGACATGGAATGACTCATATGTGAATGCATATTTTTAGTTTTTTTGTTATAAATGCATATTTTTATTACATATTTTAACTTATTTCATTTTAAATACATATTTTAATTGCATTTGTCCTACTTTTAATTGTATTTTATATTTGACGAATTTTAGTTAAGGTTGTAAAGGGTGAATTTTAAAGAGCTTTCGGATTTGATTAAAAAAAAAAAACACATAAAATTTAGAGATATGTGTGAAATATTTATCTGAGTCTATAGAACGATCCATATAATTCAATGTTTAAAGATGATATCATGTAAATGTTGACCACGACTACTAAATGATTCACACGCTGGGTCCAATTTGGGCATACTCTCTTAAACATATCGGCCGGCTACCAGTGCGCCAACCGTTGCGGACTTGTCTCTATAGACCTGAGCCTTAACATAGCCCCACAAAAAATAGTCTAAAGGCGTTAAATCGCACGATCTAGGCGGCTAAATGACTGGTCGCCTCTCAATTGGGCCATTGTTTCGCGTGCTGTGAGGCATGTGACACCGTTTTGTTGAAACCACATGTCACCCAAGTCCAGCTCTTCCATTTTAGGTAAAAAAAAAAAATTGTAATCATCGCACGGTAGCGCTCGCCATTCACAGTAACGTTCCTGCCTTCGTCGTCCGATAAAAAAGTGGACCAAAAGTTAGCCGTTCTGGTACGCCGTGTGGCTTCAATTCTTGCCTTAGCTGTACTTAAAAGGTTTTACACCCAAATCCTTCCGTAAAATTTTCCACGTAGTGAAGTAACAGATACCCAATTGCTGCGAACAGCGCCTATTAGATAATCCACGGTCAACAACAACACTGGCGGATACAGCTGCGATATTTTCCGTGTTGGTGGTTTAATGTCCAATAATGTAAATTTAAGGGCAAAATTTAGTCACAAGATTCCGAATAGCCGCCTAAGAAGGTCGCCCAAACTGACCATAAATTGGAAGACGTGCACGATACACTTTCTTAACCGAGCATGACTTTTGATAACAAAATCCTATATTCTGCAAGCGTTGATCGCTTGTAAGTCGATTCATGGTTAAATTATAAACCAAACTGAACATGTTTAAGAGTAACATGTTACATGAAAACTGCTGAGCTGCTAAAAAGAAAGTTGCTAAAAAATCACCCTTATGAATGAAAATGATTTGGTTTTTATTCTTCAAATTACACTCAAAAAAAGTATGAACCAAAATTAAGTTTACGCCTTACTAAAATTAAGCTTTCAAAATTTTTCTTAGAGTAAATAAAGCAAATTTATTAGATTTTCAGTTCATATTAGTTTTTCCCTAATATATGTATGTATATGTTTAAATTTTCTACGAACAGCAATAAATTGAATTTTATTTTAAGTATAAGATATTAGTTCTTCTCACGAATAAAGGTTGGATAAAACAATTAAAACGCCACAGCCAAGATATTCCGTCTCTCGATCAAGTCTAAATTTATTTATATTTATTACAAAGTATTTCTGTATAGAACCATGTTTCGGCGAAAATAATGACACTGCGATTGAAGACAAAACATTCATTAAACAGCTTGAAAAGTTTAGTATTTAATACTCGAACATTTTGATATATCATGTAATGCTGGTGATTAGATGATCCAGCTAGTTTTTTGGGTTATTTGAAATGTATGTATATTAGGGCGGGTCGATTTAATAATCGCCCAAAGCTCAGTGAAAATCGTATTCTAGGGATCAAAATAAGAAACTTTGCGGAATTAACCATACCTCTAAAACGAATTCTACTACCCCGAAACTGTTGACTTTTGTCCCGTAGGGTCAAGTTTTGAAAAATCCCACTTTGACCCATGTAGAGTGCCCCAATCGAGTCCAAATGTATGACCGACCCCCACTAACTTTGAAGGGCCGATCCACCCATGCTCGTGGCACACCCCCCTGGAACTCCCCTGGGGGGTTCCCCATACAAACATTTCAAAAAATCTCCATTTTTGGCACTTTATTTTATTATTTTTTATTTATTTTATTTATTTTTAATATTTTATTTATTTTTTCTCTTTAGAAATTTATTTAGTCAGAACATATGTAAATGAAAAAAATAATTTAACTTAGTAATAGAAAAGAAATAAAAAAAATTACTGTTTGAAGTCTTTTTTGCTTTCAAGTCTGGGCAATTTCGCACGGCTCTCTTATGTCGTCGCCATAACAGCCTCTACATTTTCCGGTATAACTCGTTTGGAAACGCTAGCTAGCAATTGAACGTGTCGTTCTGTTGCAGGTCGTAAAATAGGTTGTGTGGGTTTTTTAAGCCACCACAAGACACAGCTGCATGTCGTAAACTTACTTAAGCAAAATCGGTTACAGGTAGAATTGAGCATAAAATTATCATAAAGGATTTTCCAGAAGTAATAAAAGGCGCACTTGCTTAACAGAAAGCATAAAATTATCATAAAGGATTTTCCAGAAGTAATAAAAGGCGCACTTGCTTAACAGTATTTGTGTTCAGATTAACGTTTAATTTACATGTAAGTATTTTATGGGCAGTTTTGACAACAAAATCGGTTACAGGTAGAATTGAGCATAAAATTATCATAAAGGATTTTCCAGAAGTAATAAAAGGCGCACTTGCTTAACAGATTTTGTGGTCAGATTAACTTTTAATTTACATGTAAGTATTTAATGGGCAGTTTTAACAACAAAATCGGTTACAGGTAGAATTAAAATTACCATTTCATTTTTATTACCTCGTAGACCATATATAACGCAACAGTTTTTGTGAATGCATTAAGTCGTTGTGAAGAACTCAAAGTGTGAAGTTCTAATTTCAGATAAAAAAATATTTAAAAAAAAAAATCATTCCAAATCAAAAAGTTTACAATGAATCCACCATCCTTTACACCGCAAGATGAAGCAATAACAACATCAACAACTATCGAAAACCCAATGAGTCATATACCCAGGCATGATGTTACTGTTTTTGGTGTGTCTACTGATTTGACTGATCTTAATTTACCAACCCATCTGGATATTTTGAGATATTATTTTTACTTGAGCGAACAAAAAAAATTGCTCTATAAATCATTCACTATTCAAGTACAAGATAAGTTGATTGGAATTTGGAAAAAACTTGGTATGGAAATAATGCTGAAAAAAAGTGTATATAATAAATTGAATAGATTGCTTGTCAAATATCAAGAGCAAATCAAGAATAGAAACAAACACCAAGAATTTACAGAGTATGTAAAATCTCTGGAAACAATTTTTTTCATTGGAACATGTAAATGCGATTTGAAGGCAGCTCCATGTGCATGCGGTTTGGTTCCCGAACGCCTCAAAGAGTTTATGCACGATCAAAATAATCAGAGAAGACTAACAATGGATGGATTTGCGATGGAAATTGAAGAGCAAGGAGCAACGTCTATGTCATCAATGCCAACATACCAAGATCCCGATGATTCAACATACGCACCGCCACCGGTTCAAGAAGATTTGGATATAAGCACAAGTTCACAATACACACAGAGATACGATTGTTTTAACTTTGCCTTGGTATGTGACAGATTTGGTGTGCCTGATAGAGTAGCATCAGCAATGGGAACCGCTCTTTTCCAAGATTTTAAAATGAAAGATACCCATGGCAAACCTCTCATCATGGATAAATCGAAAGTTCGCCGAGAAAAAGAGAAATGCAGACAAGAAGTGCTTCGCAAACGGTTAGATGATACCAATTTGTTAGCATTTTCATTCGATGGCAGAAAAGATGATACTTTAACGAGAGATGCAATTGATGAGAAGTATCATACTAGGATGGTAAAAGAACCTCATCTTGTTATTTTGAGAGAACCGAATTCTGAATTGATTGGTTACGTAAGACTGGAACATGAAACCGCTGAATACAAAACAACCAAATTAAATGATTTTTTTAACGATAAAAATATATCACTGAATGAATTAATTGGCATATGCGTTGACGGTGAGCCAACAAACACTGGCCCACACGGTGGAATTATACGACGATTCGAATTGCTGTTAAAAAGACCATTGCATTGGTTCGTTTGCCTTCTACACTTCAACGAACTTCCGTTTCGGCATTTGTTTGAAGCTTTGGATAAATCAACCAGCACTGGACCAAGATCGGCAACCGGAAAATTGAGCCGTCAAATCGAAACTTGTGAAACTCTTCCGGTAAGTTATTGCTATCACTCATTTATTATAATTGTCAACCGTTTTTAATTGCTTTATTTTTATATATTTTCAGGTGGTGGACGGCTTTCAGAAAATTGAGTTGAAAAATATGCCCCCTGCTCCAGAAAAAATTGAATTTTCCACCGATTCCAAGTACTTATACGACATGGCCCATGCAATTTCTAGCGGCGTGGTTTCAGTGGATCTGGCTAACATCAAACCAGGGAAAATTGTACATTCTCGGTGGCTCACCAAGGCCGCTAGACTATTACGATTATATGTGACAACGGAAAATCCAGATGCAAATTTAAGAATACTGGTTGAATTTATAATTACATGTTATGTGCCAATGTACTTCAATATTAAGTATTACAGCTCTGTCGTGTACGGTAGTAGATTATTTTTCAAATTCATTAGTTGGTCAAGATTTCTAGAACCTCGTTTACGCAAAATTGTCAATAAAGTAATTACAGATAATTCATATTATGCGCATTCGGAAAATATCTTGTTATCAATGTTGTTTGATGATAGCAAAGAAAAGCGCGACTGTGCTATCAAGATAATTCTACGCTATCGAACCGATGTTGACGACCCAACGGGACTTAGAGCTTATAAAAAACCAGATATAAACTTTTATTGCACAAGTTACACGGAAATGATCAATATGAATGACATAAATGACGTATTTGAACCACCATTCACTCGAAGCATTCCATACGATACTTTGAAAGAATATTTAAATCAAGATGATCCACCGTTTAATGATCCAAAAATTCCATCACACATACAAGGAACAGAACGACACGTTCAATTGCTAGCTAGCGTTTCCAAACGAGTTATACCGGAAAATGTAGAGGCTGTTATGGCGACGACGTTAGAGAGCCGTGCGAAATTGCCCAGACTTGAAAGCAAAAAAGACTTCAAACAGTAATTTTTATCTTTTCTTTTCTATTACTAAGTTAAATTAATTTTTTCATTTACATATGTTCTGACTAAATAAATTTCTAAAGAGAAAAAATAAATAAAATATTAAAAATAAATAAAATAAATAAAAAATAATAAAATAAAGTGCCAAAAATGGAGATTTTTTGAAATGTTTGTATGGGGAACCCCCCAGGGGAGTTCCAGGGGGGTGTGCCACGAGCATGGGTGGATCGGCCCTTCAAAGTTAGTGGGGGTCGGTCATACATTTGGACTCGATTGGGGCACTCTACATGGGTCAAAGTGGGATTTTTCAAAACTTGACCCTACGGGACAAAAGTCAACAGTTTCGGGGTAGTAGAATTCGTTTTAGAGGTATGGTTAATTCCGCAAAGTTTCTTATTTTGATCCCTAGAATACGATTTTCACTGAGCTTTGGGCGATTTTTTTTGCCTCCCCACAAATCGACCCGGCCTAATGTATATACAGAAAGTTGCAAAAGAAATATATGTTAAAATTTTTCACCATGAAGTATAGAACCACTGTTGCCAGGTTTGACGATTTATCGTCATTTTGGCGATTTTTAGTGCCTAAATTACTAAATGACGATTTGACGATTTTTGCTTCCAAAATGACGATTTTTTGACAAACGTTTAATATGTCAACAAAGCATGTTTATTTGCTATTATTAAAAAATCACCGGATCTTTTTTTGGATTTTTATTATTTCGTTAAAATTAAAAACTATTTTTTATTGAAAGTTTAGCAAAAAAGTTATTTTATGGATTCATGTTAGGTTTATTTTGATTTATTTTATGCACTTAATAAAGGTAAAACCCACTGCAAATGTAGCTAAAAACAAATGAAATTTCACTTGAAAAATGAACGACTTACGTTTTAGTAAATTCAACTAACATAGTCTTTTGTTTTTTACTGTCCAAAAAATTAACTACAATTGTATTATTAATGAATGGTTCAGTCAGTGCAGTAAAAAATAAACAAACATTAATTTGTTTTATTTTTTTAAATAAAAAAAAAAATACTGTATCAAATGAATGCAAAATCATAATACTGTAATTTAATGTGGTTTGTTTTTTAAATGAACCACAATTGTAGTCAAAAATTAAATTTCTTCTACAAGTGACTGTTTTTCACTTAAAAATAAAGATACTGTATTACAACTGAAACAACGACAAATATTTACAGCAGAAGTTCCCTGAGTATGTGTTTACTTTTTTCATGGTTGGCAAACACTACCTTTTGATTACAATGACAGTTGCCTGCCAATGCCACACCAATGCCACACCAATGCCGTTATGAACGTTTTAAAGCTACGATTCCAATAGTGGTATGTGTCTTTAAAGGGTTTATTTCAAAATTATACCCATTATATTTTGTTACATCAACAAAACAACGTTATAAATCATCGTTTCGGTATTTTAGCGTTATTTTGACTTTAACTAGTTCAAGATATTTCAATATCAAACAGGTTAAATAGAAAACTAAAACTGTTTACATAAGAAGAAACATGTCTTTAATGGAATCGCTTTTTTAAAATTCCATTCCGCTATTAATGTTACTGTGATAGCCAATCGTTATTATGAAAAGTTATTGAATGCCAACACAGCTTTTTTTAATATTTATATTTTTATAAAGTTTAATTAGTGTAAGATTGAGATAAAAATAAAATATTTTTTAAATTAAAAAAAAAAAAACATCCAAGTTTTTGAGAAACAAACATCGAGTTCGAATATTCTGATTTATAAATCCAAAAATAAATCCGGTGCTTAAAAAACAGGCCTAATAATAATATAAATAAAGTGTTCCAAAGTGAAACTTCAGATATTCACAATTTATATTTGAAAATGGAAAAACATGCAGTAATAAACAATATTTAAATACAAATAAATAATAATATAAATAAAATAATAAATAATTTTTAGCAATATTAAAAACCAACCCAAAATGAAAATATGAAATGATCAAAAATTTCACAATTTATTGTATTTTTTTTTTTTATTATTAATTAATAATTATATAATTACAAATTATATACTATTACCCTAACCGAGCACTAGCTACTATGGCCTTCGGCGCGTTGTAGCGAAAACAGACCAGTGCCTCTGGTGGGAATCGAACCCACGACCCCCGCACAGATAAGCCAGCACGCTACCAACTAGCTTACCGGGGCGCACAATTTATTGTATTAAACTATGTAATCACATGTAATGCAATTTGAAATTTTAATTCGTTAATGGAAGTCCAAATTTAATAATTAAAGAAAATAACATTGTTAAACTATGTAAAAGAATTTAAGATTTAAAAATTGTGCTACTGAAGTGGTGTTTACAGAATTATGTAGAAGTAATTAACAGTTAAAGTGGTAAAGTGCTATCGTTAAGAAATATCATGATTTTCGAAGTTTGAATTACAGAAAAGTTTAAAAAATCGTATTATATTACACCGATAGTACATGAGCAATTGAAATGTGAATTACATTATTATTCTTTTTTTATTAAAGCTTTATCCCACTTGTAACAAATATTTTTTGTTTTGACGATTTTTTTGACGATTTTTGAAAATATAATGACGATTTTGACGATTTTTATTGGAAAATTTGACGATTTTATGCTCAACATACCTGGCAACACTGTATAGAACCACTATTAAAAGTTTTTGAAACAACATTGTTGCAGAAACATTTATACATTAAAAGATCATAAGCACAAAAACAACAAAAATGTTTAATAGTTGTAGCAATAAAACAAATAAGCAAAAAACAATCAAACTTACAGTAAAGGCTCAATTAGTCTAGCCGTTCCGTTACGAATCAGTTGTTTTGTTGTTCATAGTTTATGCGAATTGGTTGTATTAAAAACGCACTATTCACAAACAAAACAGCTGATTCGTTACGGCATGAGCATTCATTCTACATCTAATTGTGAATGTGAGCAGACGCAAATTGCAAAATGACATACTCTATTGAAAATTGTTTAGATAATTCTTTTTCGCGATTAAAAGTCGAAGGAAATACTTAAATAATTAAAAAATAAAACTTCTACTAGACATTTCAAGACTTCTAATCATAAGGAACAGCTTGGTTATGTGGTTATCCCTTTATTAACAAATTATTTTGTTGGCCTTGTTTGCTTTTTTTCTAGTAAAAATTAAAAAAAAATTGTTTGGACAACAGGTTATAATGATTTAAACCATTTAACTGATTCTGTGATAAAACATCAAAAGTCTGAAGTTTACATTAGTAACATCTTAAAATTAAAAACTTTTGGAAATATTCAAGTTGAACAAAAACGCATTTCATTATCGAGACACAACGAGCAGGTTTTAGAGGTAATGATGATAATGAAAATTCTGATAATAGAGGCGAATTCTGATAAATGTGGGAATTTTACACTTAATTGCAAAATATGACAGAAAATTGGACCGTCATTTATCGAGATCTCAGGTTTTTAAAGGCTCTTCCAACCACATACAAAATGATTTAAATGACTCTATTGGCAGCGTTAATGAAAATGAGTTAAATGAAACTTCATTTATATTCGTAATGATTAAGGAAACCACTGATATAAATAAGAACTCTTAATTATCAATCGTTTTTCGGCATGTTGACAAAAAAGTGTTGCTATGAAGCGATTTTACAACTGTATGAACGTAAGTGATGATCGAACAGCAGACGCTATTAGCTTAAGAAGCTTAAGAATTGGAGAGGAAAGCTAGTAGTTCAGATCTATGATGGTACAGCTGTCATGTCAAGTACATTGAATGGAACACAGGCTAAGGTTAGAGAACTGTTTCCGAACTCTATTTTTATTCATTGCAATACTCATGTGTTAAACTTAGTTTTATTGCAATCTGTAAACTTTATAAAAGAAACCAAAATATTTTTGGTAACATTCTCAGGGGTGTCTACTTGTTTTAATCAATCTTCCAAAAGAACTCATTTTTTCATTTCTTTCTATCCACCTCAGTCTCACAATCCGCCCTCTTTTTATTTGTTGCAGGTGCAGAAATTTAAAAGTCTAAACTAAGTTTTATCATATTTTTGAATAATAAATTAATAAAATTTTTATTTATTTCAAATATTATTATTATTTATTTAAAATAAGCAAGATAACATTAAAATATATTAAATTTTAACAGAAAAGAACAAAATATAAGCACAATAAAAGTGAGTGTTTTAAGTAACAATTTTTTATCAACATGTTGCAATTATTTTTTAGTGTATGTTTTCATTTGTTTGCCATAGTTTGGTATTTTGTTGCTGAGAGGCGTAGGAAATCTCTCTATTTGCATATACTTTGTTTGATGATACATTAAGTTTGTTCGCTTACGCAAAAAATTTGTACAAATTTGTAAAAGTTTTTACTGGAAGGTGTTCGTTTACACAAATACTCAGTAAAAAATAATAAGAAGAGAGAGTAAAGTGACAGGTTGTTGACAAAAAACTTACAAGTTTTTACTGGATAAATTTTTGCCAGTAAGAATTTTTAAGAAGAAAAAAACATATGATTGAAAAAATATGCTTGTATTTTTAGTAAACAAAGACAATTATTAAATTTTAATTGTCTATGGATTTATAAAGTGCGAAATATTAAAGAATATGGAAGAAATTAAAAAACATTCTAAATTATTTCTGGTCGACAATTTCAATTGACTTTTATCTTTTCCATAACGACCAGTTTATTTTTTTTAATATTTAGTATTTAAAATCAGCTGTTTTATACATTTTACCAATTGTTACAGATTTTCCGTCCGTTTACTTTTTTGTAAATTTGTCTTACTCTCTGTAATTTTGTTACTGATTAATTGTTACTGGACTTTACTGGGAAAGTAATCGAACACACTTATTATGTATGACAAAAACAACTTCTCGCGTAGCTTTACGTTGGGAAAATATTGAATATTACAAAAAAATATACAATCGAATAATTAAAACACTATTTGTACAAATGGAAAGTAGATTTTAATATACATATATAAAATTTGTAGAATTGCTAAATATAAAAAAGTATGCAAGTTATCAAACAATATTTCCGACTGAAGCATTTAAAAGGTTAAAAAAGTATAAAGTATTAGGTGATGCTACGACTCATAGCCTGTTGCATGGCTGTGGGTTTGAAACTCACTACGACACAAAGTAAAAAGTTTTACATATAAAGCAATTTAACAATTTAAAATACTTTGTTCAATTGACACATCAATTAACCACTGACGAGTCCTTGGAGGGGACGAAACTGCGGCAGTCTGGCATATCAATTGTGTCCGCTAAATGTTTCAAGAAAAAAATGTTTTCTTCTTCCTGTAAAAATCTAACTAAAAAAAAGAAATTTCTTTGATTTAATTAAATTAAAAAACGAATTAGTTGTATTTTATGCCCATTCATATTTCTATTACATTGCAGTTTTTGACATACCAAGTAATTTAATTAGTTTAATTAAATTAAGCATGTTAATTTTAACCATTCCAGTATCAACACGTTTTGTTGAGAGATCTTTTTCAGGCCTTAAGAGAATTAAGACTTATTACAGAAACCGAATGCTAGAGCAAAGTACATTAAGAGTGCGGAAGCTTCAGCTAACACACACAAGCACAACATTAAGGCTGTTACGTTTGCCGATCCCTGGTTTAGATCAATGCTGCCTAAACTATACCTGGGTGATACACTTATTAGGTCTGTCTGGGTACTTTTCCAGTAGCAAATACTCAGTAAATTTTTTTGGGAGAGTAGGACCAATTTTACTCTGTCGGCTGAAAATATCTCAAAAAGTACGCAGTTTCCAGTGAAATCTTGCAAGAAAACAGATGATCGGTGTGTAAGCAATTGAAATAACAAAGCAAAAGAATTTTAGCATATGTGGTATTAATCTGGTAGAGAATCTTCCAAAGAAGAGATTGATACCAAAATCCTGGATAAGCTCCTCCTACTTCCTTAGATATGTCCATCCCACACATTGTTACTTTCGCAAAATAGGCCTATTTTGAAATTAAAAATTAACCCCTTAAATCCCACCCACAATTATGCTTGATGCATTAATCTGCTAGAGAATCTTCCAAAGAAGAGATTGATAACATAATCGTGGATAAGCTTCTTCTACTTCCTTAGATATGTCCATTCCACACATAGTTACTTTCACAAAATACGGCAAAAAAGGCATATTTTGATATTAAAAATTAACCTCTTAAACCCCACCCACAAATTTGATTGTGGTATTATTCTGCTAGAGAATCTTCCAAAGAAGAGATTGATACCAAAATCTTGGATATGCTCCTCCTACTTCCTTAGATATGTCCATCCCACACATTGTTACTTTCGCAAAATAGGCCTATTTTGAAATTAAAAATTAACCCCTTAAATCCCATTAAGCTCCTTCTACTTCCTTAGATATGTCCATTCCACACATAGTTACTTTCACAAAATACGGCAAAAAATGCCTATTTTTATATTAAAAATTAACCCCTTAAACCCCACCCACAAATTTGATTGTGGTATTATTCTGCTAGAGAATCTTCCAAAGAAGAGATTGATACCAAAATCTTGGATAAGCTCGTCCTACTTCCTTAGATATGTACATCCCACACATTGTTACTTTCGCAAAATAGGCCTATTTTGAAATTAAAAATTAACCCCTTAAATCCCACCCACAATTATGATTGATGCATTAATCTGCTAGAGAATCTTCCAAAGAATAGATTGATACCATAATCGTGGATAAGCTCCTCCTCCATCCCACACATAGTTACTTTCACAAAATACGGCAAAAAAGGCCTATTTTGATATTAAAAATTAACCCCTTAAAGCCCACCCACAAATATGATT
This sequence comes from Delia radicum, assembly GCA_021234595.1. NCBI lineage: Eukaryota > Metazoa > Arthropoda > Insecta > Diptera > Anthomyiidae > Delia > Delia radicum. The sequence continues at coordinate 56,404,587 of CM037855.1, read as the reverse complement.
GTGGTATTAATCTGGTAGAGAATCTTCCAAAGAAGAGATTGATACCAAAATCTTGGATAAGCTCCTCCTACTTCCTTAGATAGGTCCATCCCACACATTGTTACTTTCGCAAAATAGGCCTATTTTGAAATTAAAAATTAACCCCTTAAATCCCACCCACAATTATGATTGATGCATTAATCTGCTAGATAATCTTCCAAAGAAGAGATTGATACCATAGTTTCATTTTCATTTCACAAAAATTATTTCATTCAAACAGTTAATAAAAACAGCTGTTCAAACTAGTTGCAAAATCTTGCAAAAGAAATTTCTCCAGCAACATTTTGCAAGTTCTCTAACTTCCAACTGTTAAAAAAATCTCTTTTTAGCTCTCTCGCTGCAAGAGATTTGGAGTACGCAGACAACATTTTGCAAGATTTTGCAACATTTTGCACAAAATGATGCAAAATATGTGTACGCAGACAGACCTATTCTTTATTTATACATTTATATTTAGAAACCTTTGCTCAAGACGCTTTACCAGTGTTTAAATAGCGTTTTCCCCAGTATTTGTTTTACAATAATTTCAGTGGTCAGCAAAGCATTGGCTGAAACCACAAACGATGGATAAAAGTATTTATCCCGTGCTACCTAGTCAGAAATTACAAACTGCTCAGAAGTCTAACAACTGGAAAAGCATTTATTTTATAAACATTAAAAAAGTTTGTAGTCTGCAGGTTACGAGATCGATCCCGGTTCCAGGCATACATTTTTTTGTGATTTTTTTTATACTTCTTAATATTTTTTAATATAAAATATTTTTTTTGTTTCTGGAAAGCTTTTTTAGGACAAACTTTTTAATTGTTTTACCAACGTTATCAAGTTGTTTCAATATGCTAGTGCTGACAGATTTATGAAGCCAACTGTTACCCAGCATTTGTAATTCACTAACGTTTTAAGCTGTCAAGTGTTATATGTCCCCTTAGATCAGTGGTTAGTTCTGTCGGGTGCCAATCGGGCGGCTAGAGTTCGAATCCCGTCGGGACAAAATTATAAAAGAACTTTTTTAAATTTTATTTTGAAAAATCAATTTTCGGACCACCTAATTTGAAAGGTCTCAGTCCAACCAATTTTTAAGCCGAGTTAGATCCTGCTCTTGGGGAGTTTGCTTCTTCGTTTACGACTATAATATATTGGATGGAAGAGCTTAAAGCAGGCCGTACGAGCTGCCAAGACGAACACCGTAGTGGTCGCCCAATTAAGATGCCCAGAAACGGTTAAGAAAATAAACAAAATTGTATTGGATGATAGTCGGATAGGTGCGTGAGCTGGCTGAAATGATAGCCATTTGAAAAAGTAATATACATCGCACAGACTGAAAATTTAAAGATAAGAAAGCTGTGCGCAAGATGGGTGCCTCGTTAGCTCACAATAGAACAAAGACCCCGTCGTAGCGACCTTTCGGGGAAGTGTTTGGCGATGTTTCACCGCAATAAAGCCGAGATTTTTCTTCGAGTCGTAACCACGGATGGGACAGGGTTCCACCACTGCACGCCTAAAACAAAGGGACAGTCAAAGCAGTGGACTGGAATGTGAGAATCGTGTCCAAAAAAGGCGAAGACAGTTCCATCTGCAGGCAAGGTCATGGCGTCTGTTTTTTTGGAATGAGCTTCGGATAATTATTATTGATTGTCTTCAAAACGAAAACTTATTTAAGTGATGAAATTAAAGAAAATAGCCGCATTTGGCGAAAAGTAAACTGTTGTTTCATCAACACTTAAAGTTCGAATTGCTTCATCACGCACCTTATTTGGCAGATTTAGCTACATCGAATTATTTCAATTTCCAAACTTGAAAAAATGGCTAGGTGGTAAAAGATTTTGCCAACGATGAAGAGGTAGAATCTGCTGTTTATGACTATTTTAAGGGGCTAGACATTTCTCACTATAAACAGGGCATCGAAGCTAGGAATATCGCTGAGAAAAGTGTGTCGCGCTAAAAGGAAATTATGTTGAGAAGTACAGAAAATTGTTCTCAAATTTGTGCTGTTTTCTTTTTAGATCGGATAATTTTGGGACCGCCCTCGTATGTCCTATTTTAATTTTTTGGTATTTTATTAAAACTTGGAGTAAGATTTTAACAAAAATTGTTGTGATGGCCACTATAGAGATGTAGCACTGAATCCCAAAATACGCAAACAGACTCGGAAATGGCAACCGTATTTGTTGACAATCAAATGTTTCGGTTGCTGCAATCAAAAATTTCCTTTGTGATAACAATCATTCGATTATTAAACCAAAAATCCTGTTAATATAATAGAATTTCGACTGCCTTAACAGAAATTTGGTGATAGCTACCAAAAAATTCAGTAGCAACAACCAAATACGGTTGTTACTACCGAGTCTGTTTTTCTGTGTGCGTATTTTCGGTTTTTTAAGTTATAAAAATTTAAATTCCATACAAAATTTATACCGAAAACTTAAAATAAACAAAAATACGTATTTGGGGACTCAATATAAATGTAGTACTAGGATTAAATAATTAGACGTTCTTGTTTGTTATTCAATTTTTGTTTAATGTTCAGTTTTGAATTTATACAAAAAATTATTATCTTGAAGCGTATGGTTTTGTTTACATTATAGTGATTTGCGGAGTGAGATAGAAATATAAACCCCCATAAAATTGTATTGAACATTTTTTGTATATACATATCTATCTCTTTCAGTATATTACTATAATTTTGACATTTCATTTTGCTCATTTTCGTACCACCATTTTGGATTCATCAACTGATTCCTGTCTGTGTAGTTTGTGGTTTAAGATAAAAAACAAAATCCAAATTTTTAAAAAATTGTAAGCCATACAATTGCGATAGTCGATTAATGTTTTTGTTCTAGTATTTCATAGCATTAGACTTTTTTTATCAATGGGTCCAAAATGTTTCCTCAAAAAATGTTCAACTGCTCAAATTGTTTAAAAAGGCGATTTGTGTATTTTCTAAATAAAAGATTAAAATAATTTTAAAAAACCGTCATTAATTTTCTCAAATTGTTTTACAGGCCTCCATGCTATATTGTAATTTTAATCTCCATAAAAACTTACATTAATAAGCCGGGAAGAAAAACATAAAATCACAGAAAAATGCAGTGGAGCCAATTGGTATATAATATATACACTACTTTTACTGAAATCATTAAAACATTTTCATTTGCGGTTACTGTGGAAATAAGCCGAAAGATCGCCAAATTACAATTGCTACAATTTTCTAAACCCTTTTATATGGCCCTTAAGAAAAAGGAAAGTTTACCTTAACTTTTTTTAACATCGTAATTTTGGAAAAATCTGTGGTATTAGTTTGGAATATACTAATGTGCAAGGCATTTATAGAAAGCTTTATGTGTCTTGCATAAATAATAAACCAATTAATCAAATTTAGGATGTGTAATTTTCACATTTTTGCAAGCATTTTGTTCCTTTTTAACTAAGAAAAATTCTGTTTTAATTAAGGGCGGTTAACCGGTTAACAGGGTTTTCACATTCGGTTAACCGAAAAACCGGTTTCTCAAAAAGTCGAGGTTTTGGAAACACCAGTGTTTACTAACAAAAATAACTCAAATTTTTGAATTTTACAAATTCACAGAAACACAAGTCGTATTTTTTTTAAATATCTAACTTCATCATATTGATGAAACTGTTTCATTAATCGTTTGTCATCAATTTTCATTGTATTAATAAATTTTTCAGAGATATGACAAAAAGTTTGATATAAATTTATGACAAATGCTTCATAAATTTTTATCATTTCATAAAAAGTTTTCACAAACCTTGTGTATATAATTTTTCTAGTTTTCCTATCAATTTAAATTCAGAATTGCATTTGAAATTTAGAAATCATTAAGAGATATAAAGATTTTTTATTTGAAATTAAAAAAATTCAGCTTGTTATTTACATTTTATATTTAAATTCATAAGCTCTCATAACATCAATTGAAAATCAGATATTCTAATCAGTTGATGTGTTCTAAATGATTTAATATTAATTGATTTTTTCTGAACTTTAATTTGAAATTCTGAGTTATAGTTGATATATTCTGAATTACAGTTGCAAAAATTGATGTTTTCAAATAATGTATTAAAAATAAATTATAGTCGTTGGTTGTATCCTTTGTTCCGTTTGTCCGCTACCAAAGAAACTTTTATTTCATAGAAATTTGCTTTACGGTATTTATAAAGCGTCTTATCACATTTATGAAATATTTCATGAAAAGCTATTACACTTCCTCATATTTATGAAACATTTCATAAATATGGAAAATCTTGTCATCAATTTGAACTTTTATGAACCAGCTTCATTATATTTATGAAGTGTTGCATTTGACGAAATTCAATGAAGAAATGCTTCATAAATATGATGAAGTTTTTTCTTTAGATGTACTAATGTGTACTCAAACAAGTGGAAGCATTAAAGTCCGATGTGCCGAATTTGGTATTAAAAAAGATTAAATTCGGCTGTGACGAATTTTTGGATACCCTCCATCTCGGTGTTTTCATAAACCAGGGAAAGTGCAAACAATATAAATATCTATATTCTTTGTAAAAATAACAAAAATAATGTTGTTTTTATAAGTAAAACAAAATATGACTGATTGATTAATGTATTTGGGATGTTACAAAAGAAAAAATGTTTAATTAAAGTTTACTAAAATGAATCTGAAATTCTGCAGTGGGTATTAAAAGGTTATTCTGATTACCTAAAGAAGAACGTGTAGTGAAAAATATATATATTTGTATAGTTCCTTATGATGTTAAAAAAACTGTTGTAAAATTCACCTGTTGTTTGTCTCTTTGCCTATATAATAATGAAAGAAAGTTACTAAAATATATTTTTGGATCGTTAGAAGAGATGCAATGAATACAAACGCATAAAAACAGTTTCGAATAATCAGAATTTTAGATAAATTTAAGGGAACAAAAATACACTTGCGGAGACATACATAATGAAATAATTATGAAATGCCAGTTTACATTACAACACATGTATTTATACTATACATCACATAAGTAAAACGGAAAGTGTGATGAAACTAAGTTTGTCAAAAATTATAAAAGAAAATCTTTCGAGTGTTTAGGGTGTTTTCGAGACACAAAAAATTAAAAAAACTGGTATTTAAAATTATTGTTTTTCAGCTCAGTTGCTTGTGCAATTCTCGTTTACGACTCCTAGAATAAGAACCCTAAGAAATTTTCCCAAAATTCGATTGGTTTTTTACACATCAATACTTTAATTTAGATTATTTTTGTATGTATCAAATAAAAATTAGGGCTTTTAAGGAAAACAAATGCATATAATCAAAAGATTTTAAGATGAAGTATGCACCTTATATGTCTTAAATAAAAAAGTTCTGAAAGTGAATGTCCTTTAAATTGAATGGGGTTTTTAATAAATGTAATTAGAATGTAAGAGTTTCCTTGCAAATTTATTAAAGGTTGAAAATGAAAATAAGTAAAAATAGTGTACGAAAAAAAGTTATGAATTTACATTGTTGGATTCGGGGATTTTGTTCCTGGATATTTTTTTGATCTGATAACGATTAATGTGTCTGGCATAATAAAGAATTTTAACTGAACTATTTTGTTCTACCTTTTTTCTAATTGGTGATTTTTTGATTTGTTGGGGTTAACAAAAAAAGGTATATGGCAAGCCTGGTATATGGAAAACAAAAGCATACTTTATAAATTAGCTTAACAATTTTTCGAGGGCTTCTCGCATTTGCACTTATAACCAGTGTTGCCAGGTTTGCAAAGCATAAAAACGACAAACTTTCTAGAAAAAATCGTCAAAATCGTCATCATATTTTGAAAAATCGTCAAAATAAAATATATTTGTTAGAAGAGGGATAAAGTTTTAATAAAAAATAAAATACAATAATGTTATTCACATTTCAAATGTTAACGTGTTATCGTTGTAATATAACACGATTTTTGACACTTCTCTTTGGTTTAAACTTCGAAAATCATTATATTTTACAACGATATTCATATTTATAAAATGTTGAAACAGTGTGCCCCAGTAGGCTAGTTGGTAGCGTGCTGGCTTATCAGTGCGGGGGTCGTGGGTTCGATTCCCACCAGAGGCATTGATCTGTTTTCGCTACAACGCGCCGAAGGCCATAGTAGCTAGTGCTCGGTTAGGGTAATAGTATATAACTTGTAATTATATGATTATTAATTAATAAAATAACAAAAATATAATGTTGAAAGATCAAATAAATACAACTTTAAATCAAACTAATTTTACCACTTGAACTGTTAAACACTTATATCTGCATAATTCTGTGAACAACATTTCAGTGGCACAACTTTTTAAATATTAAATTCTTTTACAAAATTTGGAAATTCTTTAACAATAAGTCTGTTCGATTACTTTTCCTGTAAAGTTCAGTAAAAACTACTCAGTAACAAAATTACAAATAGTAAGACAAATTTACAAAAAAGTAAACGAACAGAAAATTTGTAGGAATTATTAAATTAGATAAAATAGCTTGTTTTAAATATTAAAAAAAAATCAACTGGTCATTATGGAAAAGGAAAAAGTTAATTGAAATTATCGACCAAAAATAATTTAAATGTTTTTTAACTTCTTCCATAGTTAATTATTTAATCATTTTCACTTTCAATCCATAAACAATTAAAATTTAATTTAATTTTTGTTTACTAAAAATACAAGCATATTTTTTTATTTTTTAGTCATATGTTTTTTTCATCTTACAAATTCTTTCTGGCAAAAATGTATCCAGTAAAAACTTGTAAGTTCTTTGGCATCAAACTGTCACTTTACTCTCTCTTTTTACCAGTTTTTACTGCGTATTTGTCTAAACGAACACCTTCCAGTAAAAACTTGTACAAATTTTTGTGTTATCGAACAAACTTAATGTTATATTTTTAATTATTAAATTTTGGCACTTTATTTATATTATTAGGCCTGTTTTTTAAGCACCGGATTTATTTTTGGATGTATTTTGTTTAATTTAAAGTTGTATATATATCATCTTTCAACATGAAATATATTCGGGCTAGAGATCTGTTTGTTTCGCAAAAAAAGTCCATGCCTTGTGTTTTAACACGAAAATTTTTTTATTTTTATTTAAATCTAACTCCAATTAAATTTTATAAAAATTTAAAGAAATGTTCTAAACATATAAACACAGAAACTAAATTAAGCTAAACCCGTAATGAATTTATAAAAAAATAAATGCGGTTTGGATTAAGTTTTATTCAATTCTAGGATTTGCATTTTTGCAAAATTGTATTTCACATCATATTAGCATATAAAAGCTAGCTATCGATCAAAAAACAATGTTTTTGCTTTTAATTTTTAACGAAATAATATAAATTTAATAATCGAGCCGGCGATTTTATGAGAATGATAAATAAGTAGATCTTGCTGACATATTAAATTATTGTCAAAAAATCGTCATTTTGGAAGCAAAAGTCGTCAAATAGTCATTTAGTTATTTTGGGTATTAAATATCATCAAAATGACGACAAATCGTCAAACCTGGCAACTCTGCATGCGATTGCTACTAATTCATACGTACATACATATATATATATATTCCCGTCGTTCCTATAAGGAGCATAGGGCCGTACATACATACTGTATACAAAACAAACAAAAAACAACAACAATATTTTGTGAGTTTTTTTTTTGTTTTTAAGTGTTGATCATGACCATGGATGGTAACCGATTCTATGTGGTTATTGGTCGTAGTAACGCTATTTTCTTTATTTCGGTAACGGTATTTTAGGGGAAACTATACTTCAGTTATTTCGGTAACGGCATTTTAGCGTTAACGGTATTTTAGCGTTAACGGTATTTTATTTATTTCGCTAACGGTATTTTAGCGGTAACGATATTTTAGATATTTCGGTAACTTTATTTTAGGGAAAAAGATTTTTCAATTATTTTGGTAACGGCATTTTAAGGATAACGTTATTTTAGTTATACAGGTAATGTTAATGCACACCACAATTTTTAACCGCATTATGCCCGAGTTTAAATGACTGTCTAGTTTATGATCATACTTTGGGAAAATATATCTATTTACAGAAGTTTTTTTGTTCAGATCTTGTTAGATTATTTCGGTAACGGTATTTTAAGGTAACGGTATTTTACGGATAACGGTATTTCAAGAATATCGGTAACGGTATTTAAGCGATAACGATAGTCAGTTGAAAGGTGTTAGAATCGGGGACGGTAATTCAGCGATATTGACAGCCATCCCTGCTTGCGTATATTCTTGTGTATAAGCATTGAATGTACGTATGTATGTATGTATGATGAAATAAAAAAAAAAAATTTTTAGAGGTCTTCCCACATTTTCACTCATAACTTTTGAACGCGTTAACCGATTTTGATCATTTTCACTAGAAAACTGCTCATGATATCAACAAACAATTTGACTGAAAATTAGCAGTACTTCTTCTGTATTGGAGGAGTATTTTGTGTTTCCACAGACAGACGGACGGACAGACGGACAGACGGACATGGCTATATCGACTTCTCTATTCATGCTGATCAAGAATATATATAGTTTATGGGGTCCCAGAATTTTTTTAAAAGAATTACAAACATTTGACAAAGTGAATATACCCTCCTGCACTATGGGATGGAGGGTATAAAAAAAAAA